>CM062296.1:86229436-86600947 GCA_031216915.1 Pictodentalium vernedei | reverse complement strand
AAATGGGCTGAGTTACTACAGGGTATCTATAGCATCGAAGGAGAAAAAGAGCTAAAAAAACCCAGTATGCCTATGCACTGATTTTAACACTAAACACAACCACTGATGGAGAAATTGACGTGTGGGCTATTGGCAGGGTGATAAAGCAATTAGCCAACCAATCCAACGCTAGGTATTTGCGCTATAATGAGCTCAAGGTCAGCCAGAAAAACAAGGCACATGAGCACCACACCTTCAACTTACTGTAAGGGATCGCATTATTTATAAAAAAGCGGTTTCGCCCTGCCCCAGCAGACTGGCATACAGTTACGACCAAGAGACTCAGGGCGCAGGGTGCTAAACTTTTTTTCTCATCGGAACTGACACATTTTGCTATCGTAGACACAAAAATATGCCGATACCAAACAGGCGGTCGCATAGAGGGACGGGCCCACACCCTCGCCGACCCAGGCCTCTCATAGACATAAACCTCCTTCCGGTGGTGAAGCCTATTAGACATATCTGTGATAATGGATATACCCGATCAGGTGTACAATGCGGAGAGGTAAAAACCCATGTCAGTACTTTAAGCTCTACGGAGCTCTGTGGCCGGCACTGTATGGAGGAGTAGTGTGGGGTACATCTGGTCAAACTCCGAAATGTATCGTGTACAAAGCCTTGCCGTGTTTGTTGCAAGGTTGTAACGAACCAATTATCGCTCTGCCTGAGGTGTGGTCATAAGAACAAACATATGAAATTACTGCGCCGAGAGCAGAGGGTCGTGTCAAAGGAACTTACCTGGCTGGCGGCCATCGAAATTTCCTTTTAGAGATATGTTGGCAACAGGAATAGTGATTCAGCATGGCAAGTGTGGACGAATACATCAATCAACTGTTGGCTGAAATGCAAACACCGGAGCTTCTCCAAGATGTTGTCCAGAACATCCTGAATGAACCCATTCCAGAAGCAATAAAGAAGCGATTGCTGAGGCTTCTACTTTCAGATTCTGCACGGACCTCCCCCCTCCACCCCGAAAGGCGCGTGGGAGAAAAAGGAAGGCAATTGTTGAGTTTGACCCAGCCAAACAACGGCGACAATTCGACTTGGATATCGAAGTTCCTTACCCGGTGAGGCTGCCAGATGACGAACCATGGGCCGATCTTGTGAACGACGCCAAAGACGAGTTTGAAGTTGATTGCGTCGCCGCAGTCTTCTCTACGTGGAGGGTAGAGGGCCTCTTGCCTTCGGCTACGTTGAGTTCGCTGATGGTGTGCATGCAAGGATCGGCCGACCGGGCCAAGAAGCCCACATCATGACAGACGAGAGGGCAGCATGACTGCGAGCAGCCCTTCCAGAGGGCGCGTTCACCCTGAAAATCAAGTTACTGCGCGAGCATCATGAAGGGGTCGCCGAAGATAAGTTCGACCTTGTCCGTGCGGAGAGGAAGAAGGGAGGGGCATCGTAGAGATCTCTCAAGAAAGTAAGCCGGACGCGCTGACCGGGATCGACCAGGTGTTCTACCAGAATGCTTACCCTGTCATCGCGGTCCTTTACGGACTCTACCTTCTCAGAGACAGGACCCAGCAAACCTAGCACCAATGAAAGATGGTGGGCTCAACTGTATCGCGCAGAGACTGGTGGAGCACTTCGAGGACGCCCTCAGAGGACAAGGCCTAACCCCCCCATCGACAGAAAATCGAGGAGTTTGATAAGAGAGTCCATGGCGCGGGTGCAACAGTCGACGATGTAGGCGAGCTCGAGAAGATCCTCAAGCGGGCCATCATCGTGAAGGATATAGCTGGTGAGGATATCTGCAACAGCGGCAGATATCAGTTTGTGGAAATGGTGTGAGAGGGAAAGTAGAGCTCACCATAATGGCTATGCCTGGTCCAAAGACCTGCACTTCCCCCCAGTCCAGACTGGTCCACATATAAGAGGGCGACGTCTGGGAAGCCACCAGACAGGCCGCCCAAAATGATCCAATCACTGTCTGGCTGCTCGGAAGTGGCCATGATAGACAGCTCAGTGTCGACCAGTTCGTCCTACAAGACGAATGTGCTTTTAGGACTAAAAAGGCCCACCAAACCCCCCAGAAGACCTGCGCCAATCTAGGACATGAATCTATTGCCGACAGGGCATTCGGGGTGAACCACACAGACAGCATCGTCGCAAAGGAAAGGAATGACTTGAAACCGACCCAAGCATCTTTCCTGGATGACATTGAAAAGGTTTGTGTCGAACATGGCCTCTGGAACGCAGAACGGTATCACGTCAAAGACATCATAAGCATTGACATAAAGGCATGCTATCCCTCAAGCTTCCAAGGTCTGGGTGAGGCGCAGCACTACTTCGAACGTTTCGGTCATTCAAAAGCCAACATGACCCGTGTAGCAACCAATGACGCTTTACCCAAAGACATACGTACCAGTTTCGCCCAAATACATAAGTGGGCTTTCGACCCAAGTGTCCACCCTGTCATCCCTGCATGTTTCGGAAGGCATTTCGAGGAGTAGGGCTGGGCTCCTACGGTCCTTCTCTCATATCTCATGGATTCCGGCATCCTAACCGGATTAGAGGTAGGAGAAGCCATAATCGCTTTCGGAAAGAAGAATGTAGTATCACCCCTCGAAGATAGAAATCAGGGATGCATCATCATCGGGAAGTTCACTCAGGGCGCAAAAACTGATGGTAAACCACTGACTCGCCGCTTGGTCAAGGATCGTGGTGAACTAGATTATCTTGAGTAGTATGTCAGGGGCTTTTGAGGGAATATTTGGGGGGAATCCCCGGTGCAGGGGACCGTTGAAATCAGTCAATAAGCTATCGAGCAGTTACTGATAAGTCATTGCTCGAATGACTCGAATCCCATCGAGCAAATGAGCTTTAGAGTAATTGCTCGATCGAGTGACTCGGCATATTGCTCGATCGACTCGAATCCCATCGAGCAAATGAGCTATCGAGTAATTGGTCGTTCGAGTGACTCCTCGAACGACTCTTAGACTCATTTCAGAAAAAAGGGATTCCATAGCCACAGGCGTTTTCGAAAAAGGGATTCCACAAATGGGATTCCACAAAAGGGATTCCATAAGTGGGATTCCATCTTACCTCGAGTGACTCGCATTTATTGCTCAAACGACTCGAATCCCATCGAGCAAATGAGCCAACGATCAATTGCTCGTTCGAGTGACTCCTCGAACGACTCTTAGACTCATTTCAGAAAAAAAGGATTTCATAGCCACAGCCGTTTTCGAAAAAGGGATTCCACAAATGGGATTCCACAAAAGGGATTCCATAAGTGGGATTCCGTCTTACCTCGAGTGACTCGCATATATTGCTCGAACAACTCGAATCCCACCGAGCAAATGAGCCAACGAGCAATTGCTCATACGAGTGACTCCTCGAACGACTCTTAGACTCATTTCAGAAAAAAGGGATTCCATAGCCACAGCCGATTTCGGAAAAACGGATTCCACAAATGGGGATTCCACAAAAGGGATTCCATAAGTGGGATTCCGTCTTACCTCGAGTGACTTGCATATATTGCTCGAACGACTCGAATCCCATCGGGCAAATGAGCCAATGAGCAATTGCTCATACAAGTGACTCCTCGAACGACTTTTAGACTCATTTCAGAAAAAAGGGATTCCATAGCCACAGGCGTTTTCGAAAAGGGGATTCCACAAATGGGATTCCTCAAAAGGGATTCCTTAAGTGGGATTCCGTCTTACCTCGAGTGACTCGCATATATTGCTCGATGGGATCCGCCGTGACTGGTAGTATGAATGGAATGGCCAGAAACCTCTAGTGAACAAGTCTATGGTTTGGTTCAGGTGCTCAGTAGCCGAGACCCAGCACCTTGTCGTCGCACACCATACAGCGACGTACACCTGGTTTTGCCAGAAGACCACGGGCGAACTCCGCCACGGCTTGATGACTGCTCCAGAATTTACATCTGAGTGTTTGGTTTCAAACCTCGTCGTCTCTAAGCTATTTGGAGGGCATTAAAGTCACATGAATTTCGTTGATATCACTTAGTTTTTTGTGTTTGTAGAATCCGCCTGTATTTGCTCTGAATAGAGTGTTATACTTTACTGAGTGCGTGTGTCTAATACATATAACTAAGTCAGTGTATGTGAATTGTTATCAGTCGCACTGTATATTGTTAAGAAATGGGGATGATGGGCCTCCCCCAGGTTCCCCAAGTTATTGCTATTTAAGTTGTATACCCCCCCCCCCCCCCCCCCCCCCCCCCATCTGCGGTCAGACAGTGTTTACATTGAAAGCCCACTATAACAACCTCAGTGAAAAACCATTACTAGTTGAGGTGGTAGACTAGTGGCTGGGGTACAGTTATAACACTGGACTTGGTAAAGGTAAGCTTAAAGTTCGCACCTGCTGGAATGGCAAACGAGGCGATTATGTCACTGATGCTGAGGGTTTGCTGGTCTCGTGGGTGTGGATCTTGGTGGTGGCGCTGGAGGGGGAGGGGTGCAGGATTGGTATTGGACAATCATCTGATTGAAATTAGGTGATCCCGACTGACAAGTAGAAAACTCGATTAATTAGCATGTGGCAACAGACATGTACTTCACTAACGGGCAGACATCAAACAAAAAAAGTAGAAACCTCGATCAGCAAGTATAAATCCACCTGAATGAGAAGATGCATAGCTGGATCAATCGAAACTTCGAGAAATAATGCGAATGTCTGACCATGTAGAAATCTCAATTAATTAACATGTAGAGGTATACCCAACAACAGAGACCCAAAGAAATAATGCGTTATTATCCAATCAAAACTCTAGATAAAAAGTCCAATTAACATAATTATATAAATCCCACTCAACAGTCGTGCTATCTGGCTCAACAGATCGACCAACCAACCAGACAAAATTTCGTGGAACGAAAAGAAAACTTAGCATCTGGCGGATACTTCGGTAACCTGACCAACGAGTTGGAATCTAATCAGACTAACATGTGAAACATTGCCTGACATGCATAAGACCCCGGCCAACAGATAGATTTATCGACAAACATGCAGAACATTCGATGAACCAACAGTGAAAGTGACAAAGAGGTGGAAACCTGACCTCAAATCTAATACAAACCCTGACTAACAACCATACGTCTCGGGCTAAAGGGAAGAAAACAACCATAGATCAATTATCAAAGCATGACAATTACAAACAGCGGGTGTATAGGTAGAAAACTCAAACATTAGTCCAAAATTGCCACCAACGAATAGAAAGCCATACAGGCTGACACACTGAGATCCCCAGCAAGCAAGTGATCAAGCAAATAAGCAAAATTCACAGTTAACAAACAGGAAAGTAGTATATGGTGTTGATTTTGTCCAACATCGGCTGGATCTCATTTGATGTCACCATTCACGTGACTTGCGTGGAAGTTTTGCTGTCATAGCAGCCTAAATGAGATTTGGAAAACAAAGGAACAACCAACAGAAAGAACAGATCAACAAACGTGTTCCCAGTCGTGTGTTCCTAACCTGACCCTGATGCTAACCCTAACTGCACCTTTACTCATAACCCTAACATAACTAAGACCATAACCTAATCTTAACCTTATTATTAGAATGTAACCCTAGCCTTAACTTAAACCTGAACCTAATCTAACCCTGGCCTAACACCAACCCCAACATCAACGTTAATCATGAGTATCACCTTACTCTCTCAGGTTAATTTATCTTGGTTCAAGTTGGTGCATTGATAGCTTGAAACCACGCCACTTTTCACTCAAAACTAGTAAACCTCTTCACACAGTACATCACCACACCATCCCTTCCTACCCTGAAAACCTGATCGGCGACCTGAGCATCGGTTTCCCCATTTATCCCACTTACCCTATCCCAGAAACTTTCAAAGTGTGCCGCAGGCACCATTTAAGTGACCTTCGTCCCAACACTAGAAAATCTTAGCTTGCCTCATCTGACCCAACATGCTCATCTCACCATCTAGTTCATGTATGACCAATGCCATGAGGACTTAGCTTCCCCTACGTGCTCTGGTGACCATACACCTCAAAGGGCAACCCAGTGACCCAGCAGGCTTAAACCCCACGCCCTCCAAAAGTGACATGTTGACCCTATACTAGTGGCTCAACAACGAATGATACAGTTGCCTTTCCAGAAGTCAGCCTACCCTACTTGACCCAGAGTGTTCATCGTCCCACCCATTCTTAGAGAGACCTTAGTGACTACGCCTCCCCTATATGCTGCTGTGGCGCGGCCACCTTACCCAAGCAGCCCAACTGTGAGTTTTGCTCCACACCTATTTTTTCAGCCCTAGCATCCCTCACGTGACCCAATACCTTCATCCCACCATCCATTCCAAGAGTGACTTGGTAGCCTAGCACAGATCGGGTGACCCTACATCAACAGCCAGGTTAAGAGTGACACAGTCCCTCCTCCTCTTCTTCCAGAAGCCCAATCCTCCCCAATTTGACCTAACATCTTCTTCCTATTCCAAGGGTGACCAAGAGGACTAGCTTCTCTTACTTACACTAGTACTCGGCGACCCTAACACAGTGGCCCAAATCAAGTTTGCCAAAGTCGACCTCTTCTTGATCCAACACCATCCCACCATCTATTCAATGCTGGAAGTATTGCTTACCTCTTTTAGAACCACACATGGTAAATAGTGTCTTTAAAATGAGACCAGTATGGGGTAACCTTGGCAAATATACAATACCGCTACAAATTCCGGTGGTTCAGTGCTTACAACATTTCACTTCAAACCGACAGGTCCACGGTCCGATCTCCGTCTGTGGTAGGTGCGTCGTGTCCTTGTGCAAGCTACTTCACATCAACTGCCGACGTGGGGAGACGGTTGCGCTGTGAACTAAGCTGTAATACATGTTGTTGATCACCTGTCTTCAACCACTGCTAACGCTACTTGATCCCTGCGGGACACCCCGTTTTACTGGTAAAATAGGACCCAGTCACCAATGCTTGGGAGGTGCAAACTCTCTCTAAAATAGGCAGCATGGCTTTTTAACGCTCAGCCCTGGTCTTGCGTTGATACTCATGTTGTGATCGTAGTTAGCCATTGTGCATGAGCCTTAGTATCCCCTACTGGCGCTAGTGACCCACCAACCATGCCCCAGCGTCCTGATCAAGAGCGACTGAGTCAATCTTCTTCTAGAAGCTCTCTTGCCTCCCCAATCTCAAAGAGAGGCTCTATAGGTCAGCCACTGATGATCAATGGGGTTATTGAGAATCACTGATCGCTAGGCTCTTTGTGATCAGTGATCCGTGATCGCAGGACACCCGGCGATCTTTTAGTGATAGTATAATCCAGACGAGTCAAATAGTCGTTCGAAGAGTCACTCTCCTTGATCAGGCCGTTTGGGAAGAGTCCGGGGTCACATATGGGGTTACAGGCCTCGCAGAACCTCATATGAGTATAAAGACCGATCGAAATGGCCTCAGTGAGGTCTCCACCCACAACCATTGGCCATCACATGATTGTGGGACACCTTGTGATCACTTAGTTATCATTACGAGTTGTAGAGCAATCCCTCGGGGAGAGACTCCTTGAACAACTCCTACAGATGAGCAGCGGGAGCTGCTCGAGAAGGTACTCTTTGAACGACTCGATGCAATCGAGCCAATGAGTAATCGAGGAGACCAGTAGATGGGATTGGGGGATCTCATGGGGGATCTCATATGTGACATCATAGTCACATGATATAGAGACGTCATGTTTGGTTGTTATGGCAGCCTGAGTAAGCGTCTATCTTGTGACGTCATCCCCATAGTGATGCATGGTCCTAGTGTGCAGCGCGTGGTGTTGTTAGAGTGATACATGTTTCCGTCATCCATTTTGTATATTGGAGGTCGCTATCTTGGATTGTTTGGTAGCACGTGGTCGCTATGTTGTCCAACATCTTCTTACAGGACAGGATGGTGTTCGGAGGGTGTGTTCGATAGAATAAGAGTAATTTCCTGAACTTGGCAAAGCCCAAGAATGGACTTGTTTACCAATAAGTGGTGTGATCTTTTGTAGCAGAGTAGTTTTTTAGTTCGGATTTTCCGCAAATACTCGAACAGAATCACCCAAATAAACCCGATAATTCCTCCAAATTACTAAAAATGCTCCCTAAACTACCGAAACGGACTTTATTTGATATGAAGTCCCTCATCTTGGGCTTATAATAGTAGCACGTAGTGCTACACGACCATTCCTTTGTATAACAATAATTTTACATTGTAGAATTACCCAAATAGACCCCAACAGTTGTTTTATTTGGCGCAGATTTCAAACTAAATCACCGGCTTCTACCTTTGTGTCTGCAAGCTATGTTATAACCTCTCCCTCTCTTTATAAAGTATTCCGACGACCCTAGACCTGGTCGTAGATCAATTAATTTTTTTGTTTTCAAACATCCCTTTACACCTTTTTCAGCTCTAGGACTGGGGCGATGTGGAATAGTAAAGCTGTCTGTGTCAACAACGGTGCTCAGATTCAAAGATGACTTACTACAGATCTTCAAGAATGAGCTGGATTAAAGCTGACTCCCCAAGAACTGACCCGATTGAATCGTGTGGTAGATGGAGCCAAGAGAAGAAATCTAGACCAGCAAATAGGTGATGTTAGAATGAAACAAAGATGTGTGGATACTGTCTGATTATTAACTACAAACAAAAGAACGAAGGCAACTCCGGACGAAACTCTTTTCAGTCAAACTACGAAGAAGAATGAAGATTCAAGGATGGGCCAACTTTCAGCCAAAAATATGAATGACGTTATGAAGCAGTCCTCATACAAGAGAACGATGCCAGCTCTCGCCAAGAACGAAGTTTCAACTACGAATCAGTCTGACGATTCAAGGATGGATCAAAACAAGATCAGACCAAAAAAGACTAAAGGTCAATACAAGAATGAAGTTGCGAATCAGTTTGAAGGGAAGACCATGATGTCAGATCCCAGTGAGAACAAAGTTACCACTACGAAGAAGCCTGAAGACGAGAAAGATGCCAGACAAGAAATCAAAACAACCAACAAGGTCAAGCTACTAGTGTTCTGTCAGCTAGCACGCAAGAATATAGACAAAGTCAAACGATGGGAAAAGCTCCAACCAACACGAAGATGAGATGGTCATCCTCTGAGAGAAGTCAGAAGAAAAAGATATTGAAAAAGATGCCTGGACCATTTAACTTAATAAACTGCATACTTGAATCAAAATGAATGAAATGTCATATATTGTTGTTGTTTTTATCAACTATCCCAACAAAAGTATCCGGATGTAGAGTGAATTACTCGGGTGTAAAAACCCGTTTGACGTGAATCCTCTAAACAGTATCCTCCAAAAACTATCCTCCAATAGTACATCACCATATCATAGGGATCTTCCAATGCCCGTATGTCCATATGTTATATACTCACATTGTGCATAAGTATACGAGCACATATCGGCACATCCAGCATGTGCCTATGTGCTACATGTAATGTGTCCACTAGAATATAAACACGACTAGGGTGGTCGGAATACTTTATAAAGAGATGGGGGAAGTTATAACATAGCTTGAAGATAGGTAGGTAGAAACCGATGATTTAGTATTAAATCCGTGCCTAATAAACAATTGTCGGGCTATTTGTGGTAATTCTACGGTGTAAACAAGGATTCTGAAGGAATCTGAACCAGTATAGTACTCCTATGTAGAGGAATGGTCCTGTTATTGGGCGAAAAACCCATTCTGGGGCTTCGCCAAGTCCATTTCGGTAGTTTTGTGTGATTCGGGGACATTGAGGGGTTTATTTGGGTGATTAGATTTAATCTTGTACGGAGGAACATACCTCTGTCCTATAAGAAGGTTTGGGGTCACATAGCAATCACGTGCTACCACATAAACCAAGACGACGACCTTCAGTATACAAAATGGCAGACGGAAACACGTTTCACCCTTACAACATGCGCCAAAGCCACGTATCACCATGGAGATTACGTCAAAAGATGGCCGCGCACGTGGGCTACCATGACAACCAAACATGACGTTACTTAGTCACGTCACCATAAGATCTCCGAATGTAGGCTGTTCTCTACATCTACTACTGAGGAGTGACTCCCTAAACGACTCTCCGATTCATCTGAATTTTTCATATGCTTTAAGTGATCTCTGCGAGTTCCGCAATTACGGATCACTCATCACAGATCACTTGGTAGAGTGGACGAAGATTAGGGCCGGAGAGGGGTTCAGGAAGAAAGGGAAGTGTGACTGAGAATAGGAGGCCCATTAGGAGAGGCCTCAGCTAGGTCTCAACTCACGGCTCTCGTGGCTAAGAAGGCTCATCTCATAGCCTCAATGTCCACATCTGGGGTAATTGATCAGTAATGATCGCCTCAGTCGATCATCGTGGCATCATTAGTGATCAATTTTCCTATCTGACGACATAATAGCTATGTGCTGAGGCCTCATCTCATAGCCCATAGCCCTCAACGCCATGCGAACTGTGCGGCGAGACGTCAGTAAGTCAAATACTATATCATCATAACAGACCACGTAATAATCAACCAATCAAATCCGTGCAGCTAATCAGTTTAAACAGATGACTGATCCGTTTAAACAGATTAGCAGTCGGTTTAAACGGATTAAGTAATCTATTTAAACGGATTACTAATCTGCTTAAACAGATTACTATCACAACAACACGTGGCGCTTCTACGATGCCGTACTTAGGTACTATTTAAAATTACCAAATATACATCCGGTCGCCCTAAGTCTGTTTTTAAGTTCGGTCGCCTTAAAACTGGAAATAGACTTATATATATATATGGTCTTCCTAAAGCTGGTTTTGTATTTTAAGTAAACGTGTACATTTTATTCTGTCGCTTAAAGTCAATTTTCAAGTCTTGCAGATTCTGAGTAGTAACAATTTAGTTATTTATATGCAAAAAGGGTCAGATTACATACAAAATCATCGAATATGCATTTTGTCTCCCTAAGACTAGGCACGGTCTCCTTGAAGCTGGAAATAGAGATATATACTACTCAAAGTTTGCTAAGCACCAAATATTTGACACATCATTGTGAAATTTGCTTGTGAAATATTTCCGATATATTTGGTGGATATGATTAAGGAATGTATTGAGATGGTCCCCAGTGTTTGGATGAGCTCTCTTGGCAGGCAGACTTTTCGTGACAGTCATGGGAAGCATGTACCCCTTGATTTTCATGATGTTTTCGTGTACTGTCTACATGTACATGGCATTGTGGGGTATTCAATCTTCATTTCAAGACAAATCCTTGTGATTTAATGATTAAATATGGCAAATTCAAATGTAAGAAGACATTTGTCTGAAGCAGAAATGTGGCGGGCTTTAGGGATGGTGGAGCAAGGGGCTACCCATCGTCAGGTTGGCGAAGCCCTTGGCATGCACCACACCGCGATCACCAGAGCCTGGGCAAGATTCGATTTCAGCAGTATGGCACACCAATAAGACGGCATGGTGGTGGCAGAGACAGGGTAACATCTGCAGCTGAAGACCGGTTTTTGATCATTCAGGTCCGTAGGAACTGCTTCGCCAAAGCAACTCAGCTTTGCAGTGATCTTCAGAATGCATCCGGGGTAAATGTTTCGACACAGACTGTCCTGGCAAGGTTGCACGAAGGTAGTCTCTGATCGAGAAGACCATGTATTCGCATTCCGCTGCCCCAGAACCATCGCCATCGCTAGGCACGATATGAATGGGCCATGGACCGCGTTGGATGGGCGAGAGAAGATTGGCGACCTGTCCTTTTTACAGATGAGTCAAAGTACTGCCTAGACCACACAGATAGGCGTTCTGGGGGTATGGGGAAGACCATGAGAGCGATTCCATGCAGCCAACATTGCTGAGCATGACTGCTGTTGTGGAGGTTCAATCATGGTCAATCATGGTCTGGTGTGGTATCAGCACGGATGGACGTACAGAGCTATGTGTCCTTGAACGTGGTACATTGACTACACATCGGTATATTGAAAAGATCCTGGATGTCCACGTCAGATTGTATGCAGGTGCAGTGGGTGATAGATTCATTCTGATGCACGATAATGCCAGTACTCATGTTGCCCATGCTGCCGGGGAGTACCGACAGATGGAGGGGATTCAGCGTATGGAGTACAATGGACTGGCCAGCATGATCCCCTGACCTCAATCCAACCGAACATGTCCGGAATAAGTTGCAGCTTGCAATTTTAGCCCGTCCAGTCCAGCCAAGAAGTGACCAGGAGCTTGGTACCATGCTGGTCTAAGAATGGAACAACATCCCACAAAGGACGAACAGGAAGCTGCTTGGGAGCACGAGAAGGCGTTGTCAAGCTGTAATTAACAGAAATGGGTCTCATACTCGATACTGAACCCATACCAGTTCGCTCCGTCAACTTTTTGGGAAATTGAAAAAATTTCCTCTTTTACCAATAATATCCATTTTCCATGGTTATCGTATTCAAAAGCTAAGATATAATGTCAAACACAAATAAAATCTTAATTTCTATACTTAGATCCTTGAAGATATAATTAAATAAAAAATATATACACTTTTCATTGCAATATTTCAACTAAAACGTAAAACAGGTAGTTGGATAAACTTGGCGCTTAGCAAACTTTGAGAAGTATATACTTAGCTGGTCTCCTTAAAGATGGTTTTGGGGTTATGGATTTTAAGTAGACCGGTAAATGTATATATTTTATTCTGTTGGATAAAGTCAATTTTCAAGTCCCGTAGATGCTAAATAGTATCAAATTTGTGATTTATATGAAAAGAGAATCAGATTACATACAAAATCAACAAATATACATTTGGTCTCCCTAAGACTGGGTTTTAAGCACGGTCTCCTTAAGACTGGACATAGAGTTAAATATATAACTGGTCTCCCTAAAGCTGGTTTTGGGGTTATGGATTTTAAGTAGACCGGTAAATGTATATATTTTATTCTGTTGGATAAAGTCAATTTTCAAGCCCTGCAGATGCTAAATAGAACCAATTTTGTGATTTATATGAAAAGAGAATCAGATTACGTACAAAATCAACAAATATACGTTTGGTCTCCCTAAGACTGGGTTTTAAGTACGGTCGCCTTAAGACTGGAAATAGAGTTATATATATATATATATATATATATATATATATATATATATATATATATATATATATATATATATTCTGTTTGACAAAATGCATTTTTTTATTAGACCATAAATAAATAGAATTCTTAAAGAGGATTTCCATGATAGCTTAGGGGGAATTTATGCTTATTCCTATTTCTATGAATGATTTTCCAAGTTCGATTTTCGGACACTCACAATATGCGAAGTCCGTGACCAGTTTTAGTTTCAAAATTTTATTCTTCAGTTATTTGGATCGAAATGGATTTATAAATCCTGAGTCTTCGTGTGCTTTTTCGCATGCTGAAATTTCGCATTCTTTGATTCGTTCAATTTTGTGATGTTGATTGTGGTTTCTCAAATTAATCATCCAGCTTTCGTTCAGTTGTTCATTGAGACCACTGATTCAGTCGAATCAACCGATTTTGTCCGTTTCCGTGTTTTGAACTATTACTAAACGCTGTGTTTTCTAATCTTCCACAATTTGGGTGCAAGTTTTATAGCATCTGAGGCTCAACATTTCCCCAAAATTACCGGTCATATTGTCAAATTAGTGATTTGTAAATATTGTTAGACAAAATAAAATGTATTGAACCTTGAGCAGTCTTTTGTTGTCCCAAGTCAGTACATAAGTCAGAGGGCAAGAAAAAAAAACCGATAGTTTCAGATGCATGGCGGGTTGTTTTGGAATCGTTGTCTTTTCGGTTTAGATAATTCGGTGTATACAAGCAATCATAAATTCAGAATACAACCTATTTAATTTAAAGTAACTATGTGTCACCATAGAAACCGATAAATGCAACGGGGTCCATAAGCGGGGTCCATACAACCGGGGCAGAAGTGTGCGCCATATACTACTAACGAACACCGATCCCTTAACAGAAAAACAAAATAAGTTTCCGGAAAAAAAAAATAAAATAAAATAAAAATTATACAATATAACTAAATCGCGTTGAGTCAGTGAGGAATGCCTCGCTACTCATTGAGAACTCTAGGACAGAGTCTGTGAGGACTGCCTCGCAACTCTTCAGAAGCGCGATTGACATGCGTTTAATAATATCTATATAACAAAACCCTCCACATACTCCAGGATAGTGAATCAATGGTGAAGCTGAACGAACACCGAACCCTTTACAGAAAAACAAACTAATCCACAATAAATTAAAATTACTCAATGGAATTAAACTGCGAGTCAGTGAGTATTGCCTCGCTACTCATTGAGATCCTTAGGATTGAGTCTGTGAGGATTGCCTCGCAACTCTGCGTGTGGGGAATGGGCTCCGAAGAAACACCCCCCTTACCCCATCCATAGCAACAGCCACAATATACAATAGCGGATACCTACACACTAAAAACTAAAGTGTTAAAACTGACACTTTCAATGTGTTAAACCCATTCTAACTCTTAGGGTTTGATTTTAACACTCAAAGTGCAATGTTTTAAGCACTTAGACATTACAATCGTCAGACATCTGAAACTTGAATGGATGACACTTCTCATGTGTCTAGCATTGGGGGTTCTTCCAAAATCGTCCATAATTCGATTTGCGCTTGGTGGGTACATAATTAAAAGAACACAACGCAGATGACGCGGATCAGGCTCGAAAGTTCGAGCCTGATCCGCGTCCACTGCGTTGTTTCCTTTTAAGTGTCGCGACATTACACTTGTCAAGTATTGTAACACCTGTCAAGTTATGGGATATCTACACTTGAACAAAGTGCTAGTTCAGTACTTAGTAAGTGTTAAATACAGTACTTCAAGTGTAGTTTTTAACACTTTAGTTTTTAGCGTGTATCTTTCTCTCTCCCTATAACTTTTCTAGATGACCATTCTCAAATTTTCTTGCAACACTCTCATTAAGAAGACGCATGGAAATGGTGGACATAGCGTAAGAGGAAATGGTGCAACCTACCTTTCTGCAACATACACAAGAAACCACCAAACACCAGGCAAGGATTGAAACAAGCTAGTCTGGCTGGGGACGAGTGTACATTTTATATAAATAAACATTTGAATAAAGATTTAACAGCCCTTTTAAGAGCTTGAGGGTGTGTGTCTGTGAGAGGGTGTTTTTTTTTGGGGGGAGGGGGGGGGGGTTGGAGGATGTCATTTGGAATTCCCGAAGGATAACCAGATATCTCATAATCACATACGACATTCTATCTCCCAGAAGGCTTGATGGATGACTCCCGGTTTTTCAAAACTAAACTGTTGGAGCTTTCTCCACTCCTTTTTGTAACCGCTATGGTCATATACCGGGGCCGCTACCAAACTGGCGTTGCTGTTTGGTTTTCTTTTCTCTTCTTCCCTTAAATGTGCCATCGCACAATATTATATTCTGGCTCGCCACCATGGTGGGACTCAAACCTCTACCATCGCCAACCTGGAACCGAATAGAGCCCACTCTCTAATAGTTTAATGGCGTTGAGGGATTGAGTATTGACAATCTAACACTCCAACGTAAACTGCCGGGAATTCTAACCGCGTGCATACCCCCCTCAAATTCCATTTGATGCAATAGGAAAGCTAGGCCTGCGTGATCCAAGTGAAATAAAATAAGGTTAACCGGGTCGCAAGGGATTTGTAAATCCCACATCGTCCCTGCGCGCTTTCGGCGCGCTAAAACCTTTCATTCATTCATTCAAATTACATATCAGTCTAAAATGGCAAATGCTCAAGTGAATGTTCGTTTTATCACCAATAGACGTGGTGGTCAGAATTTAGTATATGGCGGATATAAATTTAGGGTAAAAAGCAGTAGAAATGACACGGTGCATTGGAAGTGCAGTGGAGGTGGCTGCTCAGCAACCATAAACACCCAAGATGGCATGCTCACGTCTTACAGAAATTCACACAACCACCAGCCAGATGAAGATAAGTTAACTGTCGGCGAGATGTTAGCTAATTTAAAAAAAACCTGGTACGCACAAACTCCAGACCAGTTTCAGCAATATATCATGAAGAAATAACCGCATTGTGGTCAACGGACTACGAGCATGTCATCCCGAAAGTTCCCACTTTATACAGTATGCATTCCAGTATATATCGTCAAAGAGCAATGAACATTCCATCTCTTCCATCTCAGCGTTCTGATATAGATCTACCAGACTTGTACACTAACACTATTTCTGGTCAGTTTTTTCTTTTATATTCTGACGTCAACAACAATTTTCTTATATTTTCAACAAATCAAAATCTTGAACATCCAGCAGCAGCCAACACATATTTTTGAGACGGAACTTTCAGTATGTCTCCCGATTTATTCTACCAGATCTACACAATCTACGCAAGTGTTGATGGGAAGATGTGTCCTTTAATGTATGGACTTCTCTCCAACAAAACCAAGGCGACGTATCTCCGTTTCTTCCAGGCAATACAACAAAAATCAGCAGAAATTAATATAAACTTGTCACCAACAACTGTTTTTACTGACTTTGAGAAAGCTTCACAATCTGCAATTCAGACTGTTTTTCAATATGAAATGAAAGTTTGCCTCTTTCATTATCGTCAGTGTATCCAAAGGGATGTGCAGCGTTGTGGCCTTCAAAGTGCCTTTTCATCTGATGACAACATAAATCAGTTTGTCCCTCGTGCATCTGCACTTCCTCTTATAAGGCAATGTGACATTGACGATGTATGGTTGGCGTTGGAAAATGTTGATTTAGAAAATGCAAATGTTCTAAAGTTTGCCGATTATGTGACAGAACAGTGGGTTGAAATGCCACGCAGGGACATGTGGAACCATTTTGACACTGTAGGTCTACGGACTTCTAACCACGTGGAAGGCTGGCTTTCAAAAATTTCCAAGTTGAGTGCTGCACACCCAGATTAATTCAGATTCATAGATCTTATAAAAAAGAACAAGATCAAACAGAGACTGTTATCATGCAATTACAATCCGGAGAGAAAATGCGACCTCGAAAGAGGAAATACCGACAATTTGACCAGGGCCTGGAAAATGCGAAACGAAAATTGTTGAGTGGTGCCAAGACTGTTCTTAAATATGCTGACTCTATATCACATCTCGTTGGGTTATAAATGTTTAGTTTGCTTGTTCATATTGGTTATAAATGTTTAATTTGCTTATTTAGTTTGTAAAGTTCGGATAAAAATACATTTTTTGTATGAAATTCATGTAAAAAATACATTGTTTGTATGTTTGTATGCCTGGTTTTATGTATTTTTGTATGTGTATTCTCACGGTAATCTTTGTATTTTTGTATGTGTATTCTCATGGTAATATATTTACTTATTAATTAGTGTGTGAAAAACTTCTTATTTTTGCGAGAACCGACTGAATAAATGTATCTTTTGAATTAAGCCGTTATCTCTCATTTCTCCCATTTATCAGAAACAAACTATACGTTCGTAACACCCAGAAAGTGTTGTTTTAGCACTCAGCATGCACCACTGATTCCAGGTTAGAAAACAATAGGTGCTGGCATTCCGAGAACCCCCCCCCCCCCCCCCCCCCCCACCTCCAACCACTCTGTTACAACATCATTTCTTTTTTTCATTTCGGGCAAGGTCTACTGAAGCTGTACACAGTGGTTTCAAATAATATTGGTATTAATTTAACCCTTTTTCACAAAACTTTTCTCTAAATTTCAAATTAGGCTTCTACCATATACTTTGTTACATGTTATCACCTCCCACAAGAGAGGGATATAGCATAGAGCTCACGCTGTCTGTCTGTCAGTCCATCCGTCAGTCCCTCCATCTGTCCGAACTTTCTTTATGCCATAACTTAAACAAAAGTCAAGGGATTTCAATTAATTTCAGTACATGTCTCTAGGTCAAGTTTGATGACCACAATTATCCAATTAATTATTGCCCTGCTCAGCCCCCGCCCAGTCTTAGACAAAGTCAAGCTGAGCTAATCTCATCGCTCTCCGTCCATCGTCCATCCGTCGTCCGGCGTCCCTCGTCCGTCAACAACATGTTTTGGTCTTCTCCCCCAAAGCCGCTGGACCACCCGCCCAAAATTTCTATATTCTGAACCGATGGTCCGGTTTGAACCAAATTTGGTATGTTGTATTATTGGGTCATAAGTACTTGACTCATAAAAAAATCCGCATCCCCATGGGAACCCTGGGAGCTAAAAATAGAAATTACCATCGGTTATGTCAGGGTTTTCTGTAATGGGCATCGAAAAAATGAGTCATCATATTTGCAAACATTTTTCTAAATCTTTTTCCAGAACCAATCAGAATCTCTTTATATTCGGTATACAGCATTCATGGGGGAGGGGGCGGGGGGGGGGGGGGGGGCAGATACAAGTTTGCTAAAATAAAGTCCATTGGTTCATATTTGGGCTCAATACACGAGCCCAAATTTTTAACATAGGGTAATATGGGGAATATTCTTTAAAAATCGTCTTTAGAACCACCAGTCAGAATCTTTTAATGTTTGGTATACATCATTGTTATGAGGGTCAGATTCAAGATTGTTCAAACCAAGTCCCTAGATTAATACTTGGGCTTCCTACGGAAGCCCAAATTTTAACTTCGTTGAATATGGGGAATAATTTTAAAAAGTCATCTTCTTCAGATCCAGCAGTCAGAATGCTATCATATTTGGTATGCAGCATCTCTAGAGGGGTCAGATTCACGATTGTTAAAATCATATCCCTAGGTATAATATTTGGGCTCGCTATGGTAGCCCAAATTTTTACTTAGTATGATATGAGGAAATTTCTTTAAAAATCTTCTTCTTCAGATCCACCAGTCGGAATGCTTTCATATTTGGTATACAACATCTCTAGGAGGGTCAGATTCACGTTTGTTCAATTTGAGTTCCTGGGTTAATATTTGGGCTCCACATTGGAACCTGAAATTTAACTTAATACAATATGAGGGAATTTCTTCAAAAAACTTCTTCCTCAGATCCACTAGTCACAATGCTTTCATCGGCCCGGCGCACATGTGCTTGGCAAGATGTATGCAAATTAGTGAACTTCAGGATGGTAATTCAAAAGTTAGTGGGCAGAAATTAACAAAAATCAAATAATGAAAAAAAATAAAACTTTTTGGGTTATGTTGAAGTAGGAGTTGATCCATGGTCGACCCGGCGCACATGCTGTTGGCACGGTGTGTCCAAAGTAGTGGAATTTAGTCACTATGCGGGGGGGGGGGGGGGTGAAATGATTCAGGATGGTCAATTAAAAAGTTAGTGGACAGAGATAAAAAAAAAAGTTAAAATAATGAATCTTGCTATTTGAGCAGAAAAAAAAAAACTCTCAGGGGTATGTTGAAGTAGGAATTGATCCTTCAGAAGACAGGAAATTGCTCCTTTTAATGCCAAATTTTAAAATATTTCCATGGCGGGCCGAACCATGGTCGGCCCGGCGCACATGTGCTTGGCAAGATGTATCCAAATTAGTGGACTTTAGTCACTAAAGTCCACTGATTCTGGATGGAAAAATGATGAGATTATGTCCAGGTTGGGGAGGTGCCCGCCCCCTACATCCCCCCATGATGCCCGACCCTGATTGCAGGCCTGGAAAATATATTGTTTCAATAGACATTTGAGGAATTCTGCTGACATCTTGCATTACTGTTGAATGTTCCAGATGAATAAACAGGGTGATTTGTCGGCTTTTAGCACCGAAAAATTCGTTTGACTATTGGTGTGTTTTGAATTCCCTGAAAAATATGTACATGTGACCAGCACTTCCCTTTCTGTTACTTTTTCACTCTTATTTGTTGCATGACAAAAGGTTGTCTGAAGGGCTATACTTGACAAAAGATATCTGAATGCCCAATTTAAAATGATGCGACCATATTTTTTTTCGCATGAACGATATAATGGTCGCCAATGGGAAAATATTTAGTACTGTGTATTCATGTTTCATGTTTGGCTGAAATTAAACAATTGCAGGAATTCGATTGCATAAAATATTTTTGGAGTAATGGTTGTGGAATGAAATATTTCAATATGTTGGTTACATTGGGGTTCCTTCTTACGCCTTGCGTATTGTCTTATTACTCGTAACCAAGAAGCCGAAAAAATCACAAACTACTACTGTGGTTAGAACGCAAATCCAACAGGTAATGGGTGCTTGCTCCATAATATCTTTTTTACCTTTCTAGATGTCTAACACTTACTGTTAGATTTGTCTCAAGTGCTCTGTGAGAAAATAGTTTGTCCAAAAATGAAGTAAACTTTCTCCACCGACCAATGTTAGTAGGTAATAAATGCGGATTCTAGGACAGGATTTAAAAAAAACTGTACACGTACATGTACGTGTACCGCCATAGGGGTTCAGTGTTAAATCGTGTACAGAGTGCAAACAAATGTCGTTTTTTCATGGCGTCCCACAATCCGCAATTGTTTTGAGGCTCTCAGATCGCACTTTTGACCGTTCAAACATCCGTTGGCGACCGAGTACATTCGACACATCGCCCAGAAGTGAAAAGATGTTCGAAATTTGAAGATAATGTAAATTTAAATATTTTTCTCGACGTTCCCATCGCGGATCAGACCTTCGATCTATCGTTGGTGAACTCGAGCAAAAAACGTTTTGCGGCTTCTAGGGCAGCATCAAAAAAGCGGTTTGCGGATTCTGGGACACCGACGTTCGCCAACGGTTGTTTGAACGGTTAAAAGTGCGATCCGATCGGTGAAACCCATTTGCGGATTCTAGGACAGGGAAAATCGACCTCAAAACCTTCTCTCGACGTTCACCAACGGTGAAAAGTGAGTGTAAAGTGTTGTTACTCATCGAGGATTTTTAAATTTTTTTTTAAAACCGATTTCGGCCTCTGCTACATCGAAAAATGCGGTTTGCGGGTTCTGGGACACCACCACGTTCGCGATCGCGTTTCGGACGGTCTAGGGTGCGATCCGCTCGTCGAAAAAACGATTTGCCGATTCGCCTCGCAAGTGTTAAGGTGAATCGTTATAGAATCAGTTTTGTGGAGTTTCAATATTACACTCAATGTAAATAAAAATCAAAGGGTAAAATTGCATTCCACTTAAATGGGTTTTAAGAGGTAAATTGAAATTTTAATTGACTCATGTCTCGGTTCAAGAGACATCAATAAAAACATATTTTTACGAGACACACTTCTAAATTGTTCCTATTCACAAAGTGCATCTGTTTACTTCAAACAGTATTTTGTTCTTTTGATGATAAAATTGTTTTTTTTTGTTTACTTCAAACAGTATTTTGTTCTTTGATGATATGGAGGTGAGAATAATCAACGAGGGCGATGCATTTTATCAATGGTTTTATTTGTGAATAACTCTAAGTATGTTATGTATTAAAATCAGAAATTGTGTTCAATGTGCTGTTTAACTTTTGCTTTTTCGATTGAAACGATTTCCATGTAAAAATATAGAAGAAATACCGTTGCCCAACGTGGTGTGAGTACTAACGCGGCTTTAACCCAAAATATTACGATATATTCATGGAGTATTATATTTTCCATATTTTTGGGGGCAAAAAAAAATCTCCCCCGAGAATGTTTTAAAAAGATTTTTCAACTCTTGTTTTTTGACTGAACGATTTCTATGTAAAAATATAGAAGAAATACCGTTGCTCAACGAGGTGCGAGTACTAACGCGGTTTTATCCCAAAATATTACGAGATATTCATAGAGTATTATTTTTCCATATTTTTTTTTGGCAAAAAAAATTCTCACCAGAGAATTGTTTTAAAAGATTTTTCAACTCTTGTTTTTTGACTGAAACGATTTCCATGTAAACATATAAAAGAAACACCGTTGCTCAACGTGGTGTGAGTACTAACGCGGTTTAACCCAAAATATTATGAGATATTCATGGAGTATTATTTTTCCATATTTTTTTTGCCAAAAAAATTCTCGCCAGAGAATTTTTTTAAAAGATTCTTCAAGTCTTGTTTTTTGACAGAAACTATTTCCATGTAAAAATATAGAAGAAATACCGTTGTTCAACGTGGTTCGAGTACTAACGCGGTTTTAATCCAAAATATTATGAGATATTCTAAGAGTATTATTTTGAGAATGACTTCAAGTGTGAGGAAAATAACTACCTGTATGATTTAACACTTTAAAACGTTGTATTTATAGATGTTTATTTGAGACTAACTCTAAGTTTCTCATTGTCGGAAATAACTGTTGATGTGATCTTTAACACGTTCGAGGGCAAAAACGCATTTATCGTGTAAAATGTTTTTCCTCAACTGGTTTTAGTTATTATATTTTAAAGACAGAAGATTTTTATTTACTTAAAACATAAACGTAAAAATAAGTAGACATTTAATTTTGAGAATAATAAAATAACTCACGTTAGCATACTGTAAAGGAAATATTAATAATTTAAAAACGAAAAATGTTTTTACACATCACTGATTCCAAGCAGAGGGATCAACTTCTCAACGAATATGAACGTGCTGAGAAGAGAATTCAATCAGCTGACAGAAGCAGGCGATTGGGTGAAATGGAATTAAAACGCGAAACCACAAAATTATTTAAACCCGTGACGGAGGTTCAGGAACGAAGTAAAAAGGAGATCGTTGACGAATTGAGGCCCTTAAAAGAAAGTTCTTTGAGAATGGGTTCTTTGCCGGCAGTTTTACGAGGGGTTTTCCTTTCAAAGATCATCGCCTGATTACGTTCCCATGAGGATCGAAACCGACGTGAGCGAAAGCGACGATGCGGCTTCGACTATCACAACTGATAGCGTCGCGTCGTCCGAGTATGGTGGTAAGAGAGATCTGTTGTATGGAATTTATAAGAATTCTGATGGAAGAACAATTGTAGGCGACACTGAACTGCAAGAGGATGATGATAATTTAATCGTCGGTTCGAATAGATACGAATTAACACCTGGACTGCGCAAATTGCTCCTTTTCGACAAGCCTGGAGATTACACGGATCGGGATTTCTACAATTACGGCAACATTCTGGTTCAGACCCATGCCATGAAGAGAAATAACGATGCCAGAGAAACGAGACCCAAAGCCAATAGAGGTTACAAGTGGACGAAGGTGGTGAAACCCATATGGGATATGAATAAGAAGTTTGTCGTGTCGGTGACTGGCAAAGGGGTGAAAACCACTTTTCTTCCGAGCGATTCTGACGCTCTGTCTCAGAGATTGAGATTGTTGATGGCAAGTAGACGCGCTGGTAACACTGGATTAGATAATGAGATAGTGAGCACATGCGACGAATTGTTAAGGCAAAAAGCTTTGAATAAACACGATTATAAAAGGCTGATGAACGAATCGAAGGATTGATATATATATATAATAAGTAGAGAGAAACAAACAAACAAACAAAAACATATAAAATAAAAACAGTAAATTGTACACTACAAAATAATAAAACGTATTTAAACAACAAACGATTTACCAATGAAAAAACAAAATATATATTATAAAATAAAAATATGTTGGTGATAAAGAACAGGGCATACGTCAGAACTTACGTTCAAGGCGGTTCTGGCATCGTCGATTCTATAATGCGAGCGTTCACGAGCGATGCAGGTAGAAAACTCGCATTGACCGCGTTTGAGGTCGGTAAGAAGACGGCTTTGGATGCTGGTAAGAAAGCTGCTTCCGAAGCTACTGGAAGGATACCTTCTGTGGCTGGCAAGAGGGCAGCCGACGCGTTGATCGACAAGTTGATCAGTCCGCCGACGAAGCGAGCTACGTTAGAGCGATCGCCGAAATGTTGGAAAGATTTTAAGGATGCTGTGGTAACCATACAAGATTTAGCCAAAATGACGAGTGGATCTGGATTGAAGAAAACTCGCGACGGTGTAATATAAATAAATAATAATATTTCTAAAAACTGAGTTTGAAAAAACATAAATTGTGTTTAAAAAAATCTAAAAATAACAAAAATAAACAAAGATGAACATTAAAGATATGTCTTGGAACGACGCCACGACCAAGAGGTCGAATGACGAGTTCTTTCCCAAAAGCCTAAGAGGCTTGATAGTGGGAAAATCGAATTGTGGAAAGACCGATCTGTTGGTGAATCTGTTGTCGCAACCCGACTGGTTGGATTACGACAGATTATTCGTGTTTGGCAAGAGCTTGTTTCAACCCGAATACAGATTGCTTCGAGAGTGCATGGATCGTAGATTGCCCAAGGACGTCTTAGCCAGAATCTTTGACAGTAGGGAGGAATTCAACAAAAGTGAAGCTTCTCTTTCGACCATTTTGGACGGTGCAGTGATGGAATTGATGAAGAGAAATACATCTTCGAACGTCGAGTGTCGATTTTATGAGAACGCTAGCGACGTTCCGGATCCTAGAGAATTGAAATCGGAAGATAAGAATCTCATGATTTTCGATGATCTGCTTTTGGAGAGACAGAACCTATGCGAATCGTATTACGTTAGGGGTCGTCACAGCAACGTGGACTGTTTCTACCTGTCACAGAATTATTTTCGATTGCCCAGACAGACGATAAGGGAGATCACGTCGTAAACGACATGAGCTTGGCGGAATTCAGGAGATTCTGCAAGAGGGTTTGGGATGGAGGACTTTACAATTTCGTCGTGATCGATTTGACTAGCGAATTTAATCGCGGAAAATATCGATGCGGATTCGACAAGTTTTATGTTTCTGATGATAATAAGATAGAGAGCGAAAATAAAATTAGAAAATAGTAAATCATCAAATAATTTAGTTTTGAAAAAATAAAAATAAAAATTAAAATATAATGTTCGAACAAGGAGAACAAGGAGAATTGTTAGAACGGATAGCCGAGAATACGGCTGCAAAACAATCCATTCAAATCGTGGTGAGTTGCGATTCGACTCGATTCGCGACGAAATTCGAACCTTCCATCGAATTGAATAGAGAGAAAAGATACGAGATGGCATTGGTGAATCTGGAGACTTATTATTCCTTTCCCAACGTCACCGAAAAGAATAACTCGTTCAAGTATTCTGACGGAGTGGATTGGTTGGAGATTCGAATTCCCAAACGAAGTTATGACATAGACGATTTGAACAATTACATTCAGACGCGAATGAAGACGGATGGAAAGGGAAGCAAGAAGATCAGACTCGCTCCCTATCCTAATACCCTACAGACGATGTTGGATTTGGAAGGTAATTTTCGAGTGGATTTGAACACGGACGATTCTATAGGCAAGATGCTGGGATTCAATCGAAAGATGTATCGAGGCCACGCAGCATCTGAAAATACGGTCGACATTCTCGCAGTCAATAGCATTCTGGTGAACGTGTATGTGATTGCTGGAAGCTACGTGAATAGTAGCGCTCAACCGACGATCTATTCCTTCTTTCCAAACGTGTCACCGGGTTATAAGATCGTGGAACGACCTCGAAATTTAGTTTATCTACCTGTGATTTTAGACACGTTGTATAGTCTCAAAACCACGTTGATGGATCAAAATGGTGTGAACTGTTAGATCTTCGTGGAGAGAGGGTGACGATACGATTTCACATAAGAGAAATATAAAAAAGCAACAAAAAAAAAATATTGCGTATATATATAAATAAGAAATAAAATAAACGCAATATTAATTTACAAAAATTATTTAATATATATAATTATCATTAAAACAAAAATTATGACACAATACGTGGTTAAAAACGTGAACATATCCGCAGGACAGAGGAAGAAACTTAAGAGAGCGTTAACAACTTGAGGCCAGGCGGTGAGATTCAAATTCACTCACAAAGATCTGGAGAGTGGCGGTCAGGATTCGATCGCCTGGACCAGAAGTCAAATCAAAAGGATGGAGAAAGCGATTCGTGATGAAAGAGGGTTGACGGTGAGATTGAGTCCTGCTCAATTGAAATACAGTTTGAGAATGAAAGGCGGTTTTCTACCGCAATTGGCAGGAATCGCTGCAAAAGCATTACCCTTTGCCGCAAAAGCATTGCCCTTTCTTGGAAAAACTCTCAGCGTGGGAGCTCTCTCGGGACTCGCGAGTTCGGCAGTTGAGAAATTAATGCGTGGCAGCGGATTGTTTTTGAAGAAGGGAGGAGCCGTGTGTCGCGTCCACGTAGACGACAGCGGCGAAGGATTGTATGGGAACCTGTTAGAGGTGGCAACTCTTTGAGTGGAAATGGTCTCTATCTGAAGAGTGGACGGAACGTTGAGCAACTCGGTAAGGGTTTGTTGTTTGGTGAGAATTCGCCATTTAAGAATATACCGAATTTGAGTATGTTATTATAATGTAAAAATTATATAATTATATAAAAAATAAAAATATAAATCATAGAAAGTATAAAAATAATATAAAATGGATAAAAATGTGGAAAAACAATTAGACGATAATGGTGAATATCGCGAGATAGAGAGCAAAAAAGATGTGGAAAAACGATTAGATGCTAATGATGAATATTGCGGGATAGTGTGGGAAAAAGATGTGGAAAAACAATTAGACGCTAATGATGGATATCTTAGGAAAGAACTGAAAAAGAGCGGGATAGATGGTTGAAATTTAAAAGAATTAGACGTTTTCCAGCGTCACCACTACCTTCTGAAGAGAATGGTAATGATGTTAGTGTTACCAAGAGATGCACCACATTTGTTCATAATTATGATTCGGATAAACAAATGTGTTCTCATAAAAACGTAATATATCACAAAAAAACGAAAAGAAGAATCAACGCTGAAATTGAGAAAAAAGGAAATGTTATTATAATATATATGAGCGATAGTGAAGAAGAAGAAGGAAAACAAAAAAAAAAAACGAAAAAAAAGTAATGAGATCTAGAGATGATCAACCTCTCTAGATCTCATTACTTTTTTTCTTTTCTCTTCACTAATAATCAGTCTCTCTATTGTTTATATTTCCAAGTCTGTTATTAGCATGTTGATGGTTGTGTCTTCTCCTTTTTCGAAAATGTGTTGAATGTTTCTCTTTACTTTTTTGAGTTTTTTTTTATCGGTGAACATGCTCTCACCACCCGATTTGTTCACAAGTTCGAGAGAGATTTTTGGATATATGTAACTTCCGTAGGGCAACGACAAATCGTCCTTGTCGAATTCTCTATCTTTGGCGATGACAATTTTCTGTAGATCGCATTGGTACTCGTAAAACAAATCGAGCATGGCTTTGTCCAATTTCAAAGGCATGCTATATTTGTTCGTGTTTGTGCTCTAAGCCCTTCGTCTCGACCTCGTTCAATTCGATGGCGTTGTGTCATTGTAATCTATAGATTTTATAACCGAATTTTTTAATGTTTCTACTCGTTTCAATTTCAATTCGCATCTTTTAAGTGTTGTTGTCATGATCGATTTTTGGGGTTTTTTTTGTTTTATGAATTATTGCAAATAATACATATTTTTGAATTTTGTATTTAAATAATAATTTGTTAAAAAAGTTTTGTTTTTTTTACTCCCTATATATATATAAAAAAGTTTTTTTTAATTTTCAATTCCTTTAATGTGAAAAAAGTTTTTTTGTAAAAAGTTTTTTTCTCTTTATATATATATAAAAAAGTTTAAATTTAACATCCTTTTTTCTCATATTAATTCAATTTTTTCATGTTAAGGAACATACAAAAATCGATTAATTTCATTAAAAGACAATTTTTTTTGAAGGAATTAAAACATATATATATAAAAACAATTTTAAACTTTTAATAAATTATTATTTAAATACAAATTCAAAAAAAATATTCTTACAAATGAAGCAAACAAATAAAAATTGGAAAATTTAAATGAGAAAACCGTACCTCAGTTAAACGAGATGTGTAGAGAATTAAACATTCCACATTTCAGAAATCATAGAACCAAATAAAAAAAATTGAAGTCATACAGGAATATCATTTGCGAAATGATGGAAAGAAAAAAATCGAAAGATCGGAAGTGGATAAACTTAAACAGACTCGAATTGCGGAAAAAAATAAGTTGATGACAGTAACGCCTGATGATAGAAAATGAAATGTGGAGCGTGATGAAATTAGAAAGATCATGTGCGAGGAGATATGTAGTTTGCTTGATGAAAAGGCAAACGAAATGTTAATAGCAACAACATCAAAAAATGCTTCGGTTGTGAAAAATAAAGAAGAAAAAGATAGTAAAAGGAATCAAAATGCCGACATCGAAAAAAAACAAAAACGTTTCGGTTGTGAAAAATAAGATGACGACTAAACGAAAAGCCATTGAAGAACTTCAAGTTTCAAAAGAAAAAACAAAAAACTAAAACAAAAACGAGTGACGTAGTTCAGAATCTAGACAAACGAGATATATCGAACAAAATTTGATGAGCAATCAATGAAGGGAAAGGAGAAGAATATGTAGCACAACTCGTCACAGAAGCATTCCAATCAAATCCCGTAGAATGGGAGAGTGCGGTCAAAGGCATTTTTAAAACTTTTGACATGGCTCCCTCGTTCAAGAAAGTCGATCCAAAATTGTTCATGGAACGGGTGAAGAAAAAGGTTTTGGATTTGTTTTGTGAACACCTGAACATGGGAAAAAAAATTAAGATGATACTCCATTGCGTGATGAATAAAATCGACGTGAATTCCAGTGAGAGCATCGTGAAAAATGCGTATTTCAGATCTAACATCGAACCCGTATTTCGAGGTTCAGATTTATCAGAGTTTTTGAAATGATGAAAGACAAGATGTTGACGTCTTTCATGAATTATCAACATGAAGGTAGTAATTGGATGTTCGATGAGGTGTTGAAACTCGAAATTCATATAACTAAAAACGATTCATTGAAAGGGTCTTCCTACATGGAATTACCGTATTTCTTAGCTAAAAAAAAGCTGTGGTCAATGTGAAAAATAAAGATGATCAGTGTTTTAAATAGGTAGTCACCTCCGCTTTATACCCCGTCAAAATCCATCCTGAGAGAGTTTCTTGTTATGAGGAGACTTCTAAAAATCTCGATTGGACCGGAGTGACTTTTCCAATGCAGCTAAAACACATCAAACGTTTCGAGGCTCAAAATCCCACCGTAGTGGTCAACGTCTTGGGATATGACAATGAAAAACGAATGATCTATCCTCTCAGACAGACTTCGTATCTCGAAAGTGAAAAGACGATTATTTTATTATTGATTTCAAATGGTGACACTCGTCATTATTGTTGGGTTAAACATCTGAGCCGATTACTATTGAGACAAAATAATAAACATAAAGGAAAGATATGTTTATGTTGCAACTGCATGTACGCATTTTGCAGCGAAAAATCGTGAGCGAAACATCAGGAATATTGCAATGAAAATCAAGGTGTCACAGTAGAAATGCCCAAACCCAACACCATCGTGAACTTTGAAAATCGCAATAGAAGGTTAAAAGTACCATTCGTCGTGTACGCCGATTTCGAATGTTTCATCATGAAAATGAGTTCCTGCCAACCCAAGGCTCTTCGAAGTTACGTCGAAAGATTTCAAAAGCACATGCCTTCGGGTTATTGCATTTACGTGAAATGAGCTTTCGACTTGCAACATGACATGGGTCCCTTCACCTACATGAAACAGTGTGAAGACGACGACGTGGCTCAAAGGTTCGTGGAAGAGTTGGAATCGAAAATTCAAATGTTATACAATAATGATCATCACACGAGAGCAGCAGGATGAAAATAACAGAGCCACCAAATGTCACATATGCAGACAATCGTTCGACGAGGATTCGAAGGAAAATAAGAAGGTTAGAGACCACGATCATTACACGGGTCTGTATCGTGGTCCGGCTCACAGCAATTGTAACTTAAAATATTGAGACGCCGTTTTCTATCTGGTGATATTTCACAATCTCTCAGGTTATGACAGTCATCAGTTCGTGAAAAATCTCGGCACCTCCGATGGAAAATTAAATTGCATCGCAAACAATAAAGAAAGATACATTTCCATCATGAAATGGAAGTCCATAGAGAAGAAAAGAGTAATCGACTGAGAGATGTTGGCAGAAAAAACGAAATCCATTCGTAGAAGCATACGTTTCATCGACAGTTTTAAATTCATGCCGACCACTCTGGAAAAATTAGTCAATAACATGAGCAAGGATAAATTTAAAATCACAAGCGAACATTTCGGAGAATGAGTAGATGTCACGTTGAGGAAAGGAGTCTATCCTTACGATTACATGAACGATCTAAAGAGATTCGATGACACCGCACTACCTTCGAAAGAAGATTTTTATTCAAAATTATATGAATCTGACATTTCCGAAGACAATTATGAACACGCCAAAAACGTGTGGAGATCATTCGATATGAAAACCATGAGAGATTATCATGATCTCTATCTGAAGACCGACGTTCTGCTCTTGGCAGACGTGTTCGAAAATTTTCGAGACGCCTGTCGTCGAAATTATTATCTGGATCCGGCTTGGTATTTCACCGCACCCAGTCTGGCATGGGACACTGTGTTGAAGACCACCGAAGTCCAATTGGAATTATTATCTGACATGGAAATGTTCTCATGTTCGAAAGGGCTGTGAGAGGTAGTGTCTCTATGATTTCCCACAGATATTCTGAAGCTAACAATCCCTACATGAAAGAAGGTTTCGATTCGAAACAATCGAATAAATACATACAGTATAGGGACGCTAATAATCTGTATGGTTGGGCTATGAGACATCCTTTACTGATTGGAAATTTCGAATGGGTGACGGAACCAGAAGATATGCAAAAATGGAGAGACTATCCTTGCATTTTAGAAGTTGATTTGAACTGTCCGGAAGAATTACACAATCTACACAACGATTATCCGCTGGCTCCTGAACGAATGAAACCAATCGAAGGAGATGAGGAAAAACTAATTCCCAATTTATTTAACAAATGTAAGTACGTCGTCTACAGCGAGAATTTGAAACAATGCGTCGATTATGAGATGAAATTAGTTGACATACATCGCGTCATTCGATTCGACGAAGAGCCTTGGATGGCAACATCGATCTCAACATGAATCTCAGAATTCGAACTGAGAATGATTTCGAAAAAGATTTCTTCAAACTCATGAACAACTGCATGTACGGTGAATCGATGGAAAACATCAGGAAGAGAACTGACGTTTGACTCATCACGTCTGAGAAAAAAGCTAAAAAATTAGTGGCGAAAACCCAATTACAAACACCAAACCATATTCGACGAAAATCTAGTGGGCGTTCACATGCAAAAGACGCACCTGAAGTTTGACAAACCATATTATCTCGGACCGATCATCTTAGATATCAGCAAGCGATTGATGTAGGAGTTTCACTATGATTACGTCAAACGAAAATTTGGTGATAAAACCAAACACGGACAGTCTAGTTTACAAGATAGAGACAAAAGATATCTACCGAGATATATCTCCAGATATATCTCCAGATGTGGCCGCATCGTTCAACACGAGCAATTATCCCATCGATCACCTTTCCAACATTCAATAGAACGACAACAAGAAGGTGTTGGGTAAATTTAAGGACGAGAGCGGCGGTAAACAAATTGTCAAATTCGTAGGTTTGAGACCCAAACTGTATGCTTATCGTCTAGAAGGTGAAGAGATCAATAAGTGCAAAGGGGTTAAAACGTGTGTGGTGAAGAAAAACATCTCTTTCCGAGAGTATAAAGATTGTCTGTTAGGAAGTGGTCCAGTGTATAAGACTATGAAATCGATTCGAAGCGAAAATCACAACTTGTATACCAAAATAGTCAACAAGATTTCACGGATGGCTGATGACGATAAGAGATTCGTGTTAAATGATAAAATAAGCACTTTGGCACTCAGACATTGGACTTTGGATATAATTATGGACGATAGGATTCTAGATGTGATTAAGGATGATAGGATTCCAGAAAATCAAGAGGAATTAGACGGATTCAAGATTATGGAAGTCAATAGAGATATCGAGAGAGTTAGTTTAAAAAGAAAAAGAAAAAATATAAAAAATAACGTCATTTTAGTGAATTATAATAAATAAATAATTTTTAAAAAAAATATACACATTTATGAATAAGAAAATAGAGATATCCATAGAAGGTGTCGTATTACCTAACGAACCTCTATCCAACATAGATCTGTCGAATGCGGCGAAGGATTTGAAAATCAAAGATTTTCTAGGTGTGTTTTCCAGAGATGCCTTGCCGAAGAGAAGACCTCGACAATCGGAATGCGGAATTTTAAATCTAGATGATTTATCAGGTGAAGGCACTCACTGGGTGGCGTGGTTCAAAAACAGGAAGAAGAAGAATTATTATTTCTACAGCTACGGAATCTCGCTGCTGAAAGAAATAAAGAACTATTTCAACAAATCGATGGTTAGTTACAACACGGAACGAGTGCAATCGCCAGATCAAGTGTTTTGTGGTCACGTGTGTCTCTACGTTCTCAAGAGATGGTCTGAAAGAGATCGGTTTCAAGACATTCTCAATGATTTACATTAGAGAGAGATTTTTTTTTATAGTATATTTTAAGGTAAAAAAATTATTTAAAAAAAATTTAATCGAATAAAAACGGAAAATAAAAAATAAGTGAAATAATTCATTTTTAATAAACTGCGTTTGGAATATATTTTTAAAACAAAAACCTCAAAACAACATGCCAGTCGATACATTTGGTACAAGTGACATCGAAAGTCGACCCAAAAAGAAGAGGAAGACTCTCGAAGTTGGCAATGGTTACAATGTTGCCAACTTGGACGAATGTTATGTTCGGAGATACGAACCTCGAGAGGAACCTTTGAACATGAATGATAAGAAGCTCTAAGATCTTCCCGAGCCGATAGATCTTGCAGATGCTGTGACTAAAAAATACGTCGACAGGGGGAACGCGGATTTCGAACGAATCATGCTAGATAATTATGTGGATAAAGCCATGACCGATGATCTCGATCTGAAATCCAAATGTTTGGTGAATGTCGCGAATACCATAGATTCCACTGATGCCGCGACCAAGAAATACGCGGACGACTCTCACATGTGATTAAGTGAACATTTGAGAAGTAGATACGTTCAGAAAACGTTGCACTCGGAATTGAACGCCAATTCTAACAAGATAACGAACGTGGCCACTTCCACGAATCCCAAGGACGTGGCGACCAAACACTATGTAGATCTGGAACAGAGAAAGTCTGACAGACGAGAAATGAAATCGGATCTGAATGCGTGATTCAACAAGATATTGAATCTGTCGAAGGTCGACGACGCGGATGCAGACTCCACCGCGGTCAACAAGGGCTACATGGATTCCACTGTGATATGATCTCAAGAATATGTAGAATCACAAGTGGACGATCTCTACCTGAACAAACAATCTGACGGAACCATGGAGGGTGGTATCAACATGAACGGTCAGAATTTATTTGGTCTCGATCACGATCCTGAATTCGTTCCAGCGCGGTCAGCAGGAAGTACGTGGGCGACAACTCAGTCTGGAGAAAGGGCAACATCATGGAAGGTAAACTAGACATGGGTGGACACGTGCTCACGAATCTACCGGATCCCGTGAACATGACGGAGGCCTGCACCCTGATTTCGGTGGTGGATAAAGTCAAATATGCTAGACAATTGATCACCGTGTGGGCCGAGGAGAGCGGCATGTTAGAGGAGGGAAAAGCTGAGTGGTCTTTCAGAAACGGAGGTAGGGGATCGCAATATGGTCAGGTGGGATATCCCATGCCATTGAGAGGTGAAATCATACGAATGGGTCTGGCTTCCACGGATTAGAGCGGTCGTCAATCTCGTGGTGAACGGAGTAGAGAGTGATAAGAGATACAGCACTGAAAAGACTGAGAATCAACACGCGAATGTTAGCACGTTTGGCACGCCTCTCAAAATGAATGCGGTCTCTCGGAAGCGGATTTCACGGTCAATCTCCAATCGAAGTGATTCATGGAGAGTGGAATGCTAGCTGTGTCGCACTGTCTCATTTTAAATCTCAGGGGTAATTTACTCTTAGATTCTATGATCTTGTAGAGACGCGTTTTTTTCCACAATCGAAGGCTGCACGTGTGGAACGAACCACGATATCTTGTGTAGTGTTATCTTACCCGCATCGGTCACGGTGAGTCTCACTATTGCATCGTCGTTTCCTTTTCGAATCAACGTCAGATTGTGTTTGAATCCGTACATGATCTTGTTGTAATCATCTGTGAATCCGAAGATGTGTTTCAAAGGTATCCTGAACGAAAACGTTCCTTTACGTCTGGACGTCTTGACGACGTAGTCGAATATCGCGGTGGCGCTGGCCCTAGCAGGGCCGACGGTGTCTTTCATCCACAACTGATTAAGTCCTCTGGATTTCGAAAAATGATCCGGATACATCAAAAGTCCGAACATTGTGCTGGCCTGCCCGGGATGAAACACATATTCTATCTCTTGTCCGGATAGCAAGTATTTTATATTACTGATTAGATGCATGATGCCATTATTGGCTAGAGTAATCGTGTCGTCGTCGGCGTATTCGGTCCCATCTTCCTTGGTGAGACATCCCTGCACCACCATGTAACTCTCGCTAGGATGAACGAATAGATCTTGGGTTTCGACATTGATTCTTACCTCTCCCGCATTGTTCAAACTCGTTCTGGTTATTGGTTCGTATTTGTGAACCTCGTATTTTTGAATACTTTCATCTTTCACTATGCTTTGTGCGATATCTAGAAAATTTGCCATTTTTGAAGGGTTTTTTTGTTTTTGTTTTGTTTATTAATTAGCTTGCTTTTTTATCTAAAAATAGTTTTAATTATTTTTATTATTATTATTTTTTCACTCTTATATATATATGTAAACAAGAAAATGTTGAAGAGAGTAAATAAAAAAAAATTTGTTCTCTTTATTAAAACTTTGTCTTCTGCAATTGTTGTTCGTAAAACTTTCCGATGATCTCTTCTCCATCCAAAGCTTCGATTTCATAAGTCACTGGATCGGTGTGAAATATTTTGATTATCAAGAAGATTTCCGAGGTCCATCGACGAGTGTAACCTTTTTCGAAGTGCTTGTTATAAGTGTAAATTCTCACTCGATCGCCATCTGCAAATTGCGGCGTTCTAGACTTCTTCCTGATCTTAGATCTCTCGGGATATAGAATCGTGTAGACCCGTTTTTCATTTCGAGGATCGCTAGCTTCCACGGGAGTCATCTTGATCGATGTACGTCACACGTTGTTGTAATCTTTGACCAGACCGTTCAGAGCGTACATACATTTCGTAGTCGAATTTGCTGTGAAGTATCTGTACATCTTTTCCTTCATCGTTCGATTCCAACTTTCCACGACGCCGGCTTTCTCTTCATTTTTGATCGAGTAGAGGTCGACTAATTGATGAACGTGCTTGTTGTAGAATTCCTTTCCCTTGTCCACCCACAATTTATTCGGTTTTCGAGAGGGCGAGTCGAACACGCTCTTCAGAGCCTCGGCGACGCAAGGTCCCAATTTATTCTTCAAAGCTCTGACTGGACCATATTTGGAAAAAACGTTGATGACCGTCAATAGATATTTGACACCCTCATTCCACCTCGAAAACGATCTCATGTCAACCAAGTCGGCAGACCAAATGTCATCCAGACCCTTCACGAACATCCTTCTCTTTCGAAATTTATGCATGATGTGTTTGTGTAACTCCTCGGCCAATTCGCTCGTCAATAATCATTTCTTCTTCTTTTCCTATCCGCTTTTTTTTTTAACACCCCATCCGAATCGACGTTTCACACCGATCAGATTACCGACCAGCAAACATTCTATCTTCTCTCTCATGGTCGGATTCGATATACCTCTCAATTTCACCAAGAACTTTTCATCGCAGACGTCATTGCGAGTCTTGGTGTCAAGATGTCTGGCGTAGCACAGATCGTGATCATACGCGTCCGCGTCCACCCTATTCACAGGTTGCTCCAAGATTTAGAAGTCAGATTGGCGTTGAGGCTCTTGTTCAATTTCGTTCGGGCCCCGTGAAACTGTGACCAGGCAGATGCATTTCGAAAGGTAGATTATTGATCATTTTATTCACGATGCCTTTACCTTTGCTCGTGTTCTTTTTTTTTTGATGAATTGAGTCTTGATCGAAAAACACACGTTGCAAATTCTGTGAAGCATCTGTCTGTCGTTTTTAGTTCATACTTCTCGAGAATTACCTGTCTCAGTTACTCTCTTACACTTTATGCAATACATTTTTGAGATTTATTTAAATTAATTTCGTATTTTTTTTTATTTTATGTACAAATTTAATATTTTCTTTTTTAAAATTCTGTTCTTATTATATATATATATATATTTTTTTTTTTTCAATCGCTGCTCTTGAGTTCTATCAACTTACCGAATTTCTCCTTGGCCTCTTTCCTCCCCTTTTCCACGAGAGAATCCTTCATCTCTTCCTTGATGATCTGACGAGTCTCGATTCTCACGGCTTCTTTCATAGCATCGTATTTCGTTTTCTCACCCAATATCGTGAAGTATTCTCCATCTGATATCCTACCATCTTTCAACGTCATCGAGATCATTTCGGATATCGTGTCGATCTTGGAGTAGAATAGATCTTGGGTTTCGACATTGATTCTTATTTCTCCCACATTGTTCAAACTCGTTCCGGTTATTGTTTCATATTCGTGAACCTCGTATTCTTGAATACTTTCATCTTTCACTTTGCTTTGTGTGGTATCTAGTATATTTGCCATTTTTGAAGTTTTTTTTTTTTGTTTTGTTTATTAATTAGCTTGCTTTTATGTCTAAAAACAGTTTTAATTATTATTATTATTATTATTTTTTTCTCTCTTATATATATATGTAAACAAGAAAATGTTAAAGAGAGTAAATAAAAAAAAATGTTTTCTTTATTAAAACTTCGTCTTCTGCAATTGTTGTTCGTAAAACTTTCCGACGATCTCTTCTCCATCCAAGCCTCGATTTCATAAGTCACCGGATCGGTGTGAAATATTTTGATTATCACAAATATTTCCGAGGTCCATCGACGAGTGTAACCTTTTTTGAAGTGCTTCTTATAAGCGTAGATTCTCACTCGATCGGCGACTTCAAATTTCGGCGTTCTAGACTTCTTCCTGATCTTAGATCTCGGGATATAGATTCGCGTAGACCCGTTTTTCGTTTCGAGAATCGCTAGCTTCCGTGGGAATCATCTTGATCGATCTGTGTCGCGTATTGTTGTAATCTTTGACCAGACCATTCAGAGCGTACATATCTTTCTTAGTCGAATTCGCCGTGAAGTATCTGTACATCTTTTCCTTCACCGTTCGATTCCAACGTTCCGCGACGCTGACTTTCTCTTCGTTTTTGATCGAGTAAAGGTCGACTAATCGATGAACGTGCTTGTTGTAAAATTCCTTTCCCTTGTCGACCCACAATTTATTCGGTTTTCGAGAAGACGAGTCGAACACGCTCTTCAGAGCCTCGGCGACGCAAGGTCCCGATTTATTCTTCAAAGCTCTGATCGAACCGTATTTGGAAAAAAACGTTGATGACCGTCAATAGATATTTGACGCCCTCGTTCCACCTCGAAAACGATCTCATGTCAACCAAGTTGGCGGACCAAATGTCATCCAGACCCTTCACGAACACCCTTCTCTTTCCAAATTTATGCACGATGGGTTTGTGTAACTCCTCGGCCAATTCGCTCATCAATAATCGTTTCTTCTTCTTTTCCGATCCACTTTTTTTTAACGCCCCATCCGAATCGACGTTTCGCACCGATCAGATCATCCTGGTCGGATTCGATATACCTCTCAATTTCCCCAACATGTTTTTATCGCAAACATCGTTGCGAGTCTTGATGTCGGGATGTCCGGCGTAGCACAGATCGTGATCATACGCGGTCGCATCCACCCTATTCATGGGTTTGCTCCAAGATTTAGGAGTCAGATCGGCGTTGAGTCTCTTGTTCAATTTCGTTCCGGGTCCCGGAAACTGTGACCAGGCAGATGCATTTCGAAAGATAGATTATATTGATCATTATATTCACGATGCCTTTACCTTTGCTCGTGTTCTCTTTTTTTTGATGAATTGAGTCTTGATTGAACCACACACATTGCAAATTTCGCGAAGTATCTGTCTGTCGTTTTTAGTTCGTACTTCTCGAGAATTACCCGTCTCAGTAACTCTCTTACACTTTACGCAATACATTTTTGAGAGTTATTTAAATTATTTTCGTATTTATTTTTTATGTTATATATAAATTTAATATTTTCTTTTTTACAATTCTGTTCTTATTATATATTTTTTTTTTTTTCAATCGCTGCTCTTGAGTTCTATCAACTTACCGAATTTCTCCCTGGCCTCTTTCCTCCCCTTTTCCACGAGAGAATCCTTCAACTCTTCCTTGATGATCTGGTGAGTCTTGATTCTCACGGCTTCTTTCATAGCATCGTATGTTGTTTTCTCACCCAATATCGTGAAGTATTCTCCGTCCGATATCCTACCGTCTTTCAACGCCATCGAGATCATTTCGGATATCGTGTCGATCTTGGAGTCGGCCAAGATGCGAATCTTTTCATGTTTCCTTGCCTTCAGATATAATTTCTTACTCAAAAAGTTTCCGAGCGTGCTAAACAATCCGGCGGCGAGAGCCACTCATTCTATGGTCAACACGATCGGAATACAGACCGCGGTCGACAACAATCCGATGCCGGCCGCGTGTAAACCCATGGAAATCGTGATGAGTGTCGTGTCGACCGCGTTGGCGAATTTCAGGAGACGCAAATACTTATTCTTGAGAGAACGACTAGAATCTCTCTCTAGAATCAGATAGAATTGGATTTTTCTGATTTGATCGATGCGATACCCCTGTCCTCTTTCTTTTTCTTCTAGCGACGGTGCCGTTGGCAAAACGCCGTTCGGCTTCTCATCCTCGTCGTCATCTAACGTCGGATACAATTTATTTCTGGTTCTCATTTTATGTTTTTTTCTTTCTAATATTAGATAAAAAATGTATGTGTGTATTTATTTTTATTTTCTATTCTCCCTTATTTATATCAGCGAGAAAACTTAGACGTATGCTTCCTTCAGCAATAATTTCATGACGCATCCCTTGTCTTCTAAAGTCAGACTTCTACGCGCCAATTTCAGTTCTTCCGAAACTGTGGGCTTGTCTCGCCCCTTACAGACGACTAATCTCCTCCAAAGCGTGATCACTTCGCCGATTCGAACGCATTCGAATGCCGGTTCGAAATACTTGACGACCATATCTTCCCTTTCCATCGTCAGACACGAATGATCCTCGTGATCGAAGTCTAGATGATCCCGACACCCGACGCATCTTTCTAACAAGAGGCGACCTAGTTGTGCGTTCACGCAGAATGCGAAGGCACTCATCAGCATTTTTAAAAGAAACCTTGCTCTGAAAATCTGAGAAGCGTTCATGATTTACGTATATTTTATTATCTATTTCGATTAGATATTTATTTTTTTAAATAACTATTTATTTATATATTTTATTTCTCTCCTATATATATATCAATCACTTTTTTATTTCCTCTCAGCAAAACCGATTCCATCTCGATTCACCTCACAAAACTCGCGAGGTAAAACGACAAATCGTTTTTCGCCGATCGGATCGCACCCTATACCGTCCGAAAGGCGATCGCCAACGTGGTGGTGTCCCAGAACCCGCAGACCGCATTTTGCGATGTACCGGAGGCCGAAATCGGTTTTTGAAAAAAAATCCTCGATGTGTAACTACACTTTACACTCACTTTTCACCGTTGGTAAACGTCGAGAAAAGGTTTTGAGGTCGATTTTCCCTGTCCTAGAATCGGCAAAGGGGTTTCACCGATCGGATCACACTTTTAACCGTTCAAACATCCGTTGGCGAACGTCGGTGTCCCAGAATCCGCAAACCGCTTATTTGATGCTGTCCTAGAAGCCGCAAAACGATTTTTGCTCGCTTTCACCAACGATAGATCGAAGGTCTGATCCGCGATGGGAACGTCGAGAAAAATTTTTAAATTTACATTTTCTGCAAATTTCATACATTTTTCACTTCTGAGCGATATACTCGTTCGCTAGCGGATGTTTGAATGGTCAAAAGTGCGATCTGAGAGCCTCAAAACAATTGTGGATTCTGGGACACCATGAAAAAACGACATTTTTGCCATTTGTTTTGCACTCTGTACACGATTTAACACTGAACCCCTATGGCGGTACACGTACATGTACGTGTACAGTTTTTTTTAAATCCTGTCCTAGAATCCGCATTTATTACCTACTAATGTTAACAGCTAATGTTCAGACTGTTCTCTAAACATTTGACAAACAAAGGTCTATCTTATTTGACGGAATAGTAGAACGAGGCTCGCCAAAACGGAAAATTCTTAGGCTCGTTTCATAAATATTACATGAGAAAAACATTCATTCCATATCCTCTATTTATGGAAGGTAAAATCCATGATAATAATAACCAAAATATATTGTAAATATAGAATTTGTATTGCCACAAAAATGTACAAATCATAAACATATTCATTTTGTAGTGCCACAAAAAATGTACAAATCATAAACATATTCATTTTGTATTGCCACAAAAAATGTACAAATCATAAACATATTCATTTTTCGCATATCAAAACATATTCTTTTAAATGCGATCCGCGATTGCGAGGCGTCGGGGAAAGTGAAAATCTTCGAGAAAATTTCTGTTTATTTCTGTTTATTTATATCAACTTCCGCCTCCCTGTGATGGCAGCGGTGGAGATATAGAATAAATAGATAGGAGGGCCAGTAAACAGATTTAAACCACGATTAAGATAAGGGTTTTAATCACTCGGCTCACTGCCGAGTGGATAAAACCTTTATTCTACGAGTGGTTTATTTAGTATTTTAATTGGTTGAGTGCCAGAAGCCACTATCAGGGCATTCAAAAAAATGAGAGTACTAGAGAAAAAGACAACATTTTCCTCGTTAACCCTTTACCTAACATGAAAAGCAGACGACACTTGCAAAAAAATTCTTGAATAATTAATTTTTTTCATTTTTTGTCTCAAAAACATAGGTTATGACCCCCCGTTGGAACGAGCTCGACGAGCTCGTTCCAACGAGGGGTCATAACCTATGTTTTTGAGACAAAAAATGAAAATATTTTGAAAATTAATTGGCGATTTTTGAGAATAGCGCTGGCCGGTTTTGGCCGTTACGTTGGGTAAAGGGTTAATGTTCCATATTCAGTCAAATGAAAATAATATCTTGTTTATAGAAATTTGTTTTATCACAAATTATTGGAGAGTGCTCATATTGGAGAATGCTTGTGGGCACTCTCCAATAATTTGTAATAAAACAGATTTTCTGTTTGTTTCCACAAAAGCTCTGTTCCTTTTATCTGAATTTTCGGGGGCTTGAAATATTTTTTCAAAAGTAGATCCATATCTATCTCTGTTCTACATTTGGCGCTTTGTCCGCCAAATAACCGTTTATTTTTTTTTCTCTTCAAGTGACCCCACTTTCAGTTCTTCTGATCAAACTTTGTTTCGACATACTAACTTTTATTTTACCTACACGGGCATTCCCCCATCCATCACCACATATTTTTCAAATTGCTTTCCAGGACAACTAAACCAGTTCTGATGCGCACTGCAGACACTGCGGGATAGTACACACATTCTACTTTCAAATTACATATATTTATTCCATGTGTTTCAAACGCATCTCAACTCCGAAATTATGCCCCATTTGAGAACCGAACTACAGCTCTAAATAGCTCGTGAATAAAAATTAGAATTAAATAATGATGATTATTTATGCTGTGTTGTCCAGAATGTTCTTCTCCATTTAAACATATGAACAATTTTTGTTGAGTTATCTTTTTTCTTTGTGCCAAACGTTTCCAAAAATTTAGAAATAGGCTTCAAAATCGGCCATTGTGGCCTGCAATCTCTGAACTAGGGCTGTCGCGACTATCATTTTTTGTAATCGAATAATCGTGACCAGTAATCGACGGTTAGTCGATTAATAGTCGCTTCCCATGATTTTTTTTGCAAATTATTCTTCTGTTCGTAAAACTCTGAAAATGACAATGGCACCAGTGTGTTCAGACGACGTGGGGTTGTGGGAACAACAAATCGGTCCCGACTGAAGCTACATGTAGTCCAATCTTGGACCCACAGTCCGTAATATAATTTTTGGGGTTGGTACGTCCTGTAGGACGTACCAACCCCAAAAATAATATTACTGACTGCGGATCCAAGTTTGAACTAGATTGAAGCCGATGAATTAAAATGAATTTACCAAAGAACGTTCCTACATATGTTTCCTTTCTGCAATAAGTTTCTCGAAATTTTGAACATTGAGATCTATGCATTCCCTCGTCAGTTGTTAAAATTGGATCTTAGTCTGAAGTTCCGAACTTTGAGAAGTGATCTGACGTTCTGACTTTCGTCATAATTTTGTCACTTCCGCGCTTTGGGTTTTCCAACGGGTGCATTCGTGTGTACAAGACTGGAGAAATTCAGAAGAATCTATTCTTCTCGAGTAACTGTGAGTGTTCTTTCTTACACAGTCAGTGACAGTCGTACAGTCTTCCGGATATGAATGTTAACTATGGTTAGATATTTAAAGTTGTTCACCTTCATTGATCATTCACCTCACAAAACAATGCAATTTAGCCCCGACGTGTAGTAGACGTGTACCACCTTGAAAATGAACGACGATCGACTAAAAATAAAAAACGTCGACTACTTCAATAGTCGACGGTTAGTCGACTAATCGAATAATCGCGACAGCCTTACTCTGAACTACCAATCGATAAAGCATCAGTAATGATCTAAACAAGAATGAAGAAAGTAATGACCCATTACCATATACTTGTATGCAAAACAAATGTTTGTTGTATCCGAGCTAGTTCCACCTGGCCATTCAAAGTACTTTTTTATACATTAGCAGTTTTTACGAATTCATACACGACCTCATGTTCGTATCATTAACCCTTTACCTAACGTAACGGCCAAAAACGGCCAGCGCTATTCTCAAAACTCTTCAATTAATTTTCATTATTTTTTTCATTTTTTGTCTCTAAAACATAGGTTATGGCCCCACATTGGAACGAGCTCGTTCCAATGAGGGGGTCATAAACTATGAGTTTGAGAAAAAAATGAAAATAATAGTTATTCAAAACAATATTTTGCAAGTGTCGTCAGCTATTCATGTTAGGTAAAGGGTTAAACTGTGCACGGTCTTAGAGGCTATGAATGGCAGATATCTTAAGTTTTTTACTTACGTCTAAACGATTTTATACCAAATCCGCCCACATTGTGATTGACTAATCTCTCACGATTTAAAACTGAGGGTGGCTTGATATGTTCAAATGTTCGCACAATTGGCAAAAATACTCTTCACCAATCGAGAAAAAATGTCATTGTATTTTGTTCTGCCAAAGCATTTCAGGAAAATTAAAATAGACTACAAAATGGGCCATTTTGTCTCATAATATTGAGGTTAGCAATCGGTCAAACATCCGTAATGGTCTAAATATTGAGAAAATAACATAATAAACCCAATGACCACCAAATATGTCCGCCTTGTGTGGGTAAAGTTCGTCCAAATTCGTACAAGTAAGATGGCTGCACTTTGATGTCCAGTTAGTGTACTTATAACCTTTACTAGAAGATATGTAGATGTTGGTCTGTTAAACTTTTCACTAAAGTTCGAATCTATTTCTGTCCAAAACTGTCCAATTTGAGCAGGGAGACTTTGTAAAAATTCGTGCCAGACTACTTTGTGTAATATTCCCGTGTGCCGCCCCGAAGAAAGGTACTAAGTTGTAAGGCTGCCAAGCTTTTCACATTTGCTAAAAATGCCAAAGTTTGACCAAATTTTGATTGACAAGTATCTGATATGTTTTTGCTTATTTACAAAAACGCTCTTGTTCATGCAATTTAATGATCAGTATGTTAGGTTAAGTGTTCTCTGCCATAATATTTAAAAAATCCCAAATTGTTTACCTGACATCGCAAGATAGATATCCTCCAGAAGGTATCCTCCAATATTCTCCACCAGTCCCAACTAGTCCACAATCCACTGCTGCCTTCAGCCCCAAACACCCATATGAGTCGTATGTGGAGTCACTCATTCCCGAAATTGCTCGATTACTCGTTTACTCGATAAGCGTCGAGTCGTCCGAGTAACAATTACACTGGTCAGTGTTCGGTAGGTTATTACGGCTTTTGCAAGTGCAGAAGTAGCAGCCGAACAACTGATAGGACGTATGTACTTGTAGACCAGAGATTGGTAAGCAGGTAGTAGAAACTAGGCAAACGTCATTGCTTAAAGAATCCCATCGCAGAATCTCTTTCTCGGTGTTTTCCTGTGGTCGTAGAATGGCTTTTCCAAAATGAGTCGAGGAGCCGTACGCTAATGTTCGCCCAGTTGCTCGTTGGCTCATTTGGAGACAAAAGTCGAATCACTTGAGCAGACATGTTTAATTCACTGTTCGATTGACTCTTTGACCTATTCCTTAGCACCCTTGAATCAGATAATGATCTACCAGTAGGCGGGGCTTGGGTAAATGGAGTAATCTTAGTGCTGAGTTGGTTACCGTAAAGCAATCGGATTTGGGTTTGAACGCGTCAGAACGGACCCGAAACAATAATAATAATAAAAATTAACTGAATTAGTTCCAACGGGACGAATCTACGCTACTGGAGTATACTCCGCAACAATTGAGTAGGTTTGGGAAGACAAAAAGAAGAACACCGATGAAAAATGTCCAGGAATGAAGGGAACGGGGTAGACAGAAGCAGAGGATATCGAAGGAATGCGAGGCGGATAAAAAGTTGTCGGGTTGATTGTGATAATTACGACAGCTCCCATTCAATCGATTCAACGCTCCAAATATACCCCCTTCCTTTTAGAATATTTTCAGGCTCATAAAAACCACATGCCACCACAGAAACCAAGATGTCGAACTCCAGTATAAAATAGACGACCGAAACACGTAATACGCTAACTGCACGCACTGCGCATGCGTACTGACAGTACAAATGACTATGGTAATGGCGTCATAACACGCAACATTGGCGGCCTTCAGGAAAGCCCAGCATGACGTAAACGAATCGCGTGACTCTGACGTCACTTCCGGAGTCATCCAGGGGATCAATGAAATAGAGATCGCCGGGTACAGGACATGGAATTCATTCCCTAAACACAATTTCTTTCTTTATTTATTTGTTTCACTTTAAGCATGTATGGCTACATTACGACCGCAACACACTCAGGTGTAACCAATCGCCCAAACCTCTACTGCCCAGTTCAAAGGGCTTCCACCCATGGCAGTGGTTAGCGGATCCTATTTTATCAGAAGAGCAGAACTACTTTATGCAGTTACCAAGCAATGCTGAACTTCTCAATGTACCAACGGGGAGCCAAAAAAAATAAACGTGTCTACGGAAGAAAGGTGTGGAAGTTCGAGGTCGTTTTGTGATTCATGGTTCCGGAGTCTGTGAACAATGGATTTTCTAGAATGTTTTATTGAGACCCATTAAATGTGCTAAATACAAGCATGTTTCAGTTGTAGAGCTAGAGTGTTGAGTGTCGAAGTATCAACGTACTGCCTGAAAGACAACAGAAATCATTGTTTTGTTCAATAACAGCAAACACAATCGGTGCACAATGCATCACTTGTGTGAGCTCAGGGATGTGGCTAGAGGGTTTCAGGGATGTTGTTGGGGGGTTTCACCGGGGCGAGGCGGGAGGGTGCCACCGGTGTAAATTCCAACTGTGAGTGGTTTCGATAGGTGGTTGCACTGCAGCGCTGGGTGATATCTTTTAACCCTTTACCCAACGAATCACTCGCATCCGTCCGCGTAATATGCAAATACAGCTGCTCAAAAATTTTTTTTTTTCGAAAAATTTCAACAAGACCATATCACGTGACCCCTCTTTGGAACGACCTCGTCGAGCTCGTTCCAAAGAGGGGTCACATGATATGGTTTTGTTGAAATTTTTTTTAAAAAAAAATTAAAAAAATGTTATTTAAAATAATAAATTTTGAAATCGTCTGCGTTGGGTAAAGGGTTATGAACCCATCTGAAAATGTTCACTAGTCCTGAAACGGAAAAAAGCATCATTTATAATGTATCTGGGTCAGAATATTTACCGGATTGAGTCGAAATTTTGAGACCATGTCAATTTTAGAGTAGGAAATTTGAAACTCAAGTTTCCAGTTGGAAATAAAAGATCAAAATTTCTCATCATTAGTTGGAATTTTAATATTCTTCATGAACAATGTTAATTTATAATGTATCTGGGTCAGAATATTTACCGGATTGATGTCAGAGTCGAAATTTTGAGACCATGTCAATTTTAGAGAAGGAAATTTGAAACTCAAGTTTCCAGTTGGAAATAAAAGATCAAAATTTCTCATCATTAGTTGGAATTTTAATATTCTTCATGAACAATGTTAATTTATTGAATTTCGAACTATTTGATTTTTGACCTCGAAATTTCCAGCTATTGAAAAAAAGTGCTCCTCCCTGTGTGAGCTGTACACATAAACACATAAACATACTGCGTGTATGGTAGGAATCTGTGTATAGTTTTAAACAAGGAAACATCACATGTCTCAGATATAAGAGATACTTATATACTTATGTCTTGGTCAAAAATATTTCGATTAAATGTATGTTGCAAATGTAATGGAATGCAAAGTTAAAATTCAATCTTAAAGCCACATGAGTTTACAAAATAAACTGCAATAGCAGTTCTTCCCTTTACCAACCCAGTATCCAGTGTGTCGACGAGCAAATATTCTATTTTGACAAATGCTCTCGCTACAGAGTTCGATTCTGCTATTACAGTTACCTAGATAAAAACGTGCGTACAAACGATGAGTAACAGCATATTCTCTGTGATGTTTACAGTTAAAACTAGAAGTCCTGTCACGAATAGTGCGCTTATTTAGGCTTAATTGCGCGTTGGAATTGCGCGCAATTGGCATATCGAATGGCATCCAAAGCACGGCAGGTTCTCCTGGTTACTCATAGCAAACACAAGCAATGTTTCTGCCAATCGACCTCCGGGTTACCCGGAGGTCCATTGGCTGAAACATTGCTTGTGCATAGGCCATATGTACATAATTTGATACCTTTACTTGGGCCATAACGCGCACATTAACGCGCAAATCAACGTGCTATTTGTGCGCATTTCATGACAGGACTTCTAGTTTTAACTGTATATCTCAAGATGTAATTTGAAGGCTTTGACTAATTATTCAGAAGTTCTTCTCGATATAAAAAAAGAATAAATAACAATTAATATATTGTACGTGGCGTATAGCTGACTGGAAAATTTCCACACGCACACAGTACGATGCGCGTGTGTGAATGTCTTAAGCGATATGCACGATTGCCAGAGCAGAAGGATAAAACGAGAGGCCGCCTTCACGTCTATAAAAACAATTATTAAAAGGACACTCAGCAATTCATTTGACAGCCATTAACAAAAATAACACATTTTATAGTCAACTAAATTTGCGAGGAGACCAGTTTTACTATTTCGCCCCCTTAGTTTCAATGTGTTCTATGTGCCCACTGCCACAGGGGGCGTTTTTTAGCTATCACTAGCGATTCAAATTGTAATTGCTTTGCACGGTTTGTGGGAAATTACAGTGACATTTCGCTTCAATTTAAAAATAGCCCGTCAACAATTTCTGCTCCTCACATGTGTGCGGAACGGATTTTCATTTTCCGCATGATTTAGTTCCCGTGTATATGGGGATTTCATAGAACAGGCGTGTAATAAAAATCTATGAAGATTCATATCAGGTGAGGCGAAGCCGAACCTGACATTTTCAATCAGAGCCTTGTATGGAAATGTATCAGCCAGCTACACACAGGGTAACATATTTGTTATTTCGAAAGTCCATGTAAATCAAGGGTTTAATAACTTTTTATGAGAAACAAAAAACGATCGGACGTTTATTTTTGATGAACCGCCATTAACGGCACCGCGCAGAATCATCAACAGTAACTGGCACTGGCACGTATCCATGGTCACAGTAAACGATCGTCGCTGTTTGAAGTGAGATATTTGTTTACAAATTAAAACGTATCGCAACAAGCATATCTGAAATAACCTGTGCATACATTTACTGTCATTACCGCCTGAAAAGAGTTAACAAAGAACTTTTAAATGTTCAAAAATCACTTTTAATCTGTTGAGCCAAGTGTAAAGAAAATGTTTGCTTCCACATAAAAAATCGATAGAGACGTAAAAACAAAGAACTTTTGGGACTGCAAACAATATTTTCTGTCCATTTTTTTTAAATATTGAATGTTTTAAATCAATAAATACGGTACCTCGGGACTATTTTTGGTACTTAAATTCTCTTTGTTCGTTTTAATTCAAATTTTGAAAATTAGAAGCGAGTAGAAATGCCTGAAAATAGTCAGGGCGGCTGTTCATCCGATATGAAATAAGATTAGGTGATTTACCTGATATGGCGGAACCCTTAGATAGTATTCCCGCATTCTGATTGGACAAACTAACTTTGAAGCATAATAAGAAGAACTATACACGTTAAATCGATTTTGACACACGGCAGAGATCATTATTACCCTCCAATGGGGTGCGATGGGGGAAATCCCAACCTAGGGAAAAGATTTCTGACCCAGACACGAGGCTAGCCGGGTGTCTAGGTCAAATATCTCACCCCGAGATTACGATATTCCCATCCCACACCACTGCATGATGGTTCTTCTCCCATGACACTCCACCAAAATCGAAATATTTCTCGTGTGATAAAAATGTATTGTTCAAGCAAGTGATCGTGGAGAAAAATGAATTGCAGATTCGGAGAAAAAATCAACAAGTTTCCTAAACACCAAAAAACGCAAGCATACGGTAGAAGTGGGCTAACATATTGAAGCTAGTTGAGTTCATCTGACTTTCTAGTGACGTCACGTTTTGAAATTATTGATTTCGATGGCATCTTGTTGCATTTTCCAGTGATGTCACTTGTTGAAATGTTTCCTTTCGATGAGGACATATTGAATTTGGAGGGACAAAAATCACCACGTGATGTTGGGGTGGGATGGATATTTGTATTGATGGAAAACGAAGCGGGCGCCATGTTAATTTACAAAATGAAGACGATGTCGAAATAGTCCATCGATCATTAAATATTCAAATGAGAATAGTCACGTGGATTGTAAGATAGATCTGTCTTACTTTGGTATCTCAGTCAAATATAGGACATCGCGGAAATTAAAAGTGAAGTGAAATACAAATTAACCCTTTACAAAACGCAAACGATATCAAAGTTTAATATTTAAAATAAATTTTGAAATTTTAAAAAAAAATTCAACAAAACAATATCATGTGACCCCTCGTTGGAACGAGCTCGACTAGCTCGTTTCAACGAGGGGTCACATAATATGGTTTTGTTGAAATTTGTTGGAACAGAATATTTTTTTAACTACTGAATTTGCATATTATGAGGGCGGATGCGGCCCTTTCGTTGGGTAATGGTTAAAGTGCGTAGAGTCGAAGCAAATATCTTTGCTATAATTAAATCTATATTTTCAGATATTATAGAGTACAGCCGCCGTGGACTGATCACTCTCCACAGCTGGGCAATATTTCCACGGACGCAATAATATTATATTTCAAACACTAATTACAGGAATAATCATGAACAAATTAATTAATGAAGCACCTGGTACAACCCGATGCTTCATTAATTAAAATTTTGCTGATGATGATTTTTATTATCTGGTAAACGCATGCGTGGACATCACTGTCCTTGCGTGGTTTACGACTAGTCCACGGCGACTGTACTGTACTAAAGAAATCCTCGTATACTGACATATTTGCAGACTCTCAAAACTCGACGTGTAACCACGTTACATATTTCAGGATAAAATTTGAGGGTGGGATGGCTTGCCACTGCGACAGGCGGTTGCGGGGCATCTTATCGATTGGTGTACCCGGAATGCCCACGGTGTGTCATTCAAAAGTACTAAATGCAATTCCTAGTCCACGACAGAGATATGCAAAGTTGGGTATCAAAATATCGACTTACTGTCTGTAAATATCAAAGCAATCATTATGACGTTTAATTGCAGCAAACTTCGGCGATCCATGCAACACTACTGAGAGCTGTGGAGATAACCAAACTGCGTGTATAGAAGGAGTCTGTGTATGTGCGCATGGATACAGTTTTAATCCAGGAAACAACACCTGTGTCAAAAGTAAGGGATGCCTACATGTATATTATATTTGAGCCTCTCAACTCTAAGCTCTTGTCTGGTGATACCTCGATCAAACAAAATAGCATAAACCCTTTAAGCACACGAATTGGACACATTCACCCGCGTAATATGCAAATTCAACACCTGAAAAAATATTATTTTTCAAAAAATTTCAACAATACCATATCATGTGGCCCCTCTTAGGAATGAGCCTGTCGAGATCGTTCCAATGAGGGATGTTTTTGTTGATTTTTTTTTGAATTTTTAAAAAATGATATTTAAAATAAATAAAAACTTGATATCGTTTGCGTTGGGCAAAGGGTTAAACGAACGACGTTTGTAACTGTAGAAAAGTTCAACGATAAAATTGAATCTATAGCTACAAGCATTCACAAACTAAATTACTTTACCAGCAGTTCTGTCTACCAGTCTGGTGGTGAGTGTGTCTACGAAAACCAATGTTGAAATTCTATTCATCTCAGGGCGTAGTCGGACTCGTAGACAGCCATTGTTTGGGGGAAATGCTCGATGATCACTGACGATAATTTTGAAAATGAGTAGCAGAAATGGAAATCTATGGTAGCATCTGGTAAAATAGTATGTAAACTTTATTGTCTAAATCTATGCACTTTTGCACTATTGCATATGAGAAATTACAGTTAAAACTAGAAGTCCTGTCACGAACAGTGCGCTTATCTAGGCTTAATTGCGCTTTGTAATTGCGCGCAATTGCCATATCGAATGGCATCCAAAGCACGGCAGGTTCTCCCGGTTACTCATAGCAAACACATGCAATGTTTCTGCCAGTGGACCTCCGGGTTACCCGGAGGTCCATTGGCTGAAACATTGCTTGTGCACAGGCCATATGTACAGAATATGATAGCCTTACTTGGGCCATAACGCGCACATTAACGCGCATATCAACGTGTTATTTGTGCGCATTTCATGACAGGACTTCTAGTTTTAACTGTATATACAAATTAGATCGATAAAATTGAAAAGCATATTTTATTACCCAGATATATATTATATATTTTTATGTAATTTCTATTAATATGTAATATTCAGGCAGAAATTGAAAAGCGAAAAGCTCGGTGTAACATATAGGGGCTGTAAGCCTAAACCCAGGCAACTAATTTCCGCGAATGGCTTCGGTGCGCAGGGGCGTTGTTGGGCAAGCCCCTTTCGACCCTCTGTGACTGTATACATTTTTAGGCGTCACATATTGCAGAGGCAAATGAGCAAAGAGGTTCAGGGTCGGGTTTGCAGCAGCGGTGTTTTTTTTTTGTTTTTTTTGTTCTTCTTTTTAGGTGGAGGAGTTGCCGTTTTGTTCATGTGGCGGTGGAAATTTTCAATAATTTTGATCGCGGATATTCTGTGCTTCTGGACGTTTCAACTACCACGTTACTATCATGTCTTGTGTTTCCTTATTGTATCTCCCGTTGACAAATTTGATATATTCGTTGGTGATGCCGGAGAAATCCAGTTAGAATGTCCCATTGAGTTCGATGGTTTTCTGGTTCAGTTTATCTATGAGTTGGCAAATTCCGTGTCGTCGTCTTCCTCTTTGTCCTCGGATTCCGGTACGGTGGATTGTTGGGAGCAGCTGCTGTGCCAACAGTGGTTAGAGCCAATGGGAGGTCCTGGATCAGATTAGTTCACTTCCCACATCCGCTACTCCTCTTCCAGCACTTCCATACCTCCGACCTCCTTGTTGAGGAGCTGCGGATTGGTGTGAATGGGGTAGGTGGTGGAGATGGGTTGATGGGTGTCTCCCTCTCTTTTTTCCGGTTTCCTTTTCTTAGTTCGTTTCCGCTCCATCCAAGCCTCCATCCGCCTGGCATCCCGGCGTCTGGCCGATGCTGGTTTTATCTTCTTCTTCTGTGGCGGTTGTTTTTTATCCTTTCCAGAACTTCCAGACTTGGATTCTTTATCCCTCCTTGGGTGTGGACCAGTGCGGGACGGGCCCCCTTAAAGGTGCTACAACTACCTTCGGAAGGTTCGAGGTGATATTAGATGGTGAGCTGAGCGCTGTCACCTTCAACTTGGACGTTCCAGTTGATGGGTGAATGTTATAGCCCCCATATTATATTGAGTTTGATATATCCTTAGTTGATAATTGTATGAGATAGATATTTTGTTTTCTGCATTTTCTGACTGGTCTCACTCATTTGAACTCAGTGACCTTGTTTACATCTTTGTTACACTGATCTATTGTACATATAGCTGTTAATTGTTTAAGTAGTAGGTCAAGGACCTTATTTACTTGGATTGTGATAGAATCACCTGGAAACTGATACAACTTTGGTGATTCTTCTAGGACATTCTACAGTTAAAACAAGAAGTCCTGTCACGAATAGTGCGCTTATCTAGGCTTAACTGCGCGTTGGAATTGCGCGCAATTGCCATATCGAATGGCATCCAAAGCACGGCAGGTTCTCTTGGTTACTCATAGGCCATAACGCGTACATTAACGCGCATATCAACGAGCTATTTGTGCGCATTTCATGACAGGACTTCTAGTTTTAACTGTATCTGGTTACTATATAAAGGTTTGTCAACAGAATTCAAAAACTCATTTTAGAAAGCCATTTCAGAAAGACTCACTTCAGTTAAAACACAGCAGTTGTTTCCATTGGAGATTAGTATTGTTCTAGGACAGTGCATTTATTACAGAAGCAGTGCTTCTCTGTCAATTGGAAGATTGATTCCAAACGAGAATTTTGAAGAGAATCATTCGTCTTGGAAAAGAGAATTTATACTTTCTGTGAAACAGAATGATATTTTGTGAAAAGCCAGGATTCTACTGGATTATTTGGAAATTACCTGTGGCGCCCATACTTCTTGGATTTTTACTCCATTTGAATCTTGCGGAGCATTTTATCATATTTTATTGGAGACTGCTGACATTTCTAAGTGAAAATTTTATTACAAATCTACGGGATACTGTTTCTGAAGAGACATTCTTGGATTTAATACTACAAGCTGGTAACTTTCTTCACAAGATTCTTCACCACTGGATTCTGTCAAACTGTACTTTGGACTAATTCAATAATTGATAAGTACCACTGTTTTTATTTTCTGTAAACCAATTAGTGTAAAAGATCGTTGTATCATTTTGTTATATTATTTTTTTTAAAAATTAAATTTCAGAATTGTTAAATTCACAGTTATTGTTGCTGATTCTCAGATTTCTTTCTGTTACCAATATCATTAATATTTCCACACCGTAACAGTGAACCGGCGTTCAGTACCATCAACGTATCTCTTGTCCGTGCTGTGAGGAATTCCGTTTTGATTTTTTCGAACGGAACGAACGCGGTTTCCTTGCACCAGAGCGATCGATAGCACTCCACATAGAGGACATTCCGATGGCATTTTTTATGTCATCTTTGTCGATCATTCACCAACAATTGTTCTACCGGATCCATCAGGAAACCATAGTTCGTCCTAATCAGAGAAAATTTAGAGTTTTGAAATTGAGTGAATGCTGTTTCCTGATCAGTGGCAGACTAGACTGCAGGTGTAACGAAATGTTCTATGTTGCCATTGACTCTGTTGACAGTCGGCATTCTTGTTCGAAGAGTATTCGGCTCTTAAAAATGTATTTGTGGATAATACATGTAGTAGTCGTGGAACATAGACTTTAAAACTTTTTATTTATTTAGCGCGTACTATACTTCAAACTGGTGCAAATACTATACAACGTTTACAATTGTATTTTCTGGTATTCTATTTCCTAGTTTCCAGGAAAAGAAACCCGCGCACGACCGGGAATAAGAGGAAACATTAATAGAGAAATTACGTAATTAATATTCCGATATTTTTATTGAAAGTAAAAACTCAGAAAAATCTCCTTTGTCAAAACACATGAGTAGTATATGGCGCACACTTCTGCCCCGGTTGTATGGACCTCGCTTATGGACCTCGCTGCATTTATCAGTTCCTATGGTGGCACATAGTTGCTTTACATTAAATAGGTTGTATTCTGAATTTATGTTTGCTTGTATCCGCCGAATTATCTAAACCCGCCATACATCTGAAGCTATCGGCCAAACAAAAAAAACAGCGTTATTTTTTTTTTTTTAAATACTTACTCAGTGACCTTCTGACATTATGTACTGACTTGGGACAACAAAAGACTGCGCAAGGTTCAATACATTTTAATTTGTCTAACAATATTTACAAATCAATAATTTGACAATATGATCGGTAATTTGGGGAAATGTTGGAAACGGACTAAACCCGTTGTCTCAATGAACAATCTCAAGCCGGATGATTAATTTGAGAACCAGCAATAAATATCACAAAGTTGAGCGAATCACTGAACGCGAAATTCAGCATGCGAAAAGCACCCGAAAAATCAAGATTAATAAATCCATTTCAACTCGGATAATTCAAGAACAAAACTTTACAAAAAGATCGACTCGTGTATAACGGCATTACAGTTTCTGGCTCCAATATGTATGATCTAATAAATGATCTGCTGCGAAAAAGAAAAGATTTTCAACCGACAGGGTGGGAAATTTTGGGAAACATCCTTAAAGATCAAAATATCCCAAGGGATCTGATCGGAAATAAAGAACGCTTGGACTTTGATCGAGGAAACAGCAACTCTGCAATGCTACAATGAACACACCCCTGAAGAAAGCAAGCGGGAAACACTGAGAAAACAGAATATAATTATTGGTAGCGAGAGTGCAGAAAGAAAAGATGGACTAAACACAAACAGAAAGTATAAAAGACCATTAAGGCGTTAACATATGGAGACACTTTACCTGTCTCAAGCCAGGATAAAAGTGGGAAATGCGGTTTACACTTTCACGTAGCCCGTAGGCACTTTACAGTGTTCGATCTATCAATCTATACCGAGAAACACTAGCCAACAAGCAGAAAATCCCGCCAACAAGTGGTAAGGAGAACTCTAAGCTCCATTCAATAACCATTAAACTAGACAGAGAAGTGGAAGCTCAGACCATGATGAACAAGAAAACAATCTACCTCCATCATTTAAATTTCAGTGATGTATAAATGTAAAGGGGTAGGCGACCCATTGTTCGCAAACACAATAGATCCCCAATTACGTACCCATATTTCTAATTAAAACACATACTTTTTGTAGTTAGGCACAATTTCTAGTCCTCCTTCCAGCTCGAAGTCCTGAACCCGCTGCCAATGCACACACTCGAACCAAAGAACTCTCGACGATTCATAAATTATTCAGGTCGCAATGGCTTTCAAACCCGACATTGTCCGTATGAAATTTATTATTATTTTTTCCAAGTCGACACCTAACTCGTATTTTTGGGTGGATAATACAGAGTCGCGTATCCTCTTCCCAAGTTTGTGGCTAATTGGATAACACCGCTTATACCAATTTTACAGTAAGAGGGGTATGTGAAGGCGATTACTGCTGTTTTTCTCCATAGGCACAGTCAAAACCTGAACGATAGAATGGTACTTTTTTTCGGGGAGGAGGGGGGAAGTATATTTATTAATTTCCAGGAATAAATCGCTCGAAAATGGGATATTATTTTGGCTTGAGCTGTAGTCGAGATATGGCTGTGAGTGTTGAAATGGATGCCACCACAGATATTAAATCAGAAATAAATCCATATCGTACGAATTTCGGATTACAAGTCGATGAGTGTCGTTGTTTCCTGCACAGCAGAATTAGGTTTGTGAGTGTTCCTCGTTGATTTGTGAAACCCAAAGCTTTTTGGATACTTTTGATAAAGTGATAATAATGCATAACGGCTCTGGAAAATTATCCGAAAAATTCCAGAAAACCATAACACGGTCCAACACAAAGTTGCGCAAACACGACAAAAACATTCAAAGATTGCGGCAAGGGAGGTAATTCTCGCGTTTCGCGTCTTATTCTACAATCACTCAGCTGTGCAAGGTATTGTTTTTTTCTGTTTAACAAAATGTATTTTTTATTAGACCATAAAATAAATAGAATTCTTAAAAAGGATTACCATAATAGCTTAGGGGGAATTTATGCTTATTCCTATTTCTATGAATGATTTTCCAAGTTCAGTTTTCGGACACTCACAATGTACGAAGTCCATGACCAGTTTTAGTTTCAAAGTTTTGTTCTTGAATTATCCGCGTTAAAATGGATTTATTAATCTTGAGTCTTCGGGTGCTTTTCGCATGCTGAATTTCGCGTGTAGTGATTCGCTCAACTTTGTGATATTTTTTGCTGTTTCTCAAATTAATCATCCGGCTTGAGATTGTTCATTGAGACAACGGGTTTAGTCCGTTTCCGCGATTTGAACAATTTCTGTACGTTGTGTTTCCAATCTGCGGCAATTTGGGTGCAAGTTTTATAACATCGGAGTCTCAACATTTCCCCAAATTACCAATCATATTGTCAAATTATTGATTTGTAAATATTGTTAGACAAATTAAAATGTATTGAACCTTGCGCAGTCATTTATTGTCCCAAGTCAGTACAGAATGTCAGAAAGCCACTGGATAAGTATTTTTAAAATAAAAATAACACTGTTTTTTTTTTGGCCGATAGCTTCAGATGTATGGCGGGTTTTGATAATTCGGCGGATACAAGCAAACATAAATTCAGAATACAACCTATTTAATGTAAAGCAACTATGTGCCACCATAGGAACTGATAAATGCAGCGAGGTCCATAAGCGAGGTCCATACAACCGGGGCAGAAGTGTGCGCCATATACTACTCACATGTAATACACAAGGTATTAATTCAGTGGTGTTTATATAGAAGTAGAGACCCTTTCCCCGCCAAAAGTTTTAACGGAGATTTTTGTAATGCATAGATACAGAAAAGAGGGGTGCAACCCTTGCAGCAGTTTTGTCAGAAATTAGGCAGTGGTGCAAAATCTACTAAGATTCTTTTGTATACTTTCAAGGAGAGGGGACCGGGAATTTTACACAAAGTTCATTGAAGATTTTTATTGTTTTATTTTCATTCAACCGTGGCCTTAAACTACCCTGAACTATTCAAACGTATTTCATTGGGATATACAGCTGTAAGTGGGGTGTTTCAATTTTTCGGCCTATTAAAGGGGGCGGGCTACGGTGGAGCTGTGTACCAAGGCATACTGCACGTTGATGGTACACTTGTATTCAAGCAATGCTAACCATGCTTGTGTGAAGTTAGTACGTTGAGGAGTCAGACAGTTGTTTGTCGTTGCTAGGTGGTTCTCTCTGGGTACTCCGACTTACTCCGCCCGTAAAACTGTCAGACGGGAGGTGACCATGGCTATGGAAAGTATCCTTAAACACAAATAAATAAATAAATAAATAAATAAATAAATAAATAAATAAATAAATAAATAAATAAATAAATAAATAAATAAATATTAAGGGGGGATTTCGATGTTTATGCTGACCCGACACAAAACACGATACTTTCAGGGCGAGAGGTGCGGGCATTTTACACAAAATTCGTCATTGAAATTTTGTATTGTTGTATTTTCATCCAGGCAAGGACTGAAACTACCCTAAACCTTTTGATGTAAATTTCTGGCGCATATACTCCCAGAAAAAGGTTTCTCACAAAAAAAGTTTGTTCTTTTTGTATAACTGACAACTTATAATGGCTTGAAATGAACCATTGGCATTTTAAAGTATGTGGCAATCTGCCAGCTGGCAAATAGCCATATTTCTTCAAAATGCCAATGAGTCATTTTAGTCAGTAAAATTAATAAGTAGAAAATACAATTCTAGAAAATACAATTGTAAACAGTTTATATCATTGGCCCCTGGACACGCTGTGTCCGCAACAGCACGAACTGGCAACTACGGACCACGATTTGTATGATCGACTTAGCGTGTGACATACGCCAAAGCATCAGGTCTCAGAGTACAAGATTACTTGCAAGAGCGAATCGACACCTGAGAATCGTGCAGTCGAGACGAAAATGTTCCAACCCGAAAAGTTATTAGGGGAATGATGATCCCCATGAAAACCAGTTGGGTAATAATCAACTAATAATGTAATATCAGGTATTATTAACCAGCAATGTAATAAAAGTCAACCAATAATCAACTAATAATGCAGTGGAAATCAACCACTAGTGTAATAGTCATGAAATCAACATAAGCAGTAGTGTAATAATATTCTATGAATATAAAACATTTTTCAAGAAAAAAATGTAAAAATCGATCGCTTTATTATTTTGGTACATCCTGTTGATTTTCAATCATTTCAAAGTAAGTCTGAAGATATTTTCGACGTCAAATGTTATTTATTTTGGTTGAACACCGTGAAGGAAGGTGTTTTCATGTTTGTTTATCTTGGTGTTTTACGGCTACTTCCAGCATCTGTTGATATATCGAGATGACTCTGGCTGTTGAAAGTGTCATTAAACCCCAATAAATAAATAAATTGGAACTTCCTTGGTCATATAATAATTTCATGAGAGATAACTTTAGATAAATTGGAATTCTATAGCAATATAATTCAAGGAATTTTTTATATGTATATTGATGCATAGATATTCCAAGAAACTATGTTATTCCGGGAGAGGTGCCCATGTTTCTTAAGGGAAAGCGCCTTGCTTTTCTTGCAGACTTTTGTAGGGATGGGACAGCCAAAAGCTGCCGGTTCTTTTTTCCCAAATAAAAGTGTGAGAGCATAGAGTTATGCAAGGCTGGTGAGTAGTGTGAGCGCTTTGGAGGTGATGCTCTCATTTCAGGTCAGCTGGAGTCCAGTAATTGATTTTAATGGTCAACAGAACCTATGAGTGGTAGACAGCTATTTGGATCTTTCATTAACTGCAGACGATTTAGTTCTAGGTACAAACGCATGGGCATACTCTGAGTGTTGGAAATACTGTTTTAGAAGTAGGTCTTGAGAGGTGAACGTTAAGTGGGTTGTGGTCAGAGAGACGGATGATTCCAACCTAACATTAAGAAGGAATTAAAGTGATTAGTATGGATGGCGGAGGTTTAACTTGGAGTGTGCTTTTTAATCCACGGGTTTAACCCTTTACCCAACGTAACGGCCAAAACCGGCCAGCGCTATTCTCAAAAATCGCCAATTAATTTTCAAAATATTTTCATTTTTTGTCTCAAAAACATAGGTTATGACCCCTCGTTGGAACGAGCTCGTCGAGCTCGTTCCAACGAGGGGTCATAACCTATGTTTTTGAGACAAAAAATGAAAAAATTTAGTTATTCAAGAATTTGTTTTGCAAGTGTCGTCTGCTTTTCATGTTAGGTAAAGGGTTAAATAATAACTAACCAAAATTGGATATCAACAATCAGAAGATGCCCACCTCCCGTCAGTAAAACGTAGACAAAACCATTTGAGCAACACAAGCATCACTCCCAGACGAACACTGTCTTCTTGAGTATCTTTCAAAATGTCCAGCCAGATCGATATAAATCTATGTATTACGATACATCGACTAAATCAGGGTGGGGTAAGATCTATTGAAAGACTTTTGGAGCATATTAAAAATTATAAATGCAGAAAATCAGAGATCAGATAATTCGATTTCCAGGGACAAATCGTTATAACCGAGGAGTTACCCTGAATACTTTCTGTCATACCACAGGATTGAACATTTTTTTCACGCGGGGTTAGTATCGTCTAACTGGCATGGCATTACCATAAATAATCGGTTGGTTAACTTTCAATTTATATTAATCTTGCACCAGAGAAGAAGAATGTGCCCTTCGACACCCAGGTAGCACAGAATGTACCCGAACGATCCCCACTTCCCTGAACTTTGCCGGAGAAAAACCGGAGCTTTTTGCCAGAGCCGACATGAGACACGTTTACACTCCATCCAGCTGGATCCGGAGTAAACGTGCAGTGCGTATTAGCTACACTATAGTTACGTATGCATGGGCGTGACATTTATTGTTATGCATGCACGTGGCTTTGGGCGTGTAGCTTGGGTATGTAATGGCAGATTCATGGAAAAGTAATTTTTTTCTTGAAAGTTTACACCAGTTTGAGTGAATAGCGTCGTGCGAGTAGTGTTTATTTAATGTATTTATTTATTTCTTTATTTCTTTATTTATTTATTTATTTATTTATTTATTTATTTATTTATTTATTGTCTACAGTACAACTGCCGTAGGCTCGTCGTAATCCACGCGTGGACAGTGATGTCCAAGCATGCGTTTACCAGATAGTAAACATCATCATCAGCAATGTTGTACCCGGTGTCCGCGGAAATATTACCCACCCTTAGAAAGTGACCAGTCCACGACAGCCGTACTGTAATGTCAAATAGTTCTGCACAATGGCTAATCGTGATCACAAAATAAAGTGTACGTCGTATGACTGCTTGATGTTATTTGAAATTCGTTTCATGTATGAACCTAGCCTGTGTTAAACCATGTAACTTTGACTTCGGCGAATGATGCAGTGTATAGAGAATAATACATTAATTTCTCTTGTACAATACGGATATAAATTTACCTTACGTGGAATGGATCAACGATGACAGTCATATTCTTAACTAAAGTTTAAATCTTAATTTATCAATGTGTGAATTGATTGAATAACAACAGTCGCATGAGAATCGAGAAAATATGTGAGTCTTTTTATGTCTTCTGATTAAAGTAAAATATTTTGAATGTTTAGCTTTGTTCTTGGATATCTGAAGAACATTTAGCCACTAGTTGATCTCCTAAAATATTATTTTATTATCATTGCTGGTACGACTAAACAGAGTTGATTGCCTATATCATTCGTGCTGTATGCCTCATAACCTTCATTTTGATGCATAAGTTGGGAAAGCCCGTAATTTGTCCACCAACTTACAATTCTCTAGTTTGTGTATATGTAATTTATTTTTATGGAGACTTGGGGATATCAAAGTAAACTAATTTTTCATACTAAATAACACATTAACGTCCCTGTAGGACTGTTAGATTCTTATGCCACCTTGGGCATTGGAATGGGTTAATGATTATCGCACTCGTTTGGTTTTGCACAAAATCAAACTCGTGCGAGAAGCACTAACCTATTCCAACGCTTGTGAGGTTCTGGCTATATCCGCGATAACACATGACACCCACCACTTGGATGTCATGTGTTAACGCGAATAAAGCCGTACTCCATGCATCCATGCATACAGCGAAAGCTCACGAACAAATCTTTCGCAATCCTCCAAAATGTGATTTAATTTATCAAAATTTTAATCGAACAATTCACAATGGCAGGAATGGTTTGGCTGGAATACATAGTGGGGTATGCAATGAAGCCATAAAAGGACCGTCTTCCAGTTTTCAAAATATTCTCCCGAGAGCCACCCGAACCCTGAGAATAAGACTGGGCATCAATGTTTTATTAATTTACAAATACAGTACCCCATGCATATCGCTATAGTTCCCACGCGATCTCTTGTGAGCCTTTATAAATTTCGTTTGTTTTTTTTTACAAAATTGTGGAAATATTTTAGAAGAAAAATATAGCGCGCATGCGTATATAATCCGACGAAGGGTATACATTTACCCATTTCAACAATGTTTTACCCGGTACTCCTACCTAAGCCGGACCCCGCCGACGAGAGTGAAACATTCCTTCCACTCGTGCTAGCCTACAATTCGTGACTACGCGTGTCGGATGACGTTTCGCATCATGACTCCTGATGGAAATATCCCGCCCTCCCAAATCCACAACCATGTATTCGCCAATGTAACACGATTACGATTTTCGTGTATTTCTTCTTATCGATCATTTGATACCGATTGATCCTGATTTCGTTTCGTTCAATCGGACCTGGTAGACGTCGAAGCCGTGGAATTCAGAATTTGAAACTGTTTCTGCTATATGATAGTAGGCTAAGCGGGCTAAGACATTACGTTGGTGACTGACTAGCCATGTTATTTTCCTGGCGGCTGGCCTGGCTTTATCAGGTTGAAGTTTTGTGTAATTCGTATTTCCATTGCAGAGCTTGCGTATGTTTTGTTACAGAAAGGTCGTTGTTAAAGGGGTTTAGGGAGCTGTGTAAGATACTTGCTAATTATAGAACAAGTTGGGAAGCCCATGCAGATAAAGAACTCCAAGTTTTGAAAGAAAATCTGGAACGAAAAGTATTCCACCTGCAGCATGAATGCATGCCTTCTGCGAAGGTATACCTTCATGGTACAGTTGCAATATGTTTCAGTCTGGAGGTGAGCCATCACAGTCGGGATAAATTGGGTTATCTTTTCGACACCCATGCGTGCTCTGAAATTTTGTGCTATAAGTTATGTACAAAGGGAGACTCGCATTCAATTCTTCAAATTTTAAATATTCTTGCCGCTCGCTGCCTGGATATCTTCACGGCTGACACATTTAAGGACTGCTGGCTTGAGGAAGTGAATGGCTGGCTCTGCCTTGGCAGAGGCGCCGGGTCGTCTCCTAGCTTCGATGTCTAGAATCTGAGAGCACTTCGTTTGTTCTTCTTCTCTCTTTTGCAGGGTGTAACTTCTACGGTGATACATTTTACAGGATTTCAAATCTGATCATCCGTGGTAGAAACAAGGAGAAGTTTGATAACAGTAACATTACAGCGTGTAAGCAAGAATGCCTAAATGCGGAGGATTACGTCTGTGTTTCGTTTGAATTCAGAAATGATGACAAGCGCTGTACTATTCAAGATGTTAGCATACTCGATGTGCCAGAATCCCAACTAACGCCTGGAAGCGTTAGTGCTCGCAATGAATTCTATCATAGAAATTGTGCGTAGGTTATATTAAATTGGGGAAGATTTACTGTGTTTGTGCATAAACAGATCAAACAATTTCACTGCGAGGAACATGGACTAATATCACCTATAGATTCGTGTCACTAAGTCTATCCCACAAATGAGGCAATGCATCGTGTCCTCATTCTCTCCGGCGGACGAGTCAATAAGGAAGAAATGTGCCAACGACCACACCCCATACTATTAGACCAGACGGACTTCATTAATTGGTTACCTGAATTCATATTTTTAGTGTCTCAGTAGGTTAAACAACTGACCCACTAGAACCCTTAAGAATGATCAAAGGGTAGTTATGTTAAACCCATTGGAGATATTTACAGACATGGCTTTCTGATGAGTGGTGTTGTACAAACTATCGCGGATTTTTCCTTAACCCTTTACCCAACGTAACGGCAAAAACCTGTCAGCGCTATTCTCAAAAAACGCCAATTAATTTTCATTATTTTTTCATTTTTTTCTCAAAAACATAGGTTATGACCCCTCGTTGGAACGAGCTCGTTAAGGGGTGCCAACGACCACATCCCATGCTATTAGATCAGATGAACTTCATTAACTGGTTACTTGAATTCATATTTTTAGTGTCTCAGTAGGTTAAGCAACTGACCCACTAGAACCCTTAAGAATGATCAAAGGGTAGCTATGCTAAACCCAATGGAGATATTTACTATCACGGATTTTCCAAGTTAACCCTTCACCCAACGTAATGGCCAAAACCGGCAAATGTTCTTCTGAAAAAAACGCCAATTAATTTTCTTTATTTTTTTTATTTTTTGTCTCAAAAACATAGGTTATGACCCCTCGTTGGAACGAGCTCGTTAAGGGGTCATAACCTATGTGTTTGAGACAAAACCTGAAAATAACTAGTTATTCAAGATTTTTTTTGCAAGTGATGTCTGCTTGTCATGTTAGGTAAAGGGTTAAGGAGCCAGAAGTTTTATTGACAATACGTTCTTAACACACAGAAAAGTAACTTTATTAAGAGTGGTGACTAACAGATTACAGTAAATAGTTACTATCCTAAACAATGTAGCATACAATATATTTCAGACGCAAATATCCAACATCCGAATGAGTTAAAGACATTTAACATTCCTGGATCAATGAAAATGTTACCGGATCATATTTGTCCCCATAAAATATACTATGCTTCCTCTCCAACGACCCCACCCATCCCGTCCATACAATCGCTGTATCAATTTTTAACTAGTCACCTAATGTAACGTTATTAACTGGCTGGCGATCTTCATAAAAATCGCCTTTTTTTAATTTTTGACTTCACAATATATTTAATTTTTGACTTCACAAAATAGCTTATGATCCGTCATTGGAGCGAACTCGTCAAATTCGTTCCACTCAGGAGTTTTATGTTGTTGGGGTTCCGCATGCAAAAATGATTATTTTTTAATTATTCACTAGTTTGTAAGTGCGTGACTTAGTGCGTTTGCTATTAGTGTTGGGGCTGAAGGGTTAAAATAAATTATTAATCTCCCATCCCCCACTGAAAACCCGTCACCCACTTGATCTCCCGACATAAAACCTGCGAATATGACACATCATTGTACAGCAAGCCCGAAACTAGTAGCGCTGTTGTTCACCAACTCCCACCCCTCACCCCAAATGAAGCTACATGAACGGAGGTTTTGTTGTCCGTCGGGCAGGTTGCTCGGTCGCTAGCATTTTCTATGAAAGCCGTTAATCAGGAAAAAATTGTTAATCATATGGCGAAGCTACAGTTTTAATTATGCAAAATTGCCTTCATGTTTGAAATAACCTTTGTATGGAAGCGGGTTGTTATAAAAATTACAGCAGTCGAAGTGTCCTGTACATTATTTCGTTTAGTATTATTATTTTAACCCTTTACCCAACGTAACGGCCAAAAGGGGCCAGCGCTATTCTCAAAAATCGCCAATTAATTTTCATTATTTTTTTCATTTTTTGTCACAAAAAACATAGGTTATGACCCCTCGTTGGAACGAGCTCGTCGAGCTCGTTCGAACGAGGGGTCATAACCTATGTTTTTGAGACAAAAATTGAAAAAAAATAGTCATTCAAGAATTATTTTTGCAAGTGTCGTCTGGTTTTCAGGTTAGATAAAGGGTTAAAGATTTAATTGCGTTCAACGCAGCCTGGTGAGTTGGCTGGAGACAATGTGATATTTGTTTGATGAGTGCATGGTATCAGTCCCCCCCGCCCCCCCCCCCCCCCCTTTTCTTCTTTCTTTTCTTTCGCTGAATATCTACCATATTAACACCATTGCAATCGTGAATAGCGTATTGTTTATTATGACGTGTATATATTGAAAAAAAACCCGCATTTTCTTGTTAATCGTATACAAAGGAGAGGGCGTGTTTTACGTGTTGAGCACTTGTTGTCCAATCCTTTTTGTTTATTCTGACAAATAAAATATGTTTAAACTAAACGAAAATAATTCTTCAAAGTGGTAATGATAAATGAGTGTTCCTGGCATGTTTCGTTTATTATGATTTCAACTGGTTGGACTTCAGAAGCCCATATTTGGGCTCAATTCTTAAGTGCAAGTCCAACAACTTAAAGGTTTCATGCTCTGTGGATGTGATTTAAATTATCTTTGAAATTAATTTTCTTTATTTGTTTGGATTTGCCTTTTTGCAATTTATTGGAGAGTGTTCAGAGGCACTCTCCCATAAATTATAAAAAACGAAAGACATGTGAACAAATTTTGGCAACTAAGAAAAAGTTAGCACTCCAACAGTTAAATACGTATATTGAAGTAGGTTTCGCTCCTCTCAAGCAGGGTTATAGCGGTTGAAGACATAGGCACCATCGATGTGCAGTACGCCTTAGTACACGGCGGCATCGTGCCCCCAGGTAGGCAACCGGGATAATGTGCCTTGCCTAAGGACACAACGCAGGTCGTCTCGGACGGGTATCGAACTCTGGACCTCTAGCATTGAAGTCCAACAGTCTGCCACTGAGCAGCCAATGCACTCCTGAATATTACTACAATTTGTGTCTCAAATAGCAGAGCTCGTACAGGGTGTATTTGTAAGTATATGACAAGATCTTATTCTTCAAGTTCTCGTGTCATAGAGTTGTCTATAAAACAAAACACAATGACGGTTGAATTCAGGGGAGGGGCGACATCAACAACCTGAGCTGGATCTTCTAAATATAGGAAAAAACCTCCCAACCAGGTTTGTTGATTCCTCTCCTCCGAACTTCACCTTAGTTGTTATCCCTGACCTATCCGGTCCCCCACTTCCTATGCAAGATATGCGTGTCTCGTGAGAGAAGCCCATGTGAGATAGATATCTATCTCACATGACCCACGTGACCCGTTTATTAGCGTATTTCATGAGCGCACGGACTATTTAATCATCGCACGTTTTTCTGTAAACAAACAAAATGGCGTCACGTTTCGGAAATATTAGCAAACGAATGTTTGTTGAAGAAAATAGAAATAAAATCACAGACCGCAAAACCAAAGGACACTTGGCTCTTTTGTATGAATTTTTGGGTGACCACCATTTTGAGTGGAGAGAGTTGCTCGAAATTCCCATCGAAAACTTAATCAAATGCATTGCAGAATTCATAATAAATGTCCGCACAGAAGACGGCTGTTCATTTCGCTATAAATCTTTAACCCCTGTCTTGCCGGCGTTGGGATTTAACTTCATGGTATGTACCTGTCGTATATGCAGAACTTTTGTGCAGTCTTTCCGATAAGTAAATAGTTTTCTTTCCAGAATTGGACAACAAAATTGTTCCACATTGCTGCACGTGCCCCTGGATTATTTTTGATGACATTAGTTGGAGGACAAAAATCATCCCTCATGGGGGTGGGTATGAGATGGGTGAGACGGGAAAATGTCTCCCTCGGGACAAGATATTTGGACCAGACACTTGGCAATCCTCATGTCTGGCCCAAATATCTTGCCCTCGGGTGAAATTTACGCAACTCACACCCTCACCAACCAGGAATAATAATAACCTCGTTATGAAAATCGACGTTCGATGAAGGTATCTCCCTTGAATTTATTAGACGAGAGAGGAAGGTTCAATAATGAAGCAAGTAATTGTTGAGGAAAGATCTATGACATCAGCAGAAAATAAAGCCAAGTTTCCGTTTGTTAGTTTTAAAAACCTTTGAGCTGTCTGTTGTTTTCGTTTAGTAAAAGTAACAAAAGGAAACTTGGCTTTTATGGCAAGGCAATTTGAATCAATTATATCACAGATGATCCGTTATTAAGAATATCTATCAGTATCACACCCACCAACACCAAGTGTCCACTTTGTCTCTTGTTTAGCGAATGTGTTTTTACAGATATTTACAAGTTTTTATTCTTCCCGGCAAAATACCTAGCACGTCACACATTCTTGGCTTTTATATTGATGGAAAGGACAATGTCTGTACTTTATACCATGATTACCTATTCTACTATAAATGAAAAGCCTATGACATAAATTTTAGCTTTACACACAAACCGTGATGAACACGCCAACAATGGAATTTCAGTAGTTAAAATTTACACCTACGGTAGAACTACATCCCCGTTGACTTTTGGTGACATCGACCTAAATGCAAACTTTTCTCAATTTATCGCACGTCGCCTCGCGAAGAGTGAAATGGAAGTGGCAGTTATTTATTACGTTGTTAAATGGGTTTACCTCATAAGATGCAAAAATTAACAAACATGCATTGTCTCATGTTAATAAAGCATGCATAACTCCAAATAACATGTTATTATGTTGTTAAAACGAAAAAGGCTCAGTTTCTTTTTTTTAATTTCGTTTCGGGGATAAAATTAATAATAATAATTAATAATAATTAATTTTATCTACTTTATACGTAAAAACAGTAACGTTTTATCTTTTATCGTTACCGAAAACTCGCCGTCAATAAAAAATCTTTTATCGTCACTGCAGTAAGAATAAAAGTCACGTGATATCGCAAGAATACAACGTTCACGCCCATCTCATTTGCATGACGTACTATTTCATTCAACACTTTGAATAACTAATTATCGCTGCCGCGGATCGAAACAAATAAAACGGGGCTTATTTATCGAAATGTATTGAATAAAAAAGAAGGCCATTAATTAAACTTACTGAATTGTAAAAATAAAATTTGACGGAAAAGAGTAAAAATTAGTAACTTACACTTTTTCAAATGAGATTATTTCACCCTTCGAGACTTTAATTATCCTGACGTTCAAACGTCACTGGAATTCAGTTTCTTCAACATTTTTCAAAATGTGACGTCAAACGTCGGAAAGTACAAATAACCAGATATTTTTCACATTAGTGATTATCTGGTTGAAGGCTAGATTATTTTTAGTGGTCTGCATTTGTTAATCAAAACTTGTTTTATTACGGGAGTGGGGGAGGTGGGGGTGTAGATAAAAGAGTTATATACACATGGTGTTTGTAAAAAACTTTTATCGCGACTCGAGCGTTTTCGGGGGCTACATAGCTACTCGTCGCTGCGCGACTCGTAGCTATATATGCCCCCGAAAACGCTCTCGTCGCGATAAAAGATTTTTTACAAACACCATGTGTATATAACCCATATTTATATAGCGTGAAACCACCTAGGGTGCTCTAAAACGCTTAACAGATTGTGTTTGCGGAAATTATGAAATAAGTAATGTGAATAGATGAGTTTTAAGCTGTTTTTTAAAGGTGGGTAAACTTGTTTGTGACCGAAGATTGACAGCGGAAGTACCACCTACCGATGCTCGTGTAAACAAAAACAGATTCGCTCGTATGTACGTCTGCTGTTCAGAAAAAAATGAGAAAAAAATAATAAAATAATAGCGACTCTTAATAATCTGACGACCATGGCATAAATAAAATATACCCAAAGTAGCTTGGTGTACTAAATGTTTATCACTCGTGGTGAAGAGGTGGTATGGGTATATTCTATATATATGTCACGATGGGCAAGCTGTCGATATTATCAACAGATAAAAAAATAAAGAACATCAAAATATGCTGAAAACGCCGTTTTCTTATTTTTAAATGGATTTCAACATACCCGCCCTGCGAAACCTCGAGATTCGATTCAATTTCGAATCTCAGGATGCTATTTGATTCATTTCCTTTCGACTTTTTTCACAGGAATATAGCTTGGTATCAGTCATCGACGTCGTCTCGCAAAACATCAAGTTCTGATGGAAATTCGTCGCCTGAGTGCTAGAATGTTCTATGTCCCCTATGGGACATAGAACATTCTAGCACCCAGGTGACGAATTGTACATGAACAATGTTGAAAAAAAAACCTGAGTGTAATTTCCTCCATATTAATATACATAGTATCTGCATCAAGTCCATCGCGCAAGGTCATTTCTGTCTTGCTTATCACTCCCACCATTGAATGCAATTTATAATTCCCAGAGAATGTCGATGATGAACGTGTGCTAACAGCTAGTCCTGTACAGAGTTTAGTACGAGGAATTCTCGTACTGGTTCATATTTGTAAAACGTATCCTTAATGGGCAATATTCCAAGTGCATCATCAAGGCATAATTATGTAGTTGGAATATTTTATTAATCGAAATTTGAGTCATCGCAGTCGGAACAAATCAGGTTTATAGCCCCCCTCCCTCCACCCCTCCCCCACCCCTCCCCAATCGGTTATTTTCAAGATGCTCATGATTCGATTCGAGGTTTGATTTGATTTCGAATAATAACCCTGATTCGACTCGAGATTCGATTGAAAACAAAATGTGTGATTCACAAGGCCCTATTTCTACAGATAGTACCTGCAGTTTAAAGAGCTTGGGGAAACAATGGTAAAAGGCCAGCTTTGGTATTTTCATACCTCTCTTAGTCTACATGAAGATGTATCACCATAACATTAAGCAAATTTGAAACAGATATTGTGACGAGAAAATTTATGCAACGTCCTTTTAAGTACAGTTGCCGAGAAAACAGATTACTGCGTGAAGAAGTGGTCTCTGCTAAGTTCTGGGAGCCAGGCTCTATTTTTTTTTACTATTGTACTAGTATACAGATGTAAATGGTTGTAAATACTACTGCAGTAAACATTATATCAGTAGGGATAATTTAATTGTGCTTCCAGATATAATGTAACATTCCAATCCACTTGGATTATTAATGCAGTGCTCAATTGAACCCTGGAAACAGTGGCGGCGCTACGGATTGGGGGGAGGGGGGGGGGGGGGGGGCATGGGGGGATTCCCCCCCCCAACGAAGGCTTTGCCCCCCCCCCCCAAGTTCCCCCCCCCCCAACCATCTCGCATGCATTTCCATCCATCCACCCACACACACAAACACATTCAGTCACTCTCTCTCACACACACACACACCCCTCTATTTTTTTATTCCCAATAATTTCCCATACACGACTTAGCCCAAAGCCTCAGGCTAGCTGATGAACACATCCACACAGTAGAGATTTAAAGACTCGGATGCAGATACTTATAAGTTATAATTAAATTATGAGCCAACAAAGGCAAGACTATCCATATCCCTTGTCTAAAAAAAATCATGGAATTTCGCATTATGACAGACGGGCATTATCTCCCTTGCACTGTTCAATTATTTGAAGTCTCTCTCTCTCTCTCTCTCTCTCTCTCTCTCTCTCTCTCTCTCTCACATGCACAGACCCACCAGACGCGGATCCAGGATTTTTTGAAAGAGGACCGCTAATTACCATTACATTTAGTCGAAACTTGGACCCAAAGTCCGTAATATAATTTTTTGGTTTGGTACGTCCACAGGACGTACCAAACCAAAAAGTACATTACGGACTTTGGGTCCAAGTTTGGACTACCTCATAACAAAGTAATGATATGATCCTTTACGTATTTGCCCCCCTTCATGGGAGTCTGCCCCCCCCCCCCTAGTTGCAGTTTAACATCCAGAAAGCTGCCTACCTTTCCCTATAGTAAATTAAAGTAGATCCCCAGATTTCGGCTATTACGAGAGGTGTCAAACTAGAAAGATGATGCAATCGTGCTTCGAAAATTGTATATAAGCAGCAGTCTGTCCCCACCTCGACAAACATTTTTGAAGGACTAACCTCTTAATACATCTGTCAGGCCTAAATATTTGTTGAACTTGTCTTACAGCTCTAGTTGCTTAGACTCTTGAATGTTGGTATCAACGATACTTTAGGGTGCTGTGCCTCGTTATGAGCTCAGTACATTATATATATATATTAGTGTACTGCTCCGCTCGGGCTGAAGTATTGTTGGTATAAGATTTAAAATTATTCTTTAGTTAGAGTTAAGCTCTTTGGAGAGCTGAAACTCTTGTAGAATGTATGTTCTGTACCTCGAATCTGAGTTCTGAATTATATTTAAATGAAATAAATTTTGAGGTTTTATTCATGAATTGATTTTTACAAACTGTAAAATATTTTGAGATATTGTACATGAACTGATTTTTTCAAATTGCATTTGCACAAATGTTTATTAAACTGTATGATGTATCTGTACCATTGCTTGTTGTTCAATTATTTCAAGACCTTCCCGAATTCTCAAAGAGTATCCTTGAACATGTCTAAGTCAAAATCAACTTTACGAACTTGTGTACGTTAAAACTAGTCCTGTTAGACATCTCCTTGGGAGCCGACACCAAAACAAAAACAATACACAACGTCGGGTCCTCCTCGCGAACCGCTGGAGTCCTCGGTCAACCCGGTTCTAGAGACAAAGGGGGTTTCGGTACAACTGGTGACAAAGGTAAGACTGTAAAAACGCGTGGAACCACTCAACAGGCAGGCGTGAAGTTTGGGTCCGTGAGCATTAACTTGAAACTAGTCGTTTTCTCCATCATATCTTGATCCTGTAGTAATTGCGAACTCATTCTTACAATCTGGGGAATCCCTCTGACAGTGGCAGGTTGCAGTGCAAAACTTTTATGCAGATGCACAACCGCATTCCTTGCTGTTGAAAGCTTGATTAATACTATAACTATAGTTGACCAGATTCGTGACCTGTGTAGGCGCTGGCTGAATTACAAGTTAGATTTCGACAGGAATAACGGTCTTGGACTGCTGCATGGTTTGACCTCAGTTCAGAGCGAGGTCTTCCTCTGCCTTTACTAAACTGGGGGGGGGGGGGGGGGGGGATTGCTGCCAATGACCACCAACGTGTTGGAATACCTCTCTTTGGAAGTTCCGAAAACTCTTTCAGTGTGAATTATGCTAATAAGTTGTTCATTGTTTTTTTTTTGCATTCGACAGTATAACTGTCTTGATGGCAAGGATATGTTTGCAGCCAATGTATGCAATCAGCTACAGTGCCCTCAGAAGGTCAATGGACAACCCACAGTATTGCACACTCATCAACAACAGAAAACTCAGGCGGAAGGAATTGCTTTGTAGAGACCATACATGCCAGTTTCGATCTCAGGAGAGAGTTGGCATCTGTAAAGCGGATGTCCCCACTTTCCGCGAACATTAAGGAAGGAACCGGTGCTAGATCAATGTTCAGTATGTCAGTCATGGAGTAAATAAAAGAGATTCCGAACACTCCAATATCGCCGATTTTGATGGATTTCCATGTTTGATACCTTGGTGATCACATTCTGTTGAGGGATTTACTAAAAGCGCCAGGAATCTCTCGTTGATACTGCGTATGCTGATTTAGGCCTATTGATAAGGCTTTATCAACGTTGACGTTCTGATTCGACACTCTCCCATCAAAGACATTAACAGTGAACGCTGGCTGGATCGTGTTTATTTGGATCTAACGACATGTCTTCAGAGTCCATTTTCATCCTATTGGGACATTGTTCTTTGATCTCATCTGGTTTGCTTACTTCCTTCAATTTCAAAAAAAAAAATATGAATTTAGTTTGAATTTTAGAAAAGACTCACTTTTTGTTCAAAGCCATCATGCCGGTGTGACAGGAATGGAAGTCCGTAGGAACGTTAGTCCCTCTGGACTATTATTCCGCGGAATTATAGTCCTAGGTCTAACATTTCTAGGAATAGTAGTCCGCCGGACTACTATTCCTAGAAATGTTAGACCTAGGACTATAATTCCGCGGAATAATAGTCCCGAGGGACTAATTTTCCTACGGACTTCCATTCCTGTCACACCGGTAAAGAAGACAACGCCGCAATCATGCATGGAAGACCTTAGAACCTCATCCGTAGTTAGCAGCACGCTTATACTATTAGGGATATTTTTGCCCGACAATATTTTAGATACGCCAGCGAATGCACTTTCCATTTATTCCTGTAGACCAACGGGCGCCTTTAGAACTCCCAGCCAACCAACAAATGACATAAATAACTTCTCATGTATAGCCATTTCTAACTTATGTGCATAGAGACTAGCACCATCAATGAATTATGTTTCTATTTTGGCTTCTCTGTATTCATCGATCCAATACAGTGAACAAAAATTATACCTAAATATTGTTGGGAACTTTTGAATATGTTTGAATGTCTTTATATGTTATGAGACTGAATCACTTGTTTTCATAAACAAAAATAAAAAAGTAAAAAACAGGGGCGGCGCATTTTAGTTCTAGTTGGGGAAGAGGTTTGATTTCAATGAGCGAATGCCCGAAAATCCAAACCCATTTTTCCCCTAATCATGTGAATATTGTTTGCTAGCGCAGGCCTTAAAATATGTCCCTACTCGCGAGAATCAAGAACTCCTGTTTCGAGAATCAGTTTTCAGTTCTTGAACAATTTAGAATTTGGGCGTCATCTTGGAGCCTTGTGATTGCAACCATTACATATTCCGTATTAAAATTAAATCTCATATTTACATCTTTCAGGGTCCTCGTTCCCTTTTTAGTGAATTTCCTGGCTTATATGTACCCTTAGAATACATGTTCTAACATACAGACTTTTGGTGGTCTTCATGGAGGAAGCTAGGGGACCTTGGTAGTGGTAATTAGTGATGCCTTGTCTGCCTGTATAGACCTGTGTAGGCAGCCAAGACATCACTACAGTTAAAACTAGAAGTCCTGTCACAAATAGTGCGCTTATCTAGGCTTAATTGCGCGTTGGAATTGCGCGCAATTGCCGTATCGAATGGCGTCCAAAGCACGGCAGGTTCTCTTGGTTACTCATAGCAAACACATGCAATGTTTCTGCCAATGGACCTCCGGGTTACCCGGAGGTCCATTGGCTGAAACATTGCTTGTGCACAGGCTATATGCACAGAATTTGATAGCTTTACTTGGGCCATAATGCGTACATTAACGCGCATATCAACGTGTTATTTGTGCGCATTTCATGACAGAACTTCTAGTTTTAACTGTAGGTACCACTGCTATGTTAATGTGTTACTTTATTTTGAGGGAGCAAAACATAGTAGAATTTTCCAGGTCTTTAAGGACATTTTCAGAATCCATGACAAGAATCAAATGAACATTCCGAGGGAATTAAAATTGATTCTTCTTATCCTTCCTTGTGAGAATCATTTGCGTGAATCGATTTTAATTGTCGCGTGAACATTAAGGCCTGCTAACGGAGGGATACAGAAGTGATATCACAGTAAGGCCTGCTAACGGAGGGATACAGAAGTGATATCACAGTAAGGCCTGCTAACGGAGGGATACAGAAGTGATATCACAGTAAGGACTGCTAACGTAGGGATACAGAAGTGATATCACAGTAAGGCCTGCAAACGGAGGGATACAGAAGTGATATCACAGTTTCTACACATGCCATTTGCAGTGACAAATGCAGAATTCGGAGTTAGGAGGGGGGAAAGGAATGTTAAGGGAGGGGGGAACCTCACTTGTCGTGGCGACAAGTTGGGGACGAGCGCGGAAGGGGTAAACCACTCCGGACGTATATGTCAGTGTGTTACAGCGGGTAGTACTATGACCAAAAATTCCGCCTGCTAAGTGGAACCACACGTTACTTCCACCGGGGAATCGCTCAATTAGTGTCTATACAGTTGTTAGAACTTTCTGATAAATAGAAATTACTGTCCCCTAGAACGCCGCAATGGCAACGTCTCGGAGAGGGCGAATATTTATTTGCCAGAGGGCGCTCGTCAGCAGAGGGCCAAGTCTGGGATTGATCAACTTTACTGGGGACCTAGGATACTCTTTCACCGGGGACGGGTGATTTTCACTAGCTCACTCTTGTAGATAGCAATCGCTTGTTCACAAGCCACAGAATAGCGCCGCGCTTCAATCAATTGCTTTCAACGGTAATGGACTAGCACGAGCTAATTTCTTGGCGGGGCTGAGGTTTCATCAAACCCTAGGGTAGTCAGGGCTTCTTCATTAACAAGATCAAGACTATAAACAATCCAACAGTTTATATATATAAATCTTCTATACTCTTATTTACAAATAGCCAACAAATCCTAAAGAAATAATCCCAACCACAGTTGAAATGTGTTTTGTGACTAGTCACTGAATCCCACCGAAAACAAGTATTAAAATATTATCTAAAACTAAATTGTTTCCCAAATTTATATTCGAAGAGAAAGATCGAGGCTGCAACTACTGATAAGAAATCACCTAATCTTTCACTCAACCGCCCATGCGCGTATTTATCCAGTGGCGTCTGCCAAATTATGGGGCATCACCTTTAATATTAAAATTCGCCTTTTAGATGACTTTATCACCTACAATTTCTACTAACAGTGCTTCTAACCCGCAAAAATAACAACTGATCATCTAATAACACAGGTTCACTAATACACTTAAAACTGTTAACTAATAACTATGTAACTACGACGTGTTATCACAACTAAATACTATAAACTAAATACTACATATACTCATCGGTTCTTCTTCGGCATCTCCCCTCGATGCAAATCATCAGATCGGGAATCCTGTCGTCCAAATGACGGCTTACCGGAACCACACAAAAACATTAACTCTTTACTAAACCGCATGAACTAACAATTATTCCATCCTAGCGAGTCTGTCTTGAAATTAACTCGAGGGGTCTTAAAAAGGCGCGCGCATCACTTATCAAAAACTTGATTTGGGCAAAGGTGCTAATTTAGAAAAGACGGCTTTGATGACTTGCAGTGACATGAACTGACTTTTCAATAAGTTCTAATTTGGAATGCATTGTTTATACTCTTCCTGCATGACAGCGACTGAACAAAGAACGCGTTCCCAATTCAAACTTAATTAAATTAATGCGCTTACCCAGTTTACTGCCACTGATTATTAAAACGTTTCTTTCTTTCATTCATTCTAAATAACTCGAATTGTTTACTTATTTTTAAAATTTAGAATAACCTTAAAATAACAACCCTGTGATATATGCCTCCCTCCAAAATAAAAAGTCCCGCTTTTTCGACGAATATCTTATTTGGCAAACTTGAAAAGGGTAAAACATGATAAAATGAAATGAATGCATGAAAGATAAAATACAATAATTTTGAAAACTAATGGAGTGTCTATTTGTTTCTTCTTCTGTGATCTTCTCTTCCTTGTACACACTAAAAACTAAAATGTTAAAACTGACACTTCCAAGGTGTTAAACCCATTCTAACTCTTAGGGTTTGATTTTAACACTCAAAGTGCAATGCTTTAAGCACTTATACATTACAATCGTCAGACATCTGAAACGTGAATGGATGGCACTTCCCATGTGTCTAGCATTGGTGGTTCTTCCAGGATCGTCCATAATTTGATTTGCGCTTGGTGGGTACATAATTAAAAGGACATAACGCAGATGACGCGGATCAGGCTGGAGAGTTCGAGCCTGATCCGCGTCATCTGCGTTGTTTCCTTTTAAGTGTCGCGACATTTCACTTGTCAGGTGGTGGTATTATTGTAACACCTGTCAAGTTCTGGGATATCTACACTTGAACAAAGTGCTAGTTCAGCACTTAGTAAGTGTGAAATGCAGCACTTCAAGTGTAGTTTTTAACAGTTTAGTTTTTAGCGTGTAATTGAATATATTGAGGTTGAAAGTGTCCGAGCGCGTTTGTCATACTGTGTTGATGTTAATAATTCGATACCGTGCGATGCATATAAAATGAACTGAGTTGTGTCGCCAAAATCGTTAAACCTTGAGTATGAATGTTGAATGTCACGTAGTCCTTTTCCAAATGAATTCCAAATTTAGTTTCTGTGATGATCCAAAGTTGTTGTCCGCGTGCCTCATGTCCGTTTGTTGTTAATTTATTGTTAGGTCTAGTTCTACTCGATGTCGCGTTGTTCCTGGGGTTTACTTCATATTTCTCTTCATCTTGCCATTGTATATATTTTGGTTTCCTGTTGTGTGTCCTTCATTTGTGATCTCTGTGTTCTCTGTATACTACCATTTTACCATCTCCATATGCAACCTGAAAATACAAACTAGACAAAAATTGAGTTTACTCGTTCTGAAAAAAAACTTTTATAATGTTGCAATGAAAAAAAGACACAATTAGACGCAGCGCTCTGGTTAACCTGTAGGAAAAAGAGAACAAACATTGTATTAAACAAGGAGCAACTTGAAAAAATAAACAAAGAGCTACCTCAAAAATCATCACAAATAACCAATCAGGAATAAATCAATCAGTCTTTATATCCAAGCGGAGAGCCTTGCCACAGTTCTCCGTTGGATATTTTGCGCAATTTGAATGCAAGTGGCAAGATTGCATTCAGATCACACATTATTATTATTATAAATAATAACTATTTTGTTATTATTAATATTAATATTATTATTTTAAGGTAGGGGTCCGTATTGCGGGTGGCCCCTCTAAAGTATTATCATAATTGTAATATTTATCCTTATTGAATTTTCATTTTACCCTTTAAACACCTGTAACTTTAATACCAAATGGAACTTGTATCACTTTTTAAGCCAGACAGTTACCCTTCAACTGGCAAATGCATTTTTAACCTCTTTACGGAGCTTCAATTGTGCCGTGGAGTGCGCAAGCGGAATACGCGGAGTACACGCGAGAACGGGAGTTATACGGGATAATAATAACGGGACAACATTAAATCAGGGGAAAAAACACCGCTTCACCCAACAAAGTGGTGGCGTATCCGTCAAGCTGTACCCACCAAGAAACTCATAATAACCGTAGATTACATATTTATTAAGTGACAAATTAAATATCGGGACTGTTATTATTTTATTTTATTTTTTTTAATAAGGAAACAAATACCTTGAACACTTAGTTTCGTACTCACATTATCTCCCACTCGTCCAAGTCTGGGATGCCGATGGAATCTGACATTGTGTTGACGCTTGTTTTCAGTTTTCTTTTTTTTCTTCTTTTTCCTTTCGCGGTATTTGAAACTCTTGGATTAACTCTTCCAGTATATTTTCTCTCGGTTCCCACGTAGTTGCTTTAGATCCCTGCCACTTAATTTTATAATGTTGCCGACCGTTGTGTTTCTTTCACGCTAGAATCCTGTCTACAAAATAGGAGTCTTCTTCATTTTTCTCGGTGTCTTCGTCTGCGGGAGTCTGGTTCTTATCGTCGGGGTGGGGATTTAATGCGATATCGGGTTCTGATTCTGGAGCCCCTGTTTCCTGGGCCTTTTGCTCTTCGAGGGTAGTGGTAGGACGATCTTTAGGGTTGGTGAACGGTTTGAGACAGTTCACGTGTACTGGTGACTTGAGTTGAATATCGTCTGAACATCTGCGGACCGTGTATGTTGGGTTACTGTCGTGCGTGATAAAGTATAAACATCTGCGGACCGTGTATGTTGGGTTGCTGTCGTGTGTGATATAGTATGAACATCTGCGGACCGTGTATGTTGGGTTGCTATCTTCTGCAATATAGTATGAACATCTGCGGACCATGTATGTTGGGTTACTGTCGTGCGTGATATAGTATGAACATCTGCAGACCGTGTATGTTGGGTTGCTATCGTGTGTGATATAGTATGAACATCTGCGGACCGTGTATGTTGGGTTACTGCCGTGCGTGATATAGTATAAACATCTGCGGACCGTGTATGTTGGGTTCCTGTCGTGCATGATATAGTATGAACATCTGCGGACCGTGTATGTTGGGTTGCTACCGTATGTGATGCAGTATGGACATCTGCGGACTCTGTATGTTGGGTTACTGTCGTCCGTGATATAGTATGAACATCTGCGGACCGTGTATGTTGGGTTGCTGTCGTGTGTGATATAGTATGAACATCTGCGAACCGTGTATGTTAAGTTACTGTCGTGCGTGATATAGTATGAACATCTGCGGACCGTATATGTTGGGGTACTGTCGTGCGTGATATAGTATAAACATCTGCGGACCGTGTATGTTGGATTTCTATCGTGCGTAATATAGTATAAACATCTGCGGACCGTGTACGTTGGGTTGCTATCGTGTGTGATATAGTATGAACATCTGCGGACCGTGTATGTTGGGTTACTGTCGCGCGTAATATAGTATAAACATCTGCGGACCGTGTATGTTGGATTGCTTTCGTGCGTGATATAGTATAAACATCTGCGGACCGTGTATGTTGGGTTGCTATCGTGTGTGATACAGTATGAACATCTGCGGACCGTGTATGTTGGATTGCTATCGTGCGTGATATAGTATAAACATCTGCGGACCGTGTATGTTGGGTTGCTGTCGTGTGTGATATAGTATGGACATCTGAGGACCGTGTGTGTTGGGTTACTGTCGTGAGTGATATAGTATGAACATCTGCGGACCGTGTATGTTGGGTTGCTATCATGCGTGATATAGTATGAACATCTGAGGACCGTGTATGTTGGGTTACTGTCGTGCGTGATATAGTATAAACATCTGCGGACCGTGTATGTTGGGTTGCTATCGTGTGTGATATAGTATGAACATCTGAGGACCGTGTGTGTTGGGTTACTGCCGTGCGTGATATAGTATAAACATCTGCGGACCGTGTATGTTGGGTTACTGTCGTGCGTGATATAGTATGAACATCTGCGGACCGTGTATGTTAGGTTGCTGTCGTGCGTGATATAGTATGAACATCTGCGGACCGTGTATGTTGGTGTACTGTCGTGCGTGATATAGTATAAACATCTGCGGACCGTGTATGTTGGATTGCTATCGTGCGTGATATAGTATGAACATCTGCGGGCCGTGTATGTTGTGTTACTGTCGTGAGTGATACAGTATGGCCCTGTCCAACGTTGGCACAGCTTCCGTGAAAGCCCGACGGGCGTTTTTTTGTTATATAACCATACTTTGTCATCTGTCGAGAATCTTGGGGGCTTTGCCTTTTTGTCATGCTGTTGTTTATACTTCTGCTGTGCGTCTTTAATATTTTGTTTTACTATTTCTTGTGATTTCGAAGTTTTTCTGTATGGCGTCTAGATGTTTATACGCTTCGGTTCCGATGTTGTTAGTTGGAATAAGCTCCATATCTATCGGTAACTGGCAATCTTGTCCGAATAAAACACGAAAAGGACTCATCTGAGATGACTCTGTACACGGCATTGCCCTATTCGCGAACAGCACACTTGGTAAAAGATCCGGCCAATTTTCTTGTTTCGCATCGCAGTACATTCGGTGTGTTTTTGTTATTGTCGAGTTCATCCTTTCACACGCGGCATTTGTCTGTGGGTGGTAACTGCTTGTCTGCAGTTTCGTGATCTGAAAAAGTTTACAAAGTTCCCTAATAAACTTTGACATGAAATTTTGTCCCCTGTCTGACAACATTGTTTTGGGGGACCCGTACTTTCAAATCATTTCCGAATATAGACTTTTAGATATTTCTGATGCTTCCATTGTTTGTAAGGGGAATGCCTCGGGCCATTTTGTGAAAGCATTAACAATTAACAAAATATATTTATATCAATTCTGAGACGTTTTGAGGGGTCCTAAAATGTCGATGTGGAGACGACTAAATGGCGCTTCGACACGTAACGGTTTTAGAGGCGCTGGATGGTGGTGGGTCGCATCCTTGTTTTTTCTGACACTGAAGACATGATTTTATATAATACTGAATGTCAGAAAATAAGTGTAGCCAAAAATACTTGAATCGAATGGACTGATAAGTTCTATCAATACCTTGGTGTCCACCCAGCAGTGAGTCATGATATGACAATAGCACATCATTCCTCAAACTCAGTGGAACCACGAGATGTTTAATTAAATGGTCTATTCTATGGCCCTTACCTTTTGGGTAGTAGAGATGATACAAGATTCCATCTTCCATGATGTAGTCATTTGCTTCCAAAATGACTCCTCTAGCTTCTTTATCGTCTTCGGGTAATGTTCTTGCTTCTAAATTGTCTATAAAAACATTTACATCCGGATCCGACCTTTGTTTACATTTAATGTCAGCCTCGGCTATCACGGTGGCCTGGGCATTATCGTTTACTGCCGGTTTTGTAACTTGTGGATATTCGAGTCACGATAGCGCATCCGCGTTCAAATGCTTTCTACCTGCTTTATGGACGATTTCAAAATTATACCCTTGTAATTTTAGCGACCAGCGGCCTAATCTGCCGCTACATTGTTTTAGGTGTCGTAAATATGAATTAGCAATATGATCGGTGATTACGGTAAACATACCATTCGCTAAATAAACATGATAGTGTTTAATACCTTCAACTATTGCAAGACATTCCCGATCTGAAATACCAATTTTTTGTTCTGCTTCAGAAAGAGACCTGCCTCCATATGAGACAACCACTTCCTTACCATTTTCATCCAACTGACCTAAGATATAACCTATTGAATATCCTGACGCGTCTGTATATGGAAATGTTCTTTATCAAAATCTGGGAAGGACAAAATTGGAGGGTTCGTCAGGGCATCTTTCATGGTGTTAAAGGCCTTTTCACATTCTGCATCCCACTGAAATAGTACATTCTTTTTTGAGAAAATAATTGAGAGATGCTGCCTTTTTCGACAAATTGAACACGAAACGTCGATAATAGTTACAGAGACCAAGGAAAGCACGAACATCTTTGAGGTTTGTTGGATGGGGGAACGAGGACACAGCGTCCGTTTTCGAAGTTTCAACAGAAATACCATCTTTAGAAAGAACGTGCCATAAATAGCGTATTTCCTTTGCAGCGAAATCACACTTAAAAGGCTTCAACTTTAGATTTGCTCTACGCAAGACCTCAAACAGTAGGACGACTACGTCATACAAACATGAGTGCCATTGGAAATCTCGAAGGACTTCAGCCATGACCAACTGGAAACTTGACCAAATATGACCAAAGGGTCCGCCTGCTAAGTGGAAACACACGTTACTTCCACCGGGGAATCGCTCAGTTATTGTCTATACAGGTGTTAGCACTTTCTGATAAATAGAAATTACTGTCTCCTGGAACGCCGCCGTGGCAACGTCTCGGAGAAGGTGAATATTTATTTGCCCGAGGGCGCTCGTCAGCAGAGGGAGGGCCAAGTCTGGGATTGATCAACTTTGCTGGGGGCCGAGGATACTCTTTCACCGGGAACAGGGGATTTTTACTAACTCACTCTTGTAGATAGCAATCGCTTGTTCACAAGCCACAGAATAATTTCCTGGCGGGGCTGAGGTTTCATCAAACCCTAGGGTACTCAGGGCTTCTTCATTAATAAGATAAAGACTATTAACAATCCAACAATTTATATATATAAATCTTCTATACTCTTGTTTACAAATAGCCAACAAATCCTAAATAAATAATCCCAACCACAATTGAAATGTGTTTTGTGACTAGTCACTGAATCCCACCGAAACAAGTATTAAAATATTATCTAAAACTAAATTGTTTCCCAAATTTATATTCGTAGAGAAAGGTCGAGGCTGCAACTACTGATAAGAAATCACCTCATCTTTCACTCAACCGCCCATGCGCGTATTTATCCCGTGGCGTCTGCCAAATTATGAGGCATCACCTTTAATATTAAAATTCGCCTTTTAGATTACTTTATCACCTACAATTTTTACTAACAGTGCTTCTAACCCGCAATAATAACAACTGATCATCTAATAACACAGGTTCACTAATATACTTAAAACTGTTAACTAATAACTATGTAGCAACGACGTGTTATCAAAACTAAATACTATAAACTAAATACTACATTTTCTCATCGGTTCTTCTTCGGCATCTCCCCTCGATGCAAATCATCAGATCGGGAATCCTGTCGTCCAAATGACGGCTTACCGGAACCACACAGATACATTAACGCTTTACTACACCGCGTGAACTAACAGTTATTCCATCCTAGTCTGTCTTGAAGTTGACTCGAGGTGTCTTATATAGGCGCGCGCATCACCTATCAAAAACTTGATTTGGGCAAAGGCGCTAATTTAGAAAAGAAGGCTTTGTTGACTTGCAATGACATGAACTGACTTTTCAATAAGTTCTAATTTGGAATGCATTGTTTATACAGTCCCTGCATGACAGCGACTGAACAAAGAACGCTTTCCGAATACGAACTTAATTAAATTAATGCGCTTCCCCAGTTTACTGCCACTGATTATTAAAGTGTTTCTTTCTTTCATGCATTCTAAATAACTCGAATTGTTTACTTATTTTTAAAATTTAGAATAACCTTAAAATAACAACCCTGTGATAGTACCGTGCCTTCTTGTCTCGATGTTTGTGAAAAACATTGAGTTACAAAAATGGGATGGTTCGCACCAGGTGACCCTCCCCCCTCCTCACTCCGAATTCACCCATGGATCATTGCATCAGCTAAGAAGATCTCTGACATTGATTTGCTTTACTGACACCATTCGTAACGTCTCCAATATTAACTTCAAGACATATGGGAAAACAAGATAAAAACTTTTTTTCCTAAAATATTCAAGCTCAACTGAAAACCAAAGCTTCACATGTACGTTATTAAGATTTAAGACCAGAGTTAATCTCTACTTCATGAAGCACAATCCTCGCACAGTGAGGCGATATTATAATCCGTTAAGATCTGTATTAACTCATTTCCAAACATAACGGCAATACGGGGCCAACACTATTCACAACATTCGCCATTCAAGGTTTTGTTTATTTTTAATTTGTGATTGCAAAATATAGGTTATTATCCCCCGTTAGAACTGGCTCAACCAGTCTTTCTAGCACTACAGTTACTATGGATCAGCTTTTGTTTTATTTGATATCATTGTGACAAGACATGACACGCGCTGAGCATCATTGTTAATGTTGCGGATCGGACCGCAAAATACCGTCCGGTACCGGCGCTGGTATGGACCACGGCACGGATCGGACCACTCCTGTTGTCTAAGTACACAAGCGTGCTGGAACGGTCCTTGTCGTTTCAGAAGGACGTTGTAATGTGTTAAACTACCGCCAGTTCGGGACACAACTCTCATTTTTTAACTTTACCTTCCAATATTTCTTTTGAAATGGCCAGGAGATCAGTTCAGGGAACACGTTTAAAATGCAAGTAGTTCCATACAGGAGACTCCTGCTCATTACGAAAGAAGGCATACGTTGTACAATATATAATCCCTTGAGTGCAACAAGGCGCCATCTGCAATGCTAAAACATTGCAGATGGCACCTTGCTGCAGTCAATGTCAACACGAGAAGATACAAAATTCGTCGCTTGTTACAAAGTCATAATGCCTTATAGAAATCTTCATTTTTTGGCAATTTATCAATCATGTCTGATATCCATTAAAAATGCTGATATTGCGAATGAAGAGTGGGCTAGACTGTTCAGTAGCTCTGATCTTGAAAATGTAGTCAATGACTTTAGTGATAAATTGCTATTTCTGGCATCTGGACACATTCCAAATAAATATACGTTCTCGAGGCCCAACCATCCCAAATGGTTTCACAATGAATTGAGATTACTGATCAGGAAGAGAAAGCGGCTGTACCGAGCTGCCAAGCGTAGCGGCCTCCCTCAAGCGTGGAACAAATACAAATGCAAACGAAACGAAGTTGTCTCAGCTTTTCGGAAGGCCAAAATGTGTTACCTGACAAAAGTCCAAAATACACTGCAAGGGCCCGAGACGCCGCCTTCACAGTGGTGGAAAACACTTAAATCGTATCTTGGGAATGCTTCACCTGGGATTCCTTCCATCACTTACCACAACCAACTATATACGCCGAACACAGGGAAAGACGAAGTGTTTAATGAATATTTCTGCTTTATATCCACTGTAGATGACTCCATGGCCTATCTGCCACCTCTTACCCGACAGAGTAATGTAGTTATTAATAGCATTACCTTACATCACACGGAGGTTTTTGAGGTACTGAAATCAATCAATCCTTCTAAAGCGTCCGGACCAGACCTCATAAGCCCACGCATCCTTAAAGAGTGTAAAACTACACTGTGCGAACCATTGTCGGTCCTTTTCAATATCCTACTTAATAATTGTTATTTTCCAGTTATGTGGAAAAGGGCTAACGTTTCGCCAATCCTTAAGAAGAATCCCTCCAATGTAGTGACCAACTATCGCCCAATATCATTGATTAACTGTGTTGGTAAAGTGCTTGAGAAATGTGTTTTTAAACGCCTCTGGAAATTTCTGACTGATAACATTGTTCTCAGCCAGTTTCAGTCCGGATTCACGTCTAGCGATTCGACGGTTCTTCAACTGACTGATATATATGACGAGTTCTGTCACGCTCTCGATGAAGGCAAAGAAGTTAAGGTGGTCTTCTGTGATGTTAGTAAAGCATTCGATAAAGTATGGCACGCCGGTTTGATTTATAAACTTGACAAAATCTGCATTAAGAGGGACCTACTGGACTTTCTTAAATCATACCTTTCTGATAGAACACAAAGGGTTACCATAGCGTCTGAATCTTCATCTTGGAGAGCTGTCTGCTCTGGAGTTCCACAGGGGTCGATTCTTGGACCCTTTCTGTTTCTGATATACATCAATGACATAACTGGAAACTTAATTAGCAGTATACGACTTTGAGATTAACTCTATTCTTGTCATTCATTAAAGTTACCGTACTGGACGTCTCAATTTAGATTCCTACATATTGGTAATTCTTAAATCTGAACGTAGTGTTGCTGTTTCTTTAATAGATCACTGATAAATTATCTACCAAATTTATCACACTGGCGTCGCCGTAAACAGAAGGAAGCGAGGAAAGTGTATTCTTTCTTTTTTGTTTTATTTTCTCACTCGGAATTTCGAGAGATGATTTCACGGGAGTTTTTGGTGAAGTCTTGTTTGAGTGAATGGTCACTGTGCAAAGCTGAACAGAGAGGTCATTGCTTCTTGTTCGTAGTTTTGCCATCATTTAATCAAACATTTTCTTGTTGTAATAATAACTACAAATATTTTATCATGGTACGTCTTAACGTTCAAACTGCCACTGCCGAGCAGTTACAAGAATGGAATACATTGACCAACATCAGGCCCAGAAACTGGTAAATATCAGAAGAGCCCATGGTTGCTTGACACCAGGTGATCTGACGGAAATGAATGGGATGCGTTTGTCGACATTGATTTAATATCAGAGAAGAAACTTACTCTGAGATCGGACTGCATTGAAATGACGACGCATCTTCAACCAAAAAGGTACCACCCAAATCAACTTATACTGATCTGAGTGAAGATAAATCATCCTCTTGGGAGAGTGGCCAGGTCAAAGTCACACATCGAACAGCTCAAACTCAAACACTCGAGCAGCCAGATCATTCCATCAGGTCACACTGTGAGAAAGAAGATTTTCAAGCAAACATTTTGGAGAAGATTAATACTTTCCAGAAAATGATACAAACAGTGTTTGTTTTTTTAATAAATGAACAAGCAAGCTGCAACAAGACTGAAAACAACACTATCAACAACAGCAATAACGGCAATGTTTTATTAAGCAAAGACAGGGGCAGGTCTGGCAGAACCATCAACAAAGAATCTCCTGCTGCCAATATTAAAAAGCCAAGAAAAAAATCGAGAAAGAGTCAACAAAAACAGGGAGGTGGAAGCAAAAAACAATTTAACCCCCATACCACAGATCAGCGATCTCGACAGGAGAAAAGAAAATCCCAACGAATCACGGCTGAGTCTTCTGATGATGCATTATTTGTTCGCGTGTTAGCTGTTATACCACCAGGTGGTGTGTATAATCCAACCGCACCGGACACAGGGAACAGACAGAGCTCATCTAAAACAAAGCGAAGACCCACAAAGCAACAGAGGAGAAAAACTGAATGTCAAAATTCAAGAAAAAGTAAAAGGTTCGATTCACCTGAAGACTTTTCAGAGAACTGCTTGAAAGCTCTCCAGCTTGATGGTGTCTCTCCTTCAGAAAATAAGGAATTTGAAAAGCTGAAATTATCTCTGCTAGAAAAGAGGATGGGAAGCAGAATGAATCCTGCACAAAAAGGTAAATCCTACAAGAGGGATCGACGAAGTGGCTAAGCGTTGGACTTCTTAACCTTCGGACCGTTCCCACATGGGCACAATCATTAAACCATCAACGCTTTTATCAAATGAGTTGGGATTTGATGAAGTTTTTAATAATGTTAAAAGAATTACACAAGATATATCGTCAGTGAGTATGTTCACATCACCAAAGTAACAGATTCAACCGAGAATGTCTCAAAACGTCTGTTCTGCTTCTCAGAGAATCCTGGTCAGGGAGATTTTAGTGGAGTCTCATGCGAAGACAATTCAATGTCTGTTAAAATCAGACATACCGAATTGAAAGACGGATGGCAAGAACTGTGGGCTTCTCATTTGGAAAGTACACTTCCTTATATGGCTTGGAGTGATGGTATCGTCACTAAACCCCGTAGTGGTTTGATGTTTAAAACTGGCAGCTATGGATTACTGCAAGAAGTTATCTGATAGCTCAGAGTGTGGTGAATTGAGAAATTAACAGCCTGCAAGTTGCTGTACTGATTCCGCAGATGTGGTGACAATGGATGTCTCAAATTACGTGGAAAACCTTTGTGGTCGGTTATAGCTGACAGTAATTGTTCCACACCGAAACACCCATTGTCGCTGAATTTACAGAATAAATGTTACTGACATTCAGATCGGCAGCACCATTTCGTCAGTTTCACGACGATTTCAAAAAAAAAAAAATACTGCCATTTTAATACTCTAAAAGCCCGAATCGGTGTCGAAAGATGTCTGCTTGTGTTGAACAATAATCAGAAAACATGGTATCTTTTGACATACTGTACAGAAATAATGGCCTGTGTTCACATTATTAAAAATTTCAATAACTCCTTTCAAACATATCATTCTGCTTTTAGTATTGTATCAAAATGTTACTTAAAAGTATTTGAGTCAGTTGTGATTGGAGGTTATGTACTTTATATCACAATTGATCTTATATCCATTGGCAAGATCACAATAATAGTATATATTGTGTGTATGCTCATGGAAAGAGTATATGTAATACAAGTGTTGCACTGCACATTTGCATTCATTGAGCTTGCACGAACACTAAAACTAGTTGCGTTGTCATGAGTCATAATGACACTTAGATATTAATCACTGTAGTGTCAATCCCAAACAGTACACAATTGTGTTGAGAACAAATCGTGTCTCGAAATCCCGGTATCAGTCCAAGGGACACCGGAAATAGATATACATGTGTTTGTGAAAAAATAAATGTGATTTGAATCAATTCAACTTCAATGTTTAAATACAGCGATCATCTGATCACAACAACAGATGTGACAGTGGCGACGAGGTGACGAGTGAAAATACTGACCTGCAAATCAAACAATTACTTTTATAACAACCGATGTTAGTATGGCAGCTCAAGAAATGAGTGATTTGCGAGGCCTAAATAAATTCGACACGACCGGTGATGCAAGCTCTGTCAGTGTAAGATGGAAATCGTGGCTCGAAGAATTCGAAACGTTTGCAGACAGTAAAGGATTGTTCGAAACAACTGAAAATAGTACAATAAATGCCCAAAGACGAGCATTGTTGCTTTATACGGCTGGTGCGAGCGTCCGCGATATTTTCAAAACTTTACCGGAAAACGGTGGACCCAAGAATTACCGGAAAGCTATCGAAGCGTTGAATAAACATTTCATAGTAAAACCGAACGTCACATATCAAAGACATTTATTTCGTAAAACAAAACAGACAAATGAAACTATAGCACAGTATGTTACTCGTCTTCAGAAACTTTCTGAAGGGTGCGAATATGGTGAAGACAAAAACAATCAAATTCGTGATCAAGTGGTCCAGAACTGTACGTCCGACCGTCTGCGCAGAAAGTTGTTAGAAAAAGGTGACCGATTAACTTTGGAAGAATCATTAAAAATATCTGCTATGTTTGAAGCTGTTGAAACACAATTTGAGACTATGAAAATTTCTGACAATGAATCAGCGTGTGTTAATAAAATAAATAAAAGATTTCCAAAACAAAAATTTCAAAAGGAAAAACCAGAATGTTATCGGTGCGGTTCAGTAAATCATTTCGGAAGAGATTTATCATGCCCTGCGAGAGGCGAACAGTGCAGAAAGTGTCAAGGTCGAGATCATTTTGCGAAGAAATGTCGTTCGAAACAAAATTTTAACCGTGTGAAAAATGAAAGTAAAATGCAGTATTCTGCAAGAAAGAAAGTTCATTTAATTGATGAAACAGAGTCCGACAATGAAGATAATAAATATGCTTTTATGATGAAACAAAATGAACTCAAAGAGAAAAAATTTGATAAAATTCCAGTGACTGTAGATAGTGGTCAGAATTTAAGACCTACTAGAACGAAAACTTTGCCAGCAAAGTTCAGTGACTATGTTATGCATTGAAGGGTGTTTGTACGCTTCAGTGTGTCATAGGTTGAAGAGTGCAGGTAAAGATTAGGATGTCTTTAATTATTGCGAGAAAGAAAATTTATTTTGAAAATGTTTGTATTTCTTCAATCTGAGTATCAGATTGAATTTATTAATTTTAATTTTGGTATTGGTTTGTCAACCGTTCAAGTTGAGGAGGAATGTAGTGTCAATCCCAAACAGTACACGATTGTGTTGAGAACAAATCCTGTCTCGAAATCCCGGTATCAGTCCAAGGGACACCGGAAATAGATATACATGTGTTTGTGAAAAAATAAATGTGATTTGAATCAATTCAGCTTCAATGTTTAAATACAGCGATCATCTGATCACAACGACAGATGTGACAATCACTTCTTTCTTTTACCAAGTTGCACCCACACACTTTTTTCTTTCAAAACTTAGCAATCTTAATTTGACGACCACCTGCAGCATGTTACTTTCTTTTGGTTATTTTCATAAATAGATAAGAAAGTATCATTGCATGTACATAATGTAATTACCAAGAACTGCGTTTAAGTTGTCGTTGCTTTTGGCCTCTATGTGCCATTAGTTGACGTAATCAAGTTATGTGAACATCTGTGTAAACTTTAGTGACGGAGATCAGCAGGTTACTGCTTTAACTAATCAGATTTAGTTAATTATCATTATCCGACAATAGAAATTATCTTTATGTACATACACAAGGTTTACTCTTGATAAGAATGCAACGAAACAACCTACATAATGGATAATATTTACACTCCTCTCTCAACAGAATTTTATTCACAAAACTTGATAGTTCATTCTAGCAAGTTTTGTTTGGACTTCACAAGTTATTTTGAATCATTACACATCTTGTTAGAAAAGGAAATTATAGTTTAGTTTCACAAAATGGGGAGGAGTGTAGTGAGAACGGCTGCTGGAGGCAAGTATTTCTCGAGGTAAACACTTTCAGTGGCTTGATTATCTCCCTTGATATGCTCTTGTTTGAGATTGACTCTATTCTTGTCATTCGTTAAAGTTACTTCGTACCGACTTGACGTCTCAATTTAGATTCCTACATATTGGTAATTCTTAAATCTGAACGTAGTGTTGAAGTTTCTGTAATGGATCACTGATAAATTATCTACCAAATTTACTACAGAGTTTATGAAAGCGTAACATCGATTTTCCGCTCGACGTTAGACAATACGGCGATTACCGTACGCACTGACCGTGAAGGCATCTCGCCTTTCAACTCCCCGTACCCGATCGTCGTCTTTGTTCGCGTTTATCAAAGTTGAGTAACTGAGTGGTGCCCCGCTGGGTTTATCTTCTATTTTTTCTTTTTTTTCAATAATATATTTTCTATTTTGTTCTTCGATTTTGTATCTGAAATATTTCGACCTATTTCTTTTAAACACTCGTCAGAATATTTAAAGGAAAGAAACATGTATACAATTACCAGATGCCTAGAATCAACAATAGCGCGGCGCCTCACTTCAAATGATAGCGAGCAGTACACAACGCGCCTCTCATTTTCAAAATCGAAAGACTGGAACTGATGCTTTGTATACTTGGTGGATGCTCAGTTGAAGTGAACAGAATTACGATGATTACTGATGCGGACCATCCAGAGTCGCTGTCGATGGCATGGGTGGCGCCAGGGATTTCTCGACAGGGGGGCTGACCTCTACGACAGGGGGGCTATAACATTTGACCTCCCAAACGAAGGAAAATGAGTGAAAATTTGTAAATTGGAGAACCAAAATAGAAACAAATTGAGTATGTTTGTTGATTATTTAACCCTTGCAAAAATAATTCTTGAATAACTAATTTTTTTCATTTTTTGTCTTAAAAACATAGGTTATGACCCCTCGTTGGAACAAGCTCGACGAGAATAGCGCTGGCCGGTTTGGCCGTTACCTTAGGTAAAGAGTTAAAGTAAACATATTATAATAAGGTCGGGAAATATTTCATCTATAAAGCCAGTTTGACGAACGACATTAAGGAATTTCGTGAGAACCACTATTCTCTATCAAAGTTCCAGTGCTGCACGGGTTTGAGACTGACAAGACGAGATATCTACATTCGATTGTCGGAAATTGCTCGTGAAGTCGGGTTTACGAGACTCTCCGCCGGACTGACTAAAAATCTCCGACGGGGGGATGGACCTCTCCGACAGGAGGGGGGGGGGGGGTGTAGACACCCCACCCCCACCCCCCTAGCGCCACCACTGGTCGATGGCCCAGTTCAAAAATAGAGGTCCCATACCGACCTGTACCCGGAGTGCGTTCCAGTTTTCCCCTACTAGTCCGGTCTATGGCATTGTGACACCTTTCGTGATTATATTCGATGGTGGAAGGTGACGACAGGTTTTTAGTGAATATCAGACCTGTTTGATAAACTGCCATGGAAATGAAGTATTCTATAAGACATTATGTCTTTATAACAAACGTCGAATTTTAAATCTTCTCGTGCTGACAATGACTGCAACAAGGTGCAATCTGTAATGGTTTTGCATCGCAGATGGCGTATTTTTTTCACTCAAGGGATTATATAATGCATCACTTACGCCTTCATTCGTAATGGACACGCGTGTCATGTCTGGAACGACTTGCATCTTAGACTGTGAGGGAAACGTGTTCCCAGAACTAATCTCCTAGCGAGGGAAGCGTGTTCCCAGTATTAATCTCCCAAGTTATATATATATTATGTACCCGCACGACCTTGATCAGCAGAAGCCCGGAAGGGACATCATAGACAAGTGACCAGTGACGTTATTTTGAGTCGTCATAGTGACTCATGTTATGACATCTTCTCCATACGGATGGGTGACGTGAGTGCGCATGCGCAGCTTGTGTTGTTAATATGATTCATGTTTCATTTTGCATAAATGAGGGCGCCATCTTAGTTTCTATGATCGTATTTAACTACGACGCCTCGTTGATCCGTTCCTGTTTCCTGTGGTTATGCTTATAGAGTCCCTTTTTGTAGTATGAAACCTTGAGGACACGACGAAATCTCTCAGTGTGGTGTAATCTGCCTTCCCTCTTATCCTCATCTGGGTACCTAACTTCCACATTCTGTGGAATCCATTTTGAGAATTCCTTTCTGGAAAACGTCTCTGGTCAGACTATCCCCTTTTTGTCGTATGAGGCCACGAGGAACACGAAAATATCCCCCAGTGTGGTATAATTTACCACCTTTTTTATCCTCATCTCGGTATTTGAGGATACCTGTGACATGGTGGCATACTATTTGAGAATATGGGGGTATTTTTAGAGAATACCTTTTAAGGGATAGTTGGCGTAGAAACCAATGACTTCTACATCCGGATATGTCACGCTACCTCCGGGTACTTCACGCTGCATCAAAGTACTTGACGCTACACCCGGGTACTTCTGTTGGAAAAGGTGTGTCCTGACCATTTTCGGGGACAGACATGTTATCAGTTCGGTGCAGATACTGTTCTAAGATATTCCCAAGAATTGGTGATGCCAGAAGTCACGAGAAGAACCACTGTCGCCCGAGTCGGGTCCAGAGCACTTTTAGAATTTTGGCGTGATGCAGATCAGGAACAAAAGGGAGTCGTTGTTCGAGCTGCAGGCGAAGATTTGATAACCTGTTTGTGTAGATGTGCTGCCAACATCTTCGAATATATGGTCCCACTGAATTTGACGGCCTTTGTTGACCTGTATCGAAGGCAGGGACCGACCTGGGCATGCGCCAGTGCGTATTTGGTTCTGAAACATCAGGACCTGGCTCTTAAATCTCAGAAATAGGCTTCTCAGTTGGCGCGTAACTTCTCAGATCATATTTTGATATTCTTTCGATGGATAATCGAGAGAGACACTCTTACATGTATTATATATATGATTATCATTTATCATTGTTGTAGAGTGCTCACGTTAATACTTCAAGTCTTAATTACCAAGCATTAATCTTCACTGTGGTTTCTGATCAAGTCTTGGCTGCCTAAATAGGCAGCCAAGACTTGATCAGAAACCACAGTGAAGATGAATGTTTGTTATAGTGTACTAAATGAAAATGATGAGAGCTATTACATACTTGCAGTGTGTGTTACAAACAGCAGTGTGACTCCGTAAATTGAAATCGGGCGCATGAATTGAAAATATAGGCTCCGAGGCTAGAGCGGATTTTAAATAGTCCTGATCGGTCCCTGGAAGGTGCTTACCTACAAAGGTATATCACTAAAAATAAAAGAGAAGTATATTACGGAAATGTGAATTTCTCTCATCGCTCACCACACCAGTCTTAGTCTGAAAGAGGTATAAAGGGATGTACCAACACAAAATACTCAGTTTTTGTCTACGACTACAAAAGGGTGAGAACATGAATGTTCATTGCTGCAGTTATTGTGGTAAAGCCTTTTCCAGATTCGATCGACAACATGCACAGACACGAGGATGAATACTCTCCCATGAGAAAATCGGAAAAATCAAATAACACTGAAAGACTGAACAGAAACTCAGAAATCAAATCTGAGACAGCTCAGCGGATCGCATACAAACACCAGATACGGAAGCTAACTTTACCAAAAGATAAACTGTTATATCGGAAAAAAGACGGATCGTACAGAAAGGAGGATTTTTATAGAATTTACTCAAACCCGTCGACAATATATTGCCCAATATCCTCGCCCTATAAAAAGGGCGTACTCGTAACGTATATAGAGGGTAGAATGAATAAAGAAAGTGTAGTCGAAGTAAAATACATTAATATCCCAGGACACACTACGAATTTTTGCAGGAACCTGATTCACAAGAAAATTCAAGAGACTTAACGATTCAATGGGAAGTATTGTTAGATATCCTATAGAAAGGACGTACACTTAACTAATTTGTCATTTGTGAACTGACCTTAGAAGAGACCGGACCCATTGCAATCCTGTTGTACACCAATAAACATCAGATTCGGATTCCGATGAGACGAAACTATCTCAGGAAGACGATATGGAATAGAAGAAGAGGAAGATGATTCTACCTTTGTTATGGGAAATATCGTCCAAAGTGCCTATGGAGAATACCAAGAAGATATTGACAACCTCATGAACAAGTATATCGAGGATGGAATGGATAAAGCTGCAGCTGAAACAGAATACAGAGCACTTCGAAAGCGTGTCAATGAAGCTACTGGAGAACTCATTGGTGAGCATTAGGCATGTTTGCAGCAGGGACCCAATACTCACGAAAATTCAAGAGAATGCCAAGCGTCTTCGTGAAGAAAAGGACTTCGACTTTGAAGAATCGCAGATATTCGCCTTCGCAAAATGAAGATTTCTTGTGGACGACCTTCTAGAAAACTACTCATTCAAAGTGAAAAATAACAAGGAAGATGGCGAAGAAGACTAGAAAAAAAGTATTAAAAGTAAAAGTATTAAAATTATTAGGAATGTTGGTATGAAAATAAATTCATTTCCTTTCTGAACGTCGAAGAGGAAAGATGACTGTGTCAACAATGGTGCACTGCTCCGATTCAAAGATAACTTACACATACAGATCTTCAAGAATGATGCCCGATTAAAGCTGACTTTCCCAGAACTGGTCCAAGTGAACTGTGTGGTAGATGGAGACAAGTAAAGAAATCTAGTCCAACACTTCGATGCTGGTGGAAAAGAACCCAAAGATATGTAGATAGGCCTTATGGTACGAGTCAATTACTAACCACCGAAGAGTCAAAGAGTGAGGCCACAAACAAGAAAACGAAATAGATGACAGCTCCCATAAAATAAAGAACGAACCGAATGAGACTGCTGCTTCCATTCAAACTACAATACGAAAGATGTAGGCACTCAGAAGAATGAAGATTCAAAGACGGGCCAAAACCAAAACAATAACGAACAGAAGAAGAATGAAGTAACCACTTTCAAGTGATCCTTATTTTCCTACATTTCCGGGGGGGGGGGGGTCAGGCAAAAAATTACGGATGCAAGGTCGACATTTTTATATGTTCAATTTTTGGGACCCCCCACCCCCGGAATGCAAATTTTTGCCAGTCATGTCTTGGACACCCATCCCTCCCACACAGTTTTTCATCAAAGACAATCGGGGACCCACCCCTAATTTATAGAATCTATTTAACGAAGTATTCAAATTACTTAAATCAAAAAGAAATAATAAATACTTTTCCCAAACATGAAAGGTGCCGCAAAACCAACTCGTCCGATATCCCAGCCCTGCTCTTGGGCATCCAAGGGCTCTCTAGCCGCAGATGGCCCCACAATAATCTCTCTGCATATAAAGCCACAACGGCAATGCAGCATCAGACCCCCAGGTAACCACTGCACCAACTGAATTGCAGATTTCCACCCATTCGTGTTCCAAGCAACACAACCCTTACCCCGATGTACAACATGCCTATGTTGTTCAGACACCAGTCGCATCCCACCACCAAGAAGCCCTGCCCAAAATATATTGTTCCCACCTGGATATCTTCAACTGTCCACAAGAAATAGTTGTTTTTCATTTCATTACTTTTTGGTTAAATGTTTAGTCTGTACAGCTGGTCTGAGAGAGACCTAATACTGAAGTTCTTTGACCCATGCCAGGGTGGCTTGTCTAAGATGAATGACCTCTTATTTATTTTTTTATGTTAGTGTCACTAGAATCATATTTACCTTGAAATTATACACGTTTTCCACAATCAAGATTGTTATTCCATCAATCTTTCCAATTATTCCATACATGGAAGAACACTAGACCAATGGCACGAGGCACCCTGAGGCTTACAGAAGATCAAATAATAGGAGCTACAAAGCACTAATAAGAGGCAGACTGCCTTAGTATAAATATAAAGGAGTGAAAATCATGACCAAATAGCTGGGAATAACTTTTTTTGTTTTACAAATTTTTACCAGACCAGAACAGGACCCTCCCCCTAATGAAGTGTAAAACATGGGGGGAAAATTCTAACATGGAGCCCCCAACACATTATCAATGCTCTGTTCTGTTCTAAGTTATGAATCTAAGCACTTGAATTCACTTTGGCTGTAATTACTTGTCTGTAAAATGATATTTGGCAAACAATTGCATGACACCGGCAAAAACTGCACTTTGGTGCTTGGACCCACCCGGACCTTGTATCCTGGCATTTTTTTGCGACCCCCCCCCCCCCCCCTCGAAAATTCCACCTTTTTTAAGCACTCTTATTTTCCTTATAAAAACATTAAAATCCTAAAAAAAACTTCCTACCTTTTGAAATATGATTGGAAGATCATTTGGAAGGCTCGCCTTTAAAACTGAAAATAAAAAATTGTTAGCCTTACTGCTTATATATACATAACAATGAAATAGTTTTGTTTTATATCGAGTCTTAGTATTATCAGGGACCGACCTGGGCATGCGCCAGTGCGTATTTGGTTCTGAAACATCAGGACCTGGCTCTTAAATCTCAGAAATAGGCTTCTCAGTTGGCGCGTAACTTCTCAGATCATATTTTGATATTCTTTCGATGGATAACCGAGAGAGACACTCTTACATGTATTATATATATGATTAGCATTTATCATTGTTGTAGAGTGCTTAAGTTAATACTTCAAGTCTTAATTTCCAAGCATTAATCTTCACTGTGGTTTCTGATCAAGTCTTGGGTGCCTAAATAGACAGCCAAGACTTGATCAGAAACAACAGTGAAGATTAATGTTTGCTATTGTGTACTAAATGAAAATGATGAGAGCTATTACATACTTGCTGTGTGTGTTACAAACAGCAGTGTGACTCCGTAAATTGAAATCTGGCGCATGAATTGAAAAAATAGGCTCCGAGGCTAGAGCGTATTTTAAATAGTCCTGATCGGTCCCTGATTATCCAATTCTACAATTCAATTGCTGCATATGACTGTTGATAGACATTTAGCTGATCTTCTTGGTTGGTAACAACACTTTTCTTCATTTGTTCTCCTCAAACGTGAGTACATTAATTATTTTGATGCTTATAATTTTAAAGTTTTATCCCTATTTTTTGGTTTAAATAGCCCTAAACATTCCTAAAATAACATCTTATTTTTGGGAAATATAACCTTGACATCAAAAGTTGCTTGAATGCTTACCACTATGAAACCGCCTAAAGACAAGAGACCGAACGAGATGCTAGAACCCATCAAGAACGAACCAAAGACGACTGATGTGCAACAATATGAAAGCAAGAATGAAGTTACCACTACGAAACAGTTTGAAGACAAGAGAACGAAAGAGATGCCAAAGATACCCCAACCCAAGAATGAAAAGAAGAAAGATGCGAACCGAACAAAGGAAAACAAAGCAACCAACAAAACCAACTTACCTGCGTTCAGTGAGAGAACGTGTTTTTCGAGACCATCAAGAAACCCGTGATGATATGGTTATCACATGAGAGAAGACAGATCTGAAGAAGAACTATAAAGATATATTCGGCGAAAACATGTCTTGGGCAATTGATTTGTACACTGTATATTGTGAGTGGAATAAAAATAAATAAAATGTATTAATTGAGGATGAACCTGAAATAATTTGTCCGATCCTGGATGGACCATAATTATTGTTTCATGTTGAACCAGGTTCGACATCAATATTTCAGGTTTAACCTATATTAATTGAGGATGAACCTGAAATAATTTGTCCGACCCTGGATGAACCATAATTATTGTTTCATGTTGAACCAGGTTCGACATAAATATTTCAGGTTCATCCTATATTAATTGGGGATGAACCTGAAATAATTTGTCCGACCCTGGATGGACCATAATTATTTATCATGTTGAACCAGGTTCGACATAAATATTTCAGATTCATCCTATATTAATTGAGGATGAACCTGAAATAATTTGTCTGACCCTGGATGGACCATAATTATTCTTTCATGTTGAACCAGGTTCGACAAAACAATTTGAGGTTGATCCTATATTAATTGAGGATGAACCTAAAATAATTTGTCCGACCCTGAATGGACCATAATTATTGTTTCATGCTGAACCAGGTTCGATATTTTCCCGCTCTAATTCGACCCTAATGACACTTTTTGAGGTATTCTGAAGTGGGGATTGACACTCCAGAAGCCAGGAAATTGCTCCTTTTAATGCCAAATTTAACATTTTTCTCACGGCCCGGCGCGACCGTGCTCGCCGAATTAGGAAGATCTACAGTTCTAATAGTTTGCCAAGGACGCGTCCACTACCCAGTTGGAATTTCGAGGGCTCTCACCCCCCCCCCCCCACCCGCCATTAACAGGCTCTAGCGACGGCCCTACAGCTGAGGCATTATCGCGTGATATGTTCAAAACAGTCACCTGCTTCCATGAACATAATACCGTGACATGCCCCACAATGACACCGAAAACATGCTGACCCAGGAGCCGCAGAGCAATTTGAAATTCTGTGGGGGGGAAGAGGGGGTGGATATACATTTCGAGCATTCTGGCATACTAAACCGCTTCCCAACATTGTTACCTGTGTGAAAATGATGAGTCAAAACAGATTTTAACAAATACTAGCAGGGTTACCCCATGCTGTACGGGAAATTTCTAAGAAAAAACAGTTCATAAAACCACAGCCCTGTCTTCAAAAGAATAACTGAGCAGGCCGGCGGCCCTAACCGCACCATAATATTCCCGGTAAAAAGTTACCTCAGGTAGACCCCTTTGAAGATCTATAGAGGTGAAAAGAAAAATTGTCATGACATTGGGTGACTCTCCCCACCCCGGCACTTTTTCAATCCTAACTTTTTCAATCCATGACTCCCGGTGTAGAAAAAAAACCCTAGCAGAACCAGCTTGTGCACTGTGGGTGGCTCCGTATGCCTTTTTATAGTGGTCGTACAGACATACACATAAAATCCACAAGTTTTGCCCCTCCCCAACACCACCACCGGCAATTTTTTGAAACCTTTAAGATTCCTGATAAGAACTCACCACTAGTAGACCCCTTTGAGGACATATATCAGTAAAAAACAAATTGGTCATAGCTTTTGGTGCCCCTCTCCAATCCCACCCCTGCACTTTTTTTAAACCTGACAATGACCTCCGCCATAAAGTAGGCCAATTTTGGGCACTATGGATGGGCCCATATTTATTTCTATAGCAGACACACAGACAAACAAACATACATAGGAAATCCACCATTTTTGCCCTTCCCCACTCTACCCCACAGAGGCACTTTTTTGAACTGCTCCATTAAATTTTTAAACTTCACGAGACGTTTTCCCGATATGTTGGTTAGCAGTGATGCGGACCGTACCGGACCACCAATGGTGTTCCGGTCCGGTACGGTCCAAGAAATAGCGATCCGATATTCAGGCAGGCAGTCCGTTTTTTCTAGATGGACCGGTCCAAGGCGGTCCAATTCAGGGGCACAGGTCTCTCTCTTTAGAGTGTGTGGGGGCGGGTGGTGGGGGGGGGGGGGGGGGCTACACAATGCGCATGGCCAACCATGTTTTGGTCCTGCGGGGGGGGAAATTTGAAAATGTAAGCTGAAAATACACGATTTCCGCCTATTGTAGCATTGCTTGGACACACAACGCGCAGGGCCAAGCATGGATTGGCCCTGCGGGAGGAAATTTTGAAAAAGCAAGCTGAAAATACGCGATTTTCGCCTATTGCAGCATTGCTCGAAAAATATCAGCTGCTATCGGACCTATATATGTGGGAGGAGCGCGGGGGATATAACACGTAATGCCCCCCCCCCCCCCGAAAAACTTTGTGGGGCACACGCCCCCTCGCCCCCCCCCCCCCCTCCCCCCCCCCCCCTCCATCATGATCTGCGACCATGGTACAATTTAATAGGGTCACCACACAAAACCTACCAAATGAAATATAGGGACAAAGTTACTATCAACTAAATAGTTTCCATGTGCACATAATCCAGATCGGGGTTTAAAGAAATAGACACAATACATATTGAAATTCTTTGCCGACAAAGGAATTGAATGACAGCTTCTTGTCACCGAATTTGAGCGTTCGCTATTTTGGGAACTTTTTTGTAGAACCGCTCATCGCTGATACCTTCACCCGACACCCGTGACAGGAATCACAGGATGCAGGTGGTTGATTGGTGACAGATTGGCTCAATATAGTTGACATTTACTTCAAACTTACTCGACTTCAATGTATTCACCGTCTATCAAGATGAAATTATCAGTTTGTGTATCAATTGGGAGAGTGCAAAACTTCCCTTTGCGTCTCCCTGGACCGGTCCCTTGGACCGCCCCGGGCCGGTCCAACGTGCCTGTGTACCGGTACAGCAGGGGCTGCTCGGTCCTCATCGGACCGTACCGCGGACCACGCCTGGACCGTTACCGGACCGTTTGTTTGCGGTCCGGTCCGCAACACTATTGGTTAGCGAGTCATATTTCAATATTAAAACACATCTTGTTTGTAACAGTACAGTAAACAATCAACACTGCCCATTTGACATTTTCATGGGAAAAAAATCTTATTCATTTTGCGTGATTACAAAGGGTTGAAAAAAAAAATCGTGTGAAGCGCATACAAAACAATCTCTCGGCGGGATTCTTTGTCTGAAGCTGTGTGCCTGCATCAAGTTTATCTTGCTTTTTTTCCCCCAGTTATGTCCCATTGTTCGCGTTTGTATCGACTCAACTGATTGGCTCGTGGAGCGTATTGCAACGTGGGATTTTAGCATCATCCTGAATATTTATGGTCGATCCAGGGTCGGTCAAATTATTATAGGTTCATCCTCAATTAATATAGGATGCACCTCAAATATTTATGTCGAACCTGGTTCAACATGAAGCAATAATCATGGTCCATCCTGGGTCGGACAAATTATTTCAGGTTCATCCTCAATTAATATAGGATGAACCTCAAATATTGATGTCGAACCTGGTTCAACATGAAACAATAATTATGGTCCATTCAGGGTCGGAGAAATTATTTCAGGTTCATCCTCAATTAATATAGGATGAACCTGGACTATTGATGTCGAACCTGGTTCAACATGAAACAATAATTATGGTCCATCCAGAATCGGACAAATTATTTCAGGTTCATACTCAATTAATATAGGATGAATCTGAAATATTGATGTCGAACCTGGTTCAACATGAAACAATAATTATGGTCCATCCAGGGTCGGACAAATTATTTCAGGTTCATCCTCAATTAATATAGGATGAACCTCAAATATTGGTGTCGAACCTGGTTCAACATGAAACAATAATTATGGTCCATCCAGGGTCGGACAAATCATTTTAGGTTCATCCTCAATTAATATAGGATGAACCTGAAATATTGATGTCGAACCTGGTTCAACATGAAACAATAATTATGGTCCATCCAGGATCGGACAAATTATTTCAGGTTCATCCTCAATTAATATAGGATGAACCTGAAATATTGATGTCGAACCTGGTTCAACATGAAACAATAATTATTGTCCATCCAGGGTCGGACAAATTATTGATCGCGTACGAGAGGGTCATAAATATTATTTTAGGATGAACCTGAAATAATATAGGATGAACCTCAAATAATATAGGATGAACCTCAAATAATATAGGATGAACCTCAAATAATATAGTATGTACCTCAATAATTATTTTCGAACCAGTTCGTACGCCATAGAAAATGACATGTTGGTCGCCTTTGGTTTTTAGCGAAAAGCCGAAATATACTACTACAAGTAATAACATCAATGAAACCGACAGGTTTGATTTATACAACATGAGTGACGATCAATTAAACAAATTGCTTTAAAAATATTTTTTATCTTTTTCGCTGCTAACTGCATTCGAGGCAACTAATGTAATTAATAGGTTGTAAACAGATATATGACAATCCCGATATAATTAGAGGAATGTTGTTGGCTGTCATAGTGAATTTATGCAAATTTGTCACATCTTCTGCAAATTTTATAATGGACATTCAGTAAATTATGTGGCAAGATAACCGAAAGGCATACGTTTGGTAGAGATGGACATTTGCAGAATAATATTTGTCTTTAAATATGGCGTGATTGTTTTTTTTTTCTTTCGACAAATGTACCTTGGTTTACTCATGTTGTTACATGGCAACATTTACTAGACTTTTCACTTACATTCTCTGATCGCCCATATCTGCATATCCGTCAATTATAATTGTTTGCTATAACTTAAACACTTCTACTTATTACATGCCCATGCAGTCTCTCTTATGCAATACGGCGTGCAATACGACTGTGCAATACGGAATTCCGTATTGCACACCAACCTGTTCCAACCGGGACTTTTTTTATGCAATGCAATTGCATAAAGTGCATGGTGTTTACCACCGTTGATAGAAAAGAAAATTAGGTCAGTAGGTGCTTGGGTCATGTAATAAATACAAAAACCACATGTATGTTTCAATGAGTCGTTTTGTATTCAATTCGTCAGATTTGCGTAGAAAGAAAACGTCTCGACCTTCGGTCTCGAAGTTTTCTTCCTACGCACATCTGACTCATTGAATACAAAACGACTCACTGAAACATACATGTAGTTTTGTCTATATATTTAAATAAAGTAACGCCTGTTTAAAAAAAACAAGCTGTTTTCGGCCATGTTGGATTCATGCAGGTTAGGAATAATATTTTTCTGCAGATATTATTGTTGATATTATATATTATCTATTGACTAAAGTGAATTTTTTGATTTGATTTGTTGATAGATACGTGGTATGAGACCATATTCATTGAAACCCACGATATGTCCGCCCAGCTACTGACAAATTTCCCATACCCAGTGGAAGCCTCGTTCCGAAATCTACAAATTGTCCATACCCCGCAGAAGACACGTCATTCCAGTTTTACAGTGCACATGTCTTATATTTTAATTTTTTATCTCCAAAATATAGCTCATGACCCCTTATTGGAATGAGCTTGTCGAGTACCCTCCAATGTGGGGTTCATAGGCTATGTTTTTGAGACAAAAAAGAAAAAAAAGAAATTCAATAATTGTTTTTATACTGGTCATATCGGCATATTTTCACAAACACTCGTTTGCAAAATAATTCCACAGAAACCTGTATGGCTCAACAATGGAAGATAAAAAATCTCATGCTGTGTGTGTTCACACATGAAATAGATTGTACTTCTAAAACGGAAACTCAATAGATAAATTCGTTACCCCGTGTCTGATCACGTGGTACGGGTTTTTACCTACCCGAAGCCAGCCGTATCCCATGAGGCCGAAGGATAACTAATATTATTCCCAGCTATATTGTTAAATGTGTGGTAGTAAATAATCCGTCTTTATCTAATACCCTGATGCTTAATCTATGATATAGTAGACATACCTTTCCATCAACAGGTTAAAAAAACTGATGGAGGTACCTCTATTCACTAGGGCTGTCACGATTTTTAAATTTAGGAATCGATTAATCGTCGCAAATAATCGATGATAATCGATTAATCGTATCTAAATGCCCCCCCCCCCCCCCCTCCCTCTCTTTGAAGTCGATAAAAATGAAGTTCATGTCAGTTGACCTCCTCAAGGAAACGACGAAGACGATCCTTTTTAGATACATTCAAAGCTTTGATGTTCTGAACTTTTGAACCGTCAGTGTAACAATCAAGACCGGTCGGCAGTTGCGAACTTCGCAACTGCCGACCGGTCGTGATTATTACACTGACGGTTCAAAAGTTCAGAACATCAAAGCTTTGATGAACGTACCTGAAAGACAAATGCTTCCAACAGCTTCTTGGGGTTTAACATCGATGTTCTTAACTCTTTACCTTTAGAAACAATAGTTTTTTATCAAATTTTCTTTTAATTATTAAACGTCTAAAACGGGATACAATTTACCGATTATTCGACAACGAAAAATACTAATCGATTTCACCGTGACCGATCAACAGTCGATTAATCGATTAATCGTGACAGCCCGACTATTCACCTGTTAAATAACCTTACCTCTTCCCAAATTAATGCATTTTAAAATCATTAATATTAACCTACAGTAGTTGGTGATTCGAAAAGAATAATGGTGACGCTGGAAAGAGGGTGCATCTGCGAGGTGACCCCTCTTTTAGCTCATAAACCGAGTATATACAATGCAAGCAGGACCATTGGGCTTTTACTTCGATCTTATTTACGATAATCTTTGCACAACGTGATATCTATTCAGTGTAATAAAAAAAATGTATATACTTGTTTATAATCCTTTTAAAAGTCTCATAAATAGGAGAATCGTTTTGCGAAGCCTGTTAAAGTTTACCCTTTCACTTGCACTGCAACTTGCTCCTCTCCATATATAAACGTTGCCTCTTTTATTAAAATCTGTTAATTACGATTCTTAGAAACTATGGTGGCGCTTCTTCTGGAAAAAAAGCTCTGTGGCCCATTATTAAAAGAAGACACATTGCCACACAAAATTTTATAAACTAAGTTCTCTATGTAATTACAAAGTATTGATTTACTAACCCTGTTTTCTCGTGTGCACGGCAACTGCTTAGAAATGGTTGGCAACAATGAGTTGGAAGGTAAGTTTTCCATTAATCTTGAGCAGTGTATGACACATGAAGTTGGGTCCAGTTCCACATTAATTGAAAGTTGTCGAGTTTAACCTTCAAATCTGTCAAAACAATGCCCATAACGCAAATGCAAAGCATAAAACTCTTCTAAAGAGACAAAACAAGCTGTACGTTTATATTAAAGAGGAAAAACGGTGCTTTTCCAGAATCACGCAATCTTGTTACACTATCATGGGAAGGTTTTACACAATGAGAAAAAAAACCACTAATTTTTACGCATAAAATATAAAAATGCATATTTATAATCACCCAAAGGATTGCACACTAATGGAAATCTATTGTTTGTGTTGTGATACATGGCCTCAAGAGTATTGTTGGAACGAGGATTATTCCATATTATTCAGTTTGTTATTTGACAGGCTAAAACCATAAACAGTTTCAGAGGCATATGTATTTACTCTATTTTTTCTCACGATAAGAGAATTAAACATTTGTCTTAAACAATTTTACTGTTTTCGTCATAATTTCACTTGTCTTTTTTATTTTTGCTGGAAATTAATAGTTTCACTTTAACAAATAACTAATGTGTGTTAACCGTTTACCCAAAGAATTGGCCAAATCCGCCCGCGTAAAATGCAAATTCAGCAGCTGAAAAAAAAAAAAAAAATTTCAAAAAAATTCAACAAAACCATATCATGTGACCCCTCTTTGAAACGAACTCGACGAGCTCGTTCCAAAGAGGGGTCACATGATATAGTTTTGTTGAAATTTATTAACTGTTTTACAAAACGATATTAAAAATGATAAAGTTTGATATCGTCTGCGTTGGGGGAAAGGGTTATGTGCAAATTATGCATGTACTTGCATAGAGTCGTTTATAGCAACGAGACGTCGTCCCTTGAATTCCAATATGTTCTATGTGCCAGCAGTCCCCGGAATTCCAATGTGTACTATGTGCCTACTGGCACATAGTACACATTGGAACTCAGGGGACGACTTGTTTTGAGGGACGTACAGCTACGAGGAGCTTGCGTAACCAATAGCGAAACCCCCCTAAAAGCTAGTCGAGTCTCGATAAATGACTGTTTTCAGAACCAATGAGCACATAACAATTTTATCTTCTATTCAGTCAGCAAAACCCATAACCATGACTTCCGAAAATAGTCGCTAACAAACAAAAGAGCTTCACTCAACTGTTCAAAACAATGGGACTCCGTTTTCAATTCTTTCAACCCAACTGAACGTGAGGAAATTCCTTCAACAAGAGTGAAATTGCTTTAGGTAACACAAAATAATCAAATTGAGTGCAAGTATTTTTTTCCCCATCGGGCAATACTGTTTCGAACCAAATTCAATTGACTTCATAAGGTCACCCAAGGGATAGCTGGGTAATTTGCGAGAAAATCAAGGGAATTATATTTTTGGAGAGCGCAAGTATCTCTTTAAATACATGACGTCACTTCATTCGTAATTTGCAGAAGTGCGTAAAGCACTCTGGACGTGACGTTACTTTTCCAAGTGAAGGTGTCATCACCTTCACTCAAGAATGCGAGTCGTTTGTTTAGAGCGGGGTTATATGGTTCATTGCTTATGTCCTAACATGGAATGTATTTTTACATAAACGTTACTGCTCATGACCCCTCGAAGCAGTTTTTGAAAGGAAAGGCATAGTGTTTGCCAGTAACATTGAAATAGCGTAGGTTCGTTTCTTGCAACGTCTTGTGACTTGTTTCTGCAACAACCATACAATATCTTGTATCGTCGTTGTTTTGTCGCCCACCGCGACTGGCAGTTGCGATTACGTGTTTAAGTAAACGGTAAATTATAGAACTATTATTGCAATGTCTAAGGATAGAAATTGAAAATTGACTTGGATTAGGCCAGTTTCTACCAGTAGAAGCTGAAATTACAACTTCTATTAGCAGACCGTAGAAGCAGGCTTAGAAATGGTAATAGTTGATCTCAATGTCTGCAGTAGAAGTTGACATTCCAACTTCTACCAACAGAATCAAAGATTCTTCCTATTTCTGTCGATACAATCTGACATTCTACTTGTGGAAGACGGACTTCTAACTTTCGATGTTAGAAATTGAATTCCAACTTCTACAGGCAGATTGTGTAAAATCTATTTAGAGGTTGTTACTTGGCTAGTTTCTTATTACATTTAAAACTAGAAGTCCTGTCACGAATAGTGCGCTTATCTAGGCTTAATTGCGCGTTGGAATTGCGCGCAATTGTTATATCGAATGGCATCCAAAGCACGGCAGGCTCTCCTGGTTGCTCATAGCAAACACATGCAATGTTTCTGCCAATGGACTTCCGGGTTACCCGGAGGTCCATTGGCTGAAACATTGCTTGTGCACAGGCCATGTGTACAGAATTTGATAGCTTTACTATGGCCATAACGCGTACATTAACGCGCAGATCAACGTGTTATTTGTGCGCATTTCCTGACAGGACTTCTAGTTTTAACTGTAGCCGAGATATCAATCCAGGGTAACTTCATATCGTCCTGAGACATGGAACTTCTCAAGGAATAACCCACTTATTTATCGATCAAACATACCAACATTTTGAAACAAATCGGACACATTTTAATTTTTTAACTCATGACCCTCAGAGTTCAGCCATAACAGTTCGGAATTTCCAAGGACGCCATCAAATTTTTAGATACTTTTTTGGCGATCAACACAGAGACTTGACACAGGAGTTGACATTAAAATATTAAGAAGAAATGGGAATTGTTTTTTTTTATAAAGGTCGAAAATCAAAAATTGGGCTCCATTACAGTTCAATCCAGGTTGTCATTTGTGCCAAACTTTGTGAATGTGGCTTAAAAACGGGAAGCGAGACATTGAACAAGAAAAAAAAAATTAAAAAAGGCTCGAATTCGCCGAAAGTCATTCCAACTTCGATGGATAACTTTGTCAAGAAATACTGGTGCTATATTCTTCAAACGATTTTAGAATAAGTTGTGAATGTTGAAACAAATTCAATGTTAAGACTATTAAGATATTGTATTGCCAGCATTAACTCCTTACATGCTGCTGGTGGATATTCCTTCCCAGGACAGGATTTCTCTTGTCACTGATATAAGTATAATTTGGGCATTTAATCAAATTTTCCTCCTTGTAATGTATTCCGATTTTCTCAATACTGATTTGTCGAGTTAATTTTAGATGATTGTTTTATTAAATCCTGTCATGACTGATTCACAGAAGCCATGATTAGATTTGCTGAAAAATGTCTTGAAAATACACGCTGGTTGAGAGTTAATAATTCTTCCTCTGCTGCCCTTCTTACTTATGCATGAGGAGTCAAGGATCCCTACTCGTCAGACTACTGGTGGATAGGACTGTTTGATGAGTTGTAGATAATGCCTGACAATATCTTCCAACCAAATATATATCGGAAACGGAAAGGATTCTGAAAGTAGTCCAGTTCTTCGAATTTCTCGGTAGGGTGTTGATACTGGCACAGTCGGCTAGGTAACAAAGTCCTGCCTCCAAACGACAATGTCAGTAAATAATTCCTGCTTGTGTTGACCAATAACAGCCATTTGTCATGCGTTTGTCCTGCAGTCTGAGCAGTTGAAACTGGAAGACATGTGACTGTACAGTGTGCTATTTTGAAGTAATAGCGGGATGAATAGCTGCACATTTGTGCCTGTAAAAATGCACCATTAGCGTAACTCAGTTCCTGTAGACAATCAGCGTGCCCACCTCTGTACAATTTTGTACTCGTAAACAGAGATCAATAGCATCATTCCTAACCTCTACTGAGATACTTCTAAATGTAGTTACGAAAATTGATATTAAATGTCTAGAGCATATACAAAATGAAGGTAGTGGATTACTACTTAATCGCAGCGCCATATATTCTCCACTTGAAAAGTATTCATAATTGTTCAAAACAGCACAACAAACACTTGCAAACTTTCATCACATGGACTACCGGATTACTACTTAATAGCAATGCCATACAGTTAAAACCAGAAGTCCTGTCCTGAAATGCGCACAAATAGCACGTCGATTTGCGCGTTAAACTACGCGTTATGACGATGGTAAGGATATCAAATTCTGCACATACGGCCTGTGCACAAGCAAAGTTTCAGCAAATGGACCTCCGGGTCACAAGAAACACTTGCAAACTTTCATCACAGGGACCACCGGGTTACTACTTAATCGCAGTGCCATATATTTTCCACCCGAAAAGTGTTCATAATTGTTCAAAATAGCACAAGAAACACTTGCAAACTTTCATCACATGGACCACCGGCTGCAACCAGATGGTCCATGTGATGAACGTTTGCAATTGTTTCAGAAACTGAAAATAATTACTAAGTGAAAAATATATCCCGCGGCGATTTAGTAGTAATCCACCCTCTACATACTGTAGTCTCAATATTTTCTTTCTGTTTGATCGTTTCAGTTCATGAGTTCACTACCGATCTCGCTAATGTCGCATTATATTTTGCAGTGCACAGCGCAACGCTCTTGTGTATTTGGACTACTTATAATTCTTCTGCAGCAAGTAAAGCGTTATTAACTAGCGAGCATTTTATGTGCTGGTTGTGACAGGACTACTAGTTTCAACTGTATATTCCTTCTGTTGCGTCATTAACGTATCTTTATACATTTATACACATATTAATATTTAAATTTCATGTCATATGTATGGAATCACATTTTACGCACTGTTAACTGTGTTTTATATAACGCCCCCATTTGACTGTGTTTTTGCTATAAATTATCTTATCTGCTGGAATATCTGTTTGTTTATTTTGATGTGAAATACAATTGAGGTTTGTGCTTCTTGTCAAATCTTCCATTCCAGCTACATTTAATACTCATGCCATTAATTGAAAGAAACGTCTGTTTTCACCTTCTTTCAAATCGTTGTGTATGTAACGAGCTCTGTGTGAAGGCCATTTACCAACCTGCCTGATTGCTCCGGATCTCTTATTCTCGTGGTCAATCCTTCGCGTTGTGTCCAGGAGTTGACAATTCGAGCATCGATTCCCGCACTTCTCTCGCAATCTATTAGATAGATGGGGTGAGAGAACTTGTCCCGTTGTCAGAAGGTGGCGACATTGTGGATGTTGTGATGAAACTCTGCAGGCATTTCGACCACTCTGCAGATGAATCTGGGACGAGAGGCACGGTGGGTAAAGAGTAGTAGTGTAGTGGTCTTTGTGCAAAGGTAATTCATCAACCAGCCTGGTTTGTCCGATCGCGCTGTCTCGTGGTAAATCAATCGCTTTAGGTATTAGAGGTCGACGTACGAGTCTATGCTCGCACACTTTTCTATCGATCTATCACATGTAAACTGTACGAGAGACAAAATTACCGGTGTTGCAATGTGCTAGTCCGTCTGGGGACTTAAATGTTTATCAAAAGAAACTTTGTAATATGAAACAAACAATACTATTTTATCAACGTACTAATGGACAGCTAATACGGTGATTTCAGCATCAGTTGTCATTGAAAATCCGTGCTGTGAATCTCTATTGCAATCTGTCTATCTCAACGGAAATGAACATCCTCTCGACACACAAAGGATTTTAAAATCTTTTCTCGATAACCCGCTTTACTGATCACTACATATTAGATTCCAGTTAGCAGAAGCTTGCATTTCATGGGCAGACTGACACAAACAAATACCAAAGAAAAAGGCTGACGCGGGATCCTCTTAACAATTCTAGAGTCGTCCGGGGTTAATTATAATCTCTGATGGGTACGGATGTGGGATGGAAACATATCACCCGAGGGCAAGATATTTGGGCCAGACACGAGGCTTGACGAGTGTCTGGACCAAATATCTTGTCCCGAGGGTGAGATTTTCCCATCCCACACCCGTACCCATCAGGGATTATTTTTCTCCCCCACCATACAGCGGTTACGTTAGCCAGAGGTAGTCGGCGGTCACGTGCTGATTTAATCAACCCATTTGGTATTCGTTGTTTTGAAAAACTAATGACACCATAGGAAAGAGCATGCAAAAGTTACGTATATACCAACGGTATATACCACGAAATCAATTGGGAACGGTGGCATATTGGGGTTTACAGAGTTTTAGAGCATCAAACTTTGATCACACGGCATTCTGATGACGTCAATATGAATTAGTTGGTAGCAAGAAACTGATACGAAATACATAACGTCATAATAACGTTATAAATGTATAACGTCACGTGGGTGGGGCGGGATACATCTGTCTCTCCCTGTTATCTCACCCTGGACAAACGTATATTACACATGCAGTGGGGGAGAAACATCTGTCTCTCCCTGTTTTCTCACCTTGGACATAGGTATGTTACACATGCAGTGAGGGGAGAAATAATCTTCCCAAGTCTCCCAACACGCCGAACGATGGTCTAACCAGTCACCGTCCCGCCCATGGTTCGGTCTGTTCGAAGAGAGGCTGCGATTTGAACGCAAAAAAGACACTAAATCCTTAGATTTTACTAACGTTTAGAAAGTCGAAAATAAAGTAGTAGTATTTTTTGTTATATATTCATACGCATGACCATGTGCATGTCATGTAATTTGTATCAGATTCGAGGTCGTGTTTACAATCGGATCGCAACGAGACAGATTGTATCAATTTGTTTCCAAAGTGATACAAATTGCAGGACATGCACATGGTCGCGGTAATGCATTTATCTAACAATCCTGTTACATAAATCCCGTTTCCCCCATTTTTCAGTTCAAAATGGTCAAAATTTTGATTTTCAAGAACTACATTTTAATGCGTAATATTGCATATACGTGATGGTGCGGTGATTACCAGAAACTGAATCTGTCTGATACGGAATCGGAACGGGGGTGGGGGAGTGTGATACAAACGTTTTTTCCGAGTTTTTTGGTGCAAATTAAAAATTGTTGGATATAATCAAGTGTACTTCCCTTGTAAAAAAAATTCTTGAATAACTATTATTTTCATTTTTTGGTCTCAAAAACATAGGTTATGACCCCTCATTGGAACGAGCTCGTTCCAATGAGGGGTCACAACCTATTTTTAGAGACAAAAATGAAAAAATAATGAAAATTAATTGGCGATTTTTGAGAATAGGGCTGGCCGGTTTGGGCCGTTACGTTAGATAAAGGGTTAAATAATATAATTATCGTTAATAATGAAAAGTAATAAACCGAGTAATCGCTTGACTGGACTGGTTACGTGAAATAATTCATTCGAGGCGAGGGGGACTATATTGTAAAACATTCGTGCGCATTCGCGCACTCGTTTTTGTACAAACAGCTCTCATGAATTATTTCACGTAACCAGTCCAGTCATGCGATTACTCTCTATATATTCACAGTGATCCAGGGGTCTAATTATGGGTTGTTGTGGAACACCTCCACACCACGCCCCCAATAATTTCCCAGTAGGGACATTTCGTCAGGATTGGAATCTGAGATGTCAATTCTCTCTTAATAGAAACCATGTACTTTTAAAAAAAATAAAATTTTACACTTCGACCTGTGTCACGCACACGGTCGGTTTTGCGCATGGTGATCTGTAGTATCCCTATCGATCTGTTGGAGGTCCGGTATAACCAAATTGGAGTACCAGTTCAAGACGAGTTAATTGAATAAGAAGTTGCGTCACGACAACAGCGTGTATATTTTATTTATTATTTCGTAAATTTCCAAGAAGTCTTGAGGTTTTTTACTATGAAATCGACTTACATATGACGAAAGCATGCCTTGATCATGCAGCCGGAATATTAGTAAATCGGGACTTGCTCCATGACAGTCGGAACAAATGGTGTTTATTCCCCACGCCCATTTAAATCGGTCATTTATGCGACACCCCTCCCTGCTGCCATCAATCACTATCACCGTGACCTATATTTCTGTGCGATTTGAAGACAAAATGACACTAAATCCTTAGATTTTACTAACGCCCAGACAGTCGAAAACAAATGACTAGTATTATGTTTTGTTATATATACGTATTCATGACAATGTGCATATCATGCAATTTGTATCAGATTCGAGGTCTTGTTTACAACCGGACCGCAACGAGACAGATTTTAACAATCCTGTTACATAAAGCCTGTTTCACCCATTTTTCAGTTTAAAATGGTCAAATCTTTGAATTTCAAGAACTTTATTTTAATGCGTAATATTGCATGTACGTGATAGTACGGTCATTACCGGAAACTCATTCAGTCTGATACGGAATCGGAACGGTATGGGGGGGGGGGGGGGGTTGATACAAACGTTTTTTTCCGAGTTTTGGGATGTAAATTAAGCTGATTGTAAGATATATCCATGTATACTACTTAATATATTCACAGTTATCCAGGGGTGTAATTATGGGTGGTTGTGGAACACCCCCCCCCCCCCCCCCCCCCCGCACTCCCAATAATTTACCAGCCGGGACATTTCGTCAGGATTGGAATCTAAGATGTCAATACTCTCTTGCGTGTATATTTTATTTATTCGTTCGTAAATTTCCAAGAAGTTTTGAGTCTTTTAACCCTTTACCCAACGTAACGGCCAAAACCGGCTTGCGCTATTCTCAAAAATCGCCAATTAATTTTCATTACGTTTTCATTTTTTATCTCAAAAACATAGGCTATGACCCTTCGTTGGAACGAGCTCGTCGAGCTCGTTCCCATGAGGGGCTATAACCTATGTTTTTGAGACAAAAAATGAAAAAAATAGTTATTCAACATTTTCTTTTACAAGTGTCGTCTGCTTTTCGTGTTAGGTAAAGGGTTAATTATGAAATCGACTTATATTCGACGAAGGCACGCCTTGATGATGCAGACGGAATATTTGTAAATCGGAACATGCTCCATTACAGTCAGGACAATTGATGTTTACCCCCCACCACCCCCCCCCCTTAAATCGGTCATTTATGCGACAACCCTCCCTGCTGCCATCAATCACTATCAACGTGACCTATATTTCTTTTTTTATAAAGCCCATGCTGAGCCTCAGTGAGTTTATACAACAGCATGTGTTGCATTGTACCAGTGCAAAATGCCTAAGTAAGATCATTATGGATGAATGTGCCAACCTGTCCATCTCGGAAACCAACAGGGAGTATAGCCATTTCAGTTGTCAAAATTTAGCTTTAATAATTTCATACTTTTCTTCCAGGTGTTTTTGCTGATCGATATAGTGTTTTAGTGTTGTATAGGTGTGATTTGTAAAAAAGGTAGTTATATTAGTGTTTAGTTTAGTTTCTCTGTCGGGTTTTAGTGGCGTGTTCCCTATCTTCGCGCGGGTCATTTTCGGTGTTTTGTTTTGTTGTGCTTACGTTTTCGACCGCTTTCTCAGATTTTTAGTTCCTCTTGTAATTTTGGCTTTGTAATTATTTGTAATCATGAGTGGTAAGTGTACGACGGGTGTTCAGACGGAGGTAAGTATGGGTGTTAAGGGAGGTCTGAGGGAGGTGAGTCGAGGGGTGCAGGTGGGGGAGAGTGAGGATTCTGAGGCATGCAGACAGTGTAATATGAGGTATGGTGGTGGTCGGTCAATGGAGAGTAGTGGGGTATGTGCGAATTGCAGGGATATTTTACAGTTGTTAGAGAAGTGTGTTGGATTCGAGCGGGAGATTGCAGAGCTGAGAGGGAGGTTGGGGAGGGCCGGTGTATCTGGAGTTACCCCGTTGAAGGTTACCTACGATGGTGAGGTGGAAGGTGGGTGGAAGGTCGTTGTGGACTCAAGGAGGAAACTGGGAAGCAGGAAACGTGGGGGAATAATGCTCGATGTGGGGGGTGTAACTGAGGAGGGGGGTTCTAGTAGGAAAATTCGGAAGGTGGCGTCAGGTCAGGGCTGCGTCGAGTCCGGAAGCCAGAGTCGGCGTAAGGCTGCCAAGGTTGCTAGGCGGTGTTTAGAAAACAGGTTTAGTGTTTTAGACTCTGATACCCCTGGGGACGAGAGTGAGGGGGAAAGTGTGGGGGGGGTGAGATGGTTGTTGATGATGATAGGCCAGTCGGGGTAAGGAGGGCGGTCAAGAGAAAGAGAGGGCCAGGAGCTTGCAAAACGAGAGGAGGTGCAGATGATATAGGAACTGGAGCCAGAAGAAGAAAATTAGTGGTAGCGGGGAGCAGCATTGTACGTGGGATTGACAATGTAGTTTGTGGTCCTGATAGTTCCAATCGAACAGTCTTGTGCTTTCCGGGGGCGAAGGTGGAGGATCTCAGGGACCGGGTAGATGGCATTGTGGCAGGGTCAGGACCGGAACCGGTAGTGGTGGTCCATGTGGGGACCAACAATATCAGGGAGAGAAGGTCAGTAAGTTTGGTGGAGTCGTATAGAGGCTTAGTCGGCAAACTGCTAAGTAGGAATGCAAGGGTAGTCGTATCCGGGGTCCTTCCTGTCCTTGGAGGTGGGGACGAACGGAACTCAAGGATTTTGGCGCTAAATGAAGAGTTAGAGGACTACTGTGTTGATCTGGGAATTCCCTTTATCGACCATTGGGACACGTTTTGGGGCAATGGGAGCATGTACGGGCGTGACGGGCTGCATCTTAGCAGGGCGGGGAAACGGGTATTAGGGGATAAAATTCTACGGGTAGCAGAGCCTTTTTTGGAGAGGAGCGGGGTGGGAGGTCAGAGGCAAGTATAACGAGAGTGGACATAGGTGGGGTGAACAAGAGTGAGGGGGACAGAATAAGTTTACCAAGACTAGCACCAGAAAACAATGGGCCCAATAGGCGGAAGGCAATGAACCTCGGTACCCTGAAAGTGGGTTATAGCAACATCCAGGGTCTCCACCGGAAAGTAAGTGAAATTGCTACATTGATCGAGGCAGAGGAGTTTGATGTCATGGGCTTAAGCGAGACGTGGGTAAGACACGAGGAACGGGTAGACCAAGTAAGCGGGTGTGTGTGGATAGGTGAACGGAAGGCCAGAAAAAGGGGGGAGGAGTAGGCATGTACATTAAAGAGGATTTAAAACCGTCGCTGATTACAGATCTGGAAGATATTATCACCTCGGCTGATGTGTCAAAATAAATTGGATGGGTAAAGGTCAGTCTGAGAAACAAAAGTATTGCCCTTGGGATTGTGTACTGTGCGGTGGAGGGAAGTAAACCCGAGTGGAATGACTCGATATACTCAACACTAAGGTCCAATATCACTGAACTAGAAAACAGGGGGCTCGGTATAATTCTGATGGGCGACTTTAATGGACACATAGGTGACAAGGAAGAAGGCATAGAGGGTGGGGACAAGAAAGTCAACAGGAATGGAAGGAAGCTGTTGAACTTCACAAATGAGCTCGGTCTGAAGATTCTGAACAGGGACGCTAGATGTAAGGGGAAATGGACCTGGGAGAGAAACGACAGAAAATCAATAATTGACTACATTCTCATAGATATGAATTTATGGAGGGAGGTGATAAGGGTAGAAGTGGATGATGAGGGCAAAATGGAGTTGGATAGTGATCACAACTTGATTACAGTGACGATGAGGGCCAAAAACCTAGAGAAAAGGAAAGGAAGCTTCAAGGATATTTGGGAACTCAAAAAGGATGCCGACTGGGTGAAGTTCGAAGAAAAACTGAAACCAAAGCTTGCAGCCGTACACAAGGGGGGTAGTGTCCAGAAGATGGCCGACGCCATAGTTGCGAGCCTAGTGGAGGCATGGAAGGAAAGTGTAGGAAAGATTAGGGTGCCAACACGGGAACTTGGGTACAGAGTGAACGAAGAACTGAAAAGGGCCATCAAGGTTAGAAAAGCTAAATGTGCTGCATACAGGAGAAGTAGAAAACTTAAGGGGGTGGAAAGCAATGAGGCCATGGTAGCAAAGGAAGAATACCAACAAGCACGAAATAAAGTAAACAAGATAAAAGACGACAACCGGAGAGTGCGAAATAGCAGTCTTATTAGGACGATAAGAACGACAGGGGGGTCGAGTTCGAGCGTATTTTGGAAATGGGTGAACAAACGTAACAAAGGGAATAACCAACAGAGCATTAAAGTAGATGGCAGAGTTACAGAAGAGCGAGATCAAATCGCATTAGAACTAGTCAAGCACTGGGAAAAGGTAAACGATAAGCGATGGGGCATGGGGAACCCACCTGAGTGTCCAAACCAGGTCGAGGAAAATCTCTCGGACTTCGTGTGCAGCGAAATCAAAACTGAGGAGGTGCGAAGGGTGATCTCAAAATTGAGGAATGGAAAAGCGGGAGGGGTGGACGAAATTCCTAACGAGTTTATCAAAAAAGGGGGAGAGGAACTCTTGGAAAGCCTAACTGCCCTATTCAATTTAGCCATAGAAAAACAAGAGGTCCCAAAGGAGTGGGGGGAAAGCAAAGTGACATTTATTCACAAAAAGGGGGAAAAAGACGTTTTGGATAACTATCGAGGGATCTCTGTGAGTAGCAACATTGGAAAGGTTTTCTGTAAAGTCCTTTATGGGAGACTAGAGGAGGTAATTGAGGAGAAGGGTTTTTTGGGAGAAATCCAGAATGGCTTCAGGAAGGGAAGGAGAGTTACTGACCATCTTTTCACACTATCCCAAATGATAGAATCCGCGAAAGCAAAAAAGAAAAAGATGTTTATGGCCTTTTTGGATATCAAGAAGGCATACGATAGAGTATGGAGGGAAGGTATGTGGCGCAAGCTGGAGGCTATGGGCTTAGGAGGCGAGTTTGTTGGAATTATGAAAGCATTATATCAAGATGTACAGAGTGAACTTAGCCTGGGAAACATTACAACGAAACGTGTGCCTATGGAGATAGGCCTAAAACAGGGGTGTATCCTTTCGCCGATCCTGTTTGCATTGTACATCAAAGGCTTAGGAGATGAACTCCTGCGTAGCGAAGAGGGGGTAGCAGTTGGTGACGTGAAGATCCCAGGACTATTTTTTGCAGACGATATGGTTCTAGTGTCAGAGAGCGAAGAGGGGCTAACGAAAATGCTGGGAATTGTTGGGAAATATGGGAGCAAATGGAGACTCGAACTTAATGAAAGCAAGAGCAAAGTTATACCTGTGGGCCGCAAAGTGGACCCCACTCGAAGGTGGAGAGTGGGTGAGTTCTGCATTCCGGAAGGGAGCAGCAAACTTCTCAGTGTGGGAGAGACGGGTGATTACGAGTATTTGGGGGTAAATATAAACATTACAGGAAGAGGCATCTACCGGAACCACACAAATAAATTGATTCTGAAGGGGAAGCGAATCCTTAACCAAATGAAACTTATAGGGAGAAACAGTTTCAATAAGGTTTTCGTGGGGAAAACCATTTGGGAAGTGGTGGGGCTGCCAAGTATAACATACGGTACGGAAGTGGTACCCCTAAACCAGACGGCCGTAAAGAGCTTGGAAATCCTGCAGAACGATGCAGGCCGATGGATAACGGGGTCGAGTAATGCCGCAGCGCTAGAAGCAATCAGGGGTGAGCTTGGGTGGATGAGGATCAAGGACAGGATAGACCTGTTGAAGCTCGGTTATCTTAATTATTTGGTAAATCTCCCCGACAGCCGATGGTGTAAAGTAATGTTCCTGAGAATTTTCAACTCAAATATCAAAACGGGGTGGATGGTCCAAATGAGGGAGCTAATAGAGAACTACTCATTGGAGATCTCGGACCTGGACGTTGGGGCAAACCAGGGTAAAAAAATCGTCAGAGAAAGGGTCATGGAAGATTGTAACCGTAATTGGCGAGAGGGGGTCAAATCAAAGAGGTCTTTGGGTGGCCTGCGTGATAAAGAGAAGCCAGGTTTTGAAGAGTACCTTGATGGCACCTTTGGGGGGTCACTGTTGTTCAAGCTGAGGTCGCGATCCCTGGAGCTGAGGGGAAAAATTGGGAAAGACGGTGAAAGGGAGTGCCAGATGTGTAACTTGGACATGGTGGAGACCCTGGAACACTTTCTTCTTGAATGCCCAAAGTATCAGCCTAAAAGAATGAGATTCACTGGGAGTATAATGGGGAAGTGGGATGGGAGAATGAAGGACATGTGGTTAGGGGGAGACTCAAAGGAGAGGGTTAATATGCTAATCGGAGAGATTGGGAAGAATGGGACAAGGGATATCATCAAGCAGTTCGTCTCCGAGTGTTGGGAGGAGAGGAGAAGCGTGGGAATAGGGAGGCAGTTGTGAGTACAGGGGTAACCATGGCCTTCTCGTCCGAGAACCGCGACAAATCAGCGGCTGGCCAAAGTGTTGTTATTATTATTATGGTCACGTGCCGATTGGTCAAATAGTACGAAGACTCCATACATTGCCTTTCAGGTAGTTGTTGTTTTGCTCTGTCAGTGGAAATAAGTCACCAACACTGAACTAGTGAGCTGTATTCACAGTAATGCTCCACTGATCCATGTGTGAGCAAGATGTGAGTTTTTGTCCAATTTCAGTAAATAATGTGAACGTTCAGCTGAAAGCACCTTTTTTGTTGACATTGTGTCTGCATGTATATATTTTGTACCGATGTGTGCAATAACATGAACGTTCAGCTGAAAGCACCTATTTTGTTCACAGTGTGTCTTTATATTTTGTACTGCTGTGTGCGGTATTTACGGTTGGGTGCAGGAAACTCGGATTTCGTTGTTTATATTTTGTACTGCTGTGTGCGGTATTTACGGTTGGGTGCGGGAAACTCGGATTTCGTTGTTTATATTTTGTACTGCTGTGTGCGGTATTTACGGTTGGGTGCGGGAAACTCGGATTTCGTTGTTTATATTCTGTACTGCTGTGTGCGGCATTTACGGTTGGGTGCGGGAAACTCGGATTTCGTTGTTTATATTCTGTACTGCTGTGTGCGGTATTTACGGTTGGGTGCGGGAAACTCGGATTTCGTTGTTTATATTTTGTACTGCTGTGTTCGGTATTTACGGTTGGGTGCGGGAAATTCGGATTTCGTTCTTTATATTCTGAACTGCTGTGTGCGGTATTTACGGTTGGGTGCGGGAAACTCGGATTTCGTTGTTTATTTTTGTCACACATATTCATATTTTACACATCTTTTAATGCATGCTATTTTTCTAATTCCGATTATCTTGAAAATACAACAATGGCGTCGTCGATAAATTCATCAATGGCATGTCATCAAACAAACGAAAAAACACTTGAAACAGAACACATCCACTCGACGTTGAATGAAATTCGTCAGAAATAAGATCGTCTAATAGAGATGCTGGAGAGTATGGAATTGCAGAACACCTAAAAGATATGGAGGTGGAAAAAGTACAGGCTACATAATTTATGTGACTCGTGTGAGAATACCCAGCCTTATTGTACAGCCTACGCCCGGCATGCTTTCTGGTAGGAAGCCTACAATTCCTCGAATTACGGACGATGAAATTCTTTCTCTCAGAAAGCATACAACCTCAAGTTACGGATGATGAAATTATTTCTCAAAGAACCTTGTAATTCCTCTAGCTATGGAAGATTATTTTTTTTCTTATAGAAAGCTTACAATCCCTCGAGTTATGGACTTATGGACGATGAAATTCTTTCTCATAGAAAGCTTACAATTCCTCGAGTTATGGACGATGATGTTCTGGATGCTGTGGCTCCCTATTCAAAAACACAGAACACACAAACGCTGCTTTCTGTGAAAACCTCATTTGCAACAGATATGTCGTCTCAGAAACCCGATTTACAGGCATATGATCAAGGATTGGTGCCAGATTAATCCCAACGCCAGTCTGAGCCAAAATAACTACCATATATTAATACCATGATATCACGAATAAATTATTCAGCATCTCAGTTTGATAGTCTTCAAAAATATCATATCCCACCTTCAACAAGTAGGCGGTTATCTGCTGCACTAGTGTTGGGTGAGAGTGTACTACTAAAAGATTTGCAGGGAACTGAAAAATATTTGAAGCGGTTCATGGTGGAGACTGTTGAAAATAGTAGTAGGTGTGGTAATAAGAATTTGATTTTCAGCTTAACAACACTGTTTCATCCAGAAATGTCACCCCTGGAATTCGAAACCGAAGAAAGCGTTTTGCATGAACAATTGCGGCAAAAGGACGAAACGGCAGACTATGGCAAACGTCTTGATATATCACGCAGCTATGTGGGCCCCAGATCATCTGTTATCGGTAACAATGTATTGGATAGGGCAACCTTGTGCTATATTTATACCATGATTACCTATTCTACTATATATAAAAAGCCTATGACATAATTTTTAGCTTTACACACCAACCGTAGTGAACACGCCAGCAATGAGATTTCAGTAGTTAAAATTTACACCTACAGTGGAACTACATCCAAGTTGACCTTTGATGACCGCGACTTGAATGTAAACTTGTCTAAAATTACAACTCATCTACTCATGGAGAGGGAAATGCAACCCCAGATTATTTAGTACGTCTTTAAATGAGTTTATCACATAAGATACCAAACTTTAACTGGTAGAGTGCTGGAAGCCCATATTTGGGCTTTATTCTGAAGTACTGGTACCACAACTTAAAGGATTTATATTCTGCGGATGTTGTTCATATTATCCTTGAAGTGATATGATTTTATCTATTAGGATTTGCTTTGTTACAATTTATGGGAGAGTGCCCATTGGCATGTCTCTCAGTGTGCCCATTGGCACTCTCCCATAAATTGTAACAAGGCAGGGATGCAGAGAGAAATTTTAAGGACCAAAACTAATTTAGCACTCTACCAGTTAACAAGCATGCTTTGCCTCGTGTTAATAAAGCACCTATAACTCAAAATAGTATGTTATTAAAATGAAAAAGGCACAGTGATTTGCGTGTTTCTTTCTCTATTTCGTTTCGGCGATAAAATTGACAACTGATGTGCCACCCACTGGTGAACACGTAGACAAAAACAGATTCGTACGTGCGGATATTGTATTATTTAAAATTTTAGTATACTGCTGAATAAAATATCAAAGTCAATATCAATAAACTTTTATTAATCTACATTGGCATGGCGGGGGTTCGAACCCACGCCGAGAGAGTTTCCTTCGGCACCAACCGCCTAGCGAAACTATACTGAACTACGCACACCACTCGGCCACCGACGCCTAGCGAAACTATACTGAACCACGCACACCACTCGGCCACCGACAGACCCCGGTGGCCGAGTGGTGTGCGTAGTTCAGTATAGTTTCGCTAGGCGGTTGGTGCCGAAGGAAACTCTCTAGGCGTGGGTTCGAACCCCCGCCATGCCAATGTAAACAAAACCAGCGTCCTTTCTTAATTCTATGGCATCCGAGAAATTTGAAAAAGACAAGTACTGTCGCTGATTTCTTCTGAGGTGCAGTTCGTAGAATTAAGTGCTTAGATGCAACTATCTGATGAATAATTTTATTAATCTGACGATCATGGTATAAATAAAATATATCCAAAGTAGTTTGTGTACCAAATGTTCACCACTCGTGGTGAACATTTGGTACGCCAAGCTTCTATGGGTATATTCTATATGTCAACTGCACTTCCTCATGAATGAATAGCTAAAATGTGTTACAAAGAGCTGCAATCTGAGAGTACCTCGTTTAGATCCACTGAAGAATGGCATTCTGAACAAATATCAGCTAGAAACATCGAAATTGAGACACATTTGAAAAGGAAACTGGAATTTAGTGAGAAAGCATTGGGAAAGAGCAAGGAGTTGATACAGAAATGGTGACAAAGAAAATCCTATAATGGCAAATTACAGTATGCTTACAGAGTGTGAACTCCTAGATATTGAAATCAGGTGTGAAGAAAATAATACAGTTGAGAAGGGTTCGACTGGTATCGATGGAACACATAAAGATATTATTGATGGGGCAAATGGGAAATTAACGGCTGTGGTGAGTTCGGGTATTCTGAAAGTCGAACCGGAGCACAATAAAGTATCCAATACGAATCTTACATTTGTCACAGTTACTTAAAACACACACCAACAGCAGCTGACAAACAGAATCCTGATGTTAAGAGGTTATCTCAAAGTATGATTCCTGATGTTAGATGAGATGACCGAGTGGCATCTGATACTTCTCAGAATGTTTGTAGAAATAACCACAAAATAGTACGAAGTTATTTAAAACTGTTGTGATAAACTCGCTCCAAAGATCAATTTACATCATGTCAGGCCTCAAACTTTCAGGCCTTCAGTCTAATCGTGTAAGGAATTCGAAGCTGGTATGGACTGGAACTAATCTAGCCCTTAAACAGTTCATCGTCTGTGTTTAGAAGCATTCGTCGGGAGTGTTTCAGCTGTTCAGAGTAACGGACCTACGGTTCTCACCTCCGCCCAACTGGGATATTTCAGACGATTGAATAAAAAAACTTTAAACATTCATTTACTGTAAATCGACAGAAAATGTTTTGAGCAATCGAAAATTAATTTGGCTGAATTTTTGACTCCATTAACATTACGAATGAAGACTTACCACAGCCGTAGTTTTATCATTACGTAAATCCGCGCACAATTGTTTATTTAATCTTATTTGTTTTTCAGGGATTGGCGAACAAGTTATGCAACTTATATTAACACCTCCCCTTGGCCCAGTGGCGCAGGTATGTGAGATGTCCTTCGTAGCGGCAACTTCGTGGCCTTGCTCGTCTCGAATACCATGAAGGGATCTTCAGCCTGCACGAAATGTGTCTCTCTCCTCAAAGAGGAGAGTCATTTTACGGTCACACCCGATAGGACGGTACCCTGTGACAGCATCAACCCCATAGCTGATGCTGATAAAGAGTGTTCGGACAACTCGAGAACTTTCTCCGACCGGGGATCGATCCCGGGACTTTTGACGTGGGAGACCAGCGCACGTATCCACTCGGCCACCACCCTGGAGGCCGAGTGTATACGTGCGCTGGACTCTCGTGCGAGACCAGCTGACGTATTTGATTCCAACTAGAACCAAAATCCACTGAAGAACCTAAACAATCGAGTCTTCATATAATCAAGAACGAGGCAATTTCTTATTGAGTTGCGCGTCTTATTTATATAAAACAAATGTCGTTGCCGCTCAACTTAACGCGTGATGGAACAATTGTAAACGTGTTTTTGACGTTGCTCCGTCGCCATTTTAAGACTTGAACCTGATACGGCTTTATATTTTACAACGTATACAATGTCCAAAGGGGGGCGCGGTGGCTCAGTTGGTAGAGGTGCAGGCTGCAAACCGAGAGGTCCCTGGTTAGAATCCCACCTACGGCAGCCGCGTTGTGTCCTTGGGCAAGACACTTCACCCCCATTGCCCACGTGGGGGCACGGTGGCGTTGTGTACTAAGGCGTACTGCACGTCTATGGAGCACCTGTCTTCAACCAATGCTAACCCTGCTTGTGTGGTCTTGGTATGTTGGGGAGCTGACAGTTGCTCGCCGTTGCTCGGTGGTTCTCTCCGGGTACTCCGGCTTCCTCCACCCGTAAAACTGTCATGGTCATGCTTAGCCATTGTGCAGAACTATGTGACCTTAAACATCAATAAATAAATAAATAAATAAATAAATAATGTCCAGAGTCCTTTATAGTCCAACTAATGTGAAAGATTGATGAATTAACACATTGAAATATTTGGTTCCACATAACCAACTCTGATTCCCCTACCAGGACAAACTGAAAACCATTTTTGGTTCTCGGAAGAACCTCACTACAGTAAAACCTGTCTTGAGAGACCACTGTCTTGAGAGACCACCTGTCTTGAGAGACCACATCCGCCAGGCACCGATTGGTTTTACTCTGTAATGGACCTGCTATGGGAGACCACCTGCCTTGAGAGACCACCTGTCTTGAGAGACCACTGTGACCTGGTACCAACTTGTATTTTTATGTCATAATGGTTCTGTCTTGAGAGACCGCCCCTTTGAAGACTGATACAACGACAAAAACTTTTTACCTGTTCTGGAATTGGAAATTCCATTGTGGTTATACTAACACAATTGAAAGTATTAAAAGCTCTTAATTGGCTTTGAATTGCTAACTCATTAAAGATTGAGATGTTTTTATAAGACCCCTGTGAAAAGATTAGGATTATTGCTGAATAAACAATTTCATACATACCTGAAATGCGACACATAGGAATAAAAATAAATGTGTGTTGAAAATCTTTTTGTAACAAATTGAAATGGACTGTTATAAAAATTATAAAAATAAATTAGTGTTGAAAATCTTTTTGTAACAAATTGAAATGGACTGTTATAAAAATTATAAAAATAAATTAGTGTTGAAAATCTTTTTGTAACAAATTGAAATGGACTGTTATAAAAATTATAAAAATAAATTAGTGTTGAAAATCTTCAGTGAAGATTTTCAACACTAATTTATTTTTTTATAATTTTTATAACAATCAATTTCAATTTGTTACAAAAACTTCATTAAAAAGAACAACTACAAAGTAATTACAAAAATCCATTCTTCTCCATTTCTGAATTTTGTGGTTGGTTATTCACTGACTTGAGAAAACCTGAAACCTGTTATGAGAGACCACCTGTCTTGAGAGACCATATTTGTGTGGCCCAAAGGGCGGTCTCTCATGACAGGTTCTACTGTATCTCTGTGTATAGTTTCACTAATTATTTTAATATCTCTGTTGGCTGAAATACCTGTAAGTATAACCCTTTATCCAACATAACGACCAAAACCGGCCATCGTTATTCTCAAAAATCGCCAATTAATTTTCATTTTTTTCTCTTCAAACATAGGTTATGCCCCCTCGTTGGAACCAGCTCTTCGAGGTCGTTCCAATGAGGGGTCATAACCTATGTTATTGAGATACAAAATGAAAACAATTAGTTATTCAAGAATTCCGTTTGCAAGTGTCGTCTGCTTTTCATGTTAGGTAAAGGGATAACTGGAACACGAAATAAAATCAGTATTATGTTTGTGAGTAAAATGACATCACATTTCATCAACGGTTGTCCGCATGCAAATTTCCAAGAAAAGTTGGTAAACAAATAACCCATAACACTTTTGAATTCCTAACATGATTAGAGTGGTGGTCTGAGAGCTTGGTCAGACCTGCGATACGTCATCTACAAATTCCTTGAAGCACGCGTTGGATTTGTACTGGATGACTTGATGTATCTGGGTGACTGTCAGTCCATGCTCCAAATCACATTGTAATAACGGTGTATCCACCAAGAGTTTGTTGCCGAAGTAGCTACTAGTTAGACTTCGACGAGCTTGACGCGTGATATTATTGGTTTCAGAGTAAGCCTTCATTTCATGAGACCAAAGATTTTGCCACTCCGAATTTTCATGAAAAATGCGATGGATGTCATAGCACCATCCATCAATGTACCGAAGTTTTTCCTTATAAATATATTTAGGTAGGAGGGGGGGGGGGGGGGGGGGCTTCTTTTTCAACGATGACCATTCACACTCTAAGATTTTTACTACGTTGTGACCAAGCTCATTGGTGCAGTGGGTATTGTTCTCTGACGTTTCCCTGAGATTATCCATGGATTTCCACTGGACAATATTTTGAGAGGCTAGTCTTCTAATGATAAGACTAATATCCTCGTCCTCTGATTGGACGAGATCTCGCCAAGTTTTTTTTTTTTTATAATACCAGGTACCAGTACCATATGTTACCTTCTGACGTCACCACGCAAACAATTTGAAATGAGATTGCCCATCCTGCGATTATTCGGTCAACGGAGCGACTTACAAACCGCTTCGTTTTGACAAATGTAAAAGCGGATTCTCTTATTTTCTTCTCTTCGCAAAAAGTTGTATTCTATAGGACAGATATACGATGCCTGATAAATTGTCCAGCTGTGCGCAATCTTTACAATAAATCAAGTAAGCTACCACAAATTGAGGTTCGTAATCGGTATACAGACACTTGTTCTGGGAACGTGTGCCGTTATTGTTCTCTATACGTTAGCACATGTGCACGTGAAGCAATAATGCCTCACTTGTGATAACGCGTTTCAGACCATGACCACAATATTAATAAATTATATATTAAAATGTTTGGAATGACCGATAAAACACGTGTGGAAACTGCAATTTGCCATGGAACTGCTGTCATGCGTTTTGGAGCACCGCCTGAAAGTCTGCTATGTCGTAATTAAGAGACCAAAGTTTTGACAACAATTAACGCTTTACCCAACGAATCGCCAGCATCAGTCCGCGTAATATGCAAATTCAGCAGCTGAAAAAATATTAATTTTCGAAAGATTTGAACAAAACCATATCATGTGACCCCTCTTTGGAAGGAGCACGTCGAGCTCGTTCCAAAGAAGGGTCACATGATATGGCTTTGTTGAACTGTTTTGAAAAAAAAGTAAAAAATCATATTTAAGATAATAAATTTTGATATAGTCTGCGTTGGGTAAAGGGATAAGAGACCACAATTTTGACAATAATATACCTAATGCAATCCTGCTAGTACAGATTTGGAGAAATGTTGTTGTCATTCATGAGAGGAATGGACAGTTTGAATAATTCCAGTTGAAAGTATCTACAATTTTCAAATGCTGTCATTTTGTCTTGTTATTTGTTTTCATGAAGAATGTTTAGGAGGTGTCAACTTCATATAGTTCAGAGCAACAGATATGGTGGCACAGTGACATCAAAAATGAAATTTAAAGAATGTGCAATCTGAACATTTTGCTGTAATTATACATGTACCACAAAATTCTGTTGATGATGGCTCAATATTCTTGTCAAATTCACAAAAAATGATTTCATTGATAAACTAAGGAGAAAAACTGCACTGCCCTAATTCATTTAGTCGCATACATGTCTCTGCCAATTCTGGTATTTAATTATGACTTCTGTCATACGAAAGCTCAACTGAAGCGAATTATGGCCACAAAAATTGGAAAAACAACTTACAGTCCAACATGCAAGAAACTTTATGTGAACCAACTGAATCCAATGAAAAGGCGTATGAATGTTCATTCTGGTGTTTATTTACATATTTTGTTTTGAAGATGTTGTCATCCTCTAGGCTGTACTCTGGGAAGGCTCGACTGTTCCAAGACGCAGCAGATTTTGCTTCAATAATGGATGATTTGTTGATTGAATGCAGTCTGATACATGTAGGCAGTCAACGAAAAGAGCGTAAGTCGTGAAAAGACGTGCAATGAGTTCATTTATTTGGAATTTCGTAAACCGTCGGGCGTCATGTCGGTAATGCAACCACGAGGAAATGTTTATGTTGTCGATACATGTTGAATTGTGATTTCCGGTGGTACCAATTTCATAATACAAGGTCTTTGACGCTAACGGCGATAAAATCGGTATAGATCAATTTGACGCTCAATTTAATAAAGTTAATTTTACGATGTTCCATATTTTCACTGCATTTGGTAGTATACAAAACATGGAAATGGAATACCATAAGTTCGGCCTTAAATCGTATGATGTTTTCGTACAGACATAATTACGGCGATTACTATTAATGTTTGGAAATATTTTTGTTTTCACCCCTAATTATGTAGTTTTGTATTTTACGTAATGGAAACAACAAAATTGTGATATTACGAAACTGGTGCGTAATAATCCATTTTTAAAATGGCATCCCTGGTGGGGATATTGAAAGGCTGTCCTGTATTTTTGACAATGCCAATGCAACTTTCCTCTACGAGTATATTGAGCCTTTTCAATTTCATCGCCGCGTGGATTGGAGAAGAGTGTGATCGTTTCTTCTCTTTTTAGATCTTTGAAAACAATAAATATTTTGCTATAGTTCACAATTTTACTTATATGGTTACAAACCTTCAATTGATCACTTTCCAGCATAGTGTTTTTAACTGGTATTTAGACTTACTCTAAAGTGGAGATACTGCAGCTGGAAGGTTTCAAACTATAGCGATGTCCTTCATATTATCTTCGAATTGAAATTATTTAGGCTATATGGATTTTCCTTGTTACAATTTGTGGGAGAGTGATGGGCACTCTCCCATAAGTGTAACATGACAAAGAGTTGTGAACAAATTTTGATGACTAAAAATAATTCAGCACTCTACCAGTTAATTGAAGGCTTATTTATTTTTCGAACATTTTCTTCGGGCTATTCGTAACACATCACGAAATAGTAAAATACGCTTTCTCCACGTCTGGAGTTCGAAGTTCATTATTTGATACCCAGTCATTCGAATTACCGATTCGTGTTGTAGAGTTTGGTTACTGATGCCATTGGAAGCTTGTCTGTCATCAAAGTCATATTTTGTTTGTGCAAAAAGTGAATATGTTCCATTTCCCTGTACTCCAGTAATATTTGGATTATATGATATGCCTTTGTGTGCTTCTTTTATTAGTATTTCCGCCATTGGAGAAAATTTCAAAAATTTGGCAAACGTTTTGGGGGATGACCCCTTAATAAAATATGTGCTCTGGATGTAGATATAACGAGAGGAGGAGAGGGACGATTGTATTTGTTTCTCATCCAATAACTCTTTGGTTCCGTACGGAAAACTCCACAAAGCTTAAACTCTGATAGTGGAATACTATTAAAAATTAAACAGAAAACACAAAATTCAAATGAATAAGAAATAAAACTTCAAAATTAATATTCAAAATTTAAATATAAACAGCCATTATTGGGTTTTTCATATCTGTAATTGCGAGCTCTCCTACAATAAATATTCCGTTCAGTACGGAAGCCCAATTTATAAATAACACCACAAATCTTACACTTTGATAGTAGTATAATTTTTAAAAATGAGAAATTAAAATGAAAAATCGAAATTCAAGTGAATAAAAACTGAAAATGCAAAATTAAAAATTCAAAATTAAAATTCAAACATCAAAAAGCGATAAGAGGAAAATATCACTTTTTCGTGACAAAACAAAAAACGCGACAAGATGATCCTGTTCACATCCATAAACTGCGTACTGACAACATGCTGATGAGATGGTCGCTCCGACATACACAGGCCGTCATCGCAGATGGCATCCAGAACAAAATGGCAACAAGGAAACAATATGTCGACAAGAAACAAAATGGCGACACCCATATATGGGACGTCGTGTCGCGTGATATCACAGGCGCGTGTTTGACGTCGTGTCACTAATGCAGCTTGCGCATGACTTCAGGTTACGTAATCGCACGTTTACAGGAAGCGAGGTCATGACCTCATCCAGGTTCCATTCAAACGAATTGAAATGCCCCTCTCCTTCTTCTCACAAGGATGCGTACTTCACTATTTTGTCGACACAAGAATCGGAGCTGCCCGTCTTTCGCCATAAAAAGCTTAATTTTCTAAAGAGCATTCAAGTATTTTGTGTGATGTTATCTCCACAGAACAAGCAGAATTATTCATGTCAGATTTCAATTAATGCCATCACTACTAAATGATCAATGTTCTGTTTCACTTTATATTGATCTAAATGGAAATGTTTAATGTATGTATTCCGCAGAGAATAGTTGGTTTGTATGAAATTTGGTATTTTGTTTTTTATAAGCATAATTATTTTGAAAAGCATTGCAGATGTGTAGCATTGTTAAAAAGGGTCAGACGCAACGATGTTTCACTCACGCGTTAGTGGATGCTATTTGACAACCACGCGCTGTTTTGCATTGTTTTTCTCTTTCGTGTTAGTTCGAGGCTTGCATCAAGGTGAATTGAGTTATCTCTACAAGGAATTGTTTTCTAACTACACGCGTGAATTAAAACCAGTGAAAAAAGCCAATGAAACGATCGAGTTGAACATTAAAATTCATATTAATAATGTACCCAAATTCGATGAGATTTCTCAAGTGTTATGGACAGCTGTAACTGTAAAATTAACATGGGAGGATAAATTACTTTTATGGAATTCTAGTCAGTTCAGTGATACTAGAGTAATTTATATATCCAGTGAGGCGATATGGAAACCAAAAATCACGCTGTTAAACTTTTTTGAGGAAAACCTGAATTTGGAAACAGATAGTACATTTGTTACTGTGGACAACGGGGGAACTGTTACCTGGGAAACCAGTCATGTTTTAAAAACAACATGTGACGTGGATATCAAATACTTTCCATTTGATATACAACACTGCCCTTTAAATTTTAAAGTAGTTGGTAGTAAAACAGAAGTAAATGTGACTGTGATCGATAACATTCAGTTGAGACCAAACGCTATACAAAACAATAAATGGAAAATTTCCCCCACGCAGTTCAAAGGTTATATGTATCAAAGGGCGAGTACACTCCTTATGTGGAATGTAAAGCTGACAAGAAGGCCTACATTCTTTATCTTCAATGTCATCGTTCCAATTGTCATTCTTTCAATCTTGAATGTATTTGCCTTTCGAATTCCGAACGAGTCTGGAGAAAAACTATCATACGCGGTCACCATTCTGTTATCGTACGTTGTTTTCCTCGGCTTGATATCAAGCTATGTGCCATCAGTTGGTGAGACGATCTGCTATTTGTCACTGTACATCACAGTAATGTTGGTTCAAAGTGGCTTAATTGTGGCATTGGTGATTATCACCTTCCGCATCAGAATTAGAATGGCGGACGTACCTAGCTGGGTGAGATGTATGGTGATGAACTGCAGCTGTCAAAAGACATCAAACTGTTTTAAGAGAAATCGAAACCAAAAAATAAGAAACCACGACAACGAAGCAACACCAGAAAATAATGAATATTTACGCCAAGCTGCGGACACCTCAAAGCAGAAACCTATAGAAGTAACCTGGTCTGTTGTATGTGAAAAGCTGGATATTTTGTTATTTTACTTATTTTCAACTTTTTTCGCTGTATTTACCTTACCATTTGTGTTGATTGTCTTGAAACATTAGAATGATCCGTCGCAGATTCCGGGACAAGCTCTCAAGCCAAGAGTCAAATTCTTAAATGAATAGGCCGTTGTTACGGATTGGAACCAGTCTACAGTTGAAACTAGAAGTCCTGTCACAATTAGTGCAGAAAATTCTTGTTAGCTCCCTACTGCAGAAAAATGAAGAAGGCTGAACACACACAAGTTAAGAGCGTTTGCGCTGTGTAATGCAAAATATAGCGAGGTCGGTAGTCAAATCACGACATGAACCGATCAAGCGGGAAGAAAATATTGGGACTACAGTATGTGGAGGAGGGATTGCTACTAAATCGTTGTGGGATAGATTTTCACTTAGTAATTATTAACAATTTCTGAGGACAAAACACAAGAAGCACTTGCAAACTTTCATCACATGGACCACTGAGTGCAACTCGTTGGTCCGTGTCATGAAAGTTTGCAAGTATTTCTTGTGCTGCTATGAATAGTTATAAATACTTTTCGAGTGTCGGCTATCTGACGCTGCGATTAAGTAGTAATCCGCTTCTTCATTCTGTATATGCAGTCGAATTTTAATATCTATTTACGTTACTACATATAGATGTGTCCCAGTAGAGGTTAGGAATGATTTTAACGATTTCTATTTATTTGTATAGACATGTACAGAGTTCGGCACGCTGTTTTTCTACAGAAATTGCGTTACACTAATGGTGCAGTTTGATAGGACCAAAAGTGCACTTACTCAGCGCGCTATTACTCCAAAATAGTGGAAGGGTTTCTAGTTTCTTCTGTAGTCCTTTAATTGTCCCTGGCTTATTTTTAGACTCCATTGGCTAGACTATTTCATTGGTTCGGAACGCGAAGCTACCGTTAAAACTAGAAGTCATGTCACGAATAGTGCGCTTATCTAGGCTTAATTGCGCGTTGGAATTGCGAGCAATTGCCATATCGAATGGCATCCAAAGCACGACAGTTTCTCTTGGTTACTCATACCAAACACATGCAATGTTTCTGCCAATGGACCTCCGGGTTACCCGGAGGTCCATTGGCTGAAACATTGCTTGTGAACAGGCCATATGTACATAATTTGATAGCTTTACTTGGGGCATAACCCGTACATTAACGCGCATATCAACGTGCTATTTGTGCGCATTTCATGACAAAATCGTACTATCGGATGCGATTGAATATAAAAATACCATAAACATAAATTTTTTAATCACAAGAAATGTTTCTTAACCGAGGCTTGAAGTGACGGAATTGATGATGACATTATCATTTCTATTAAATATGTTTGTTTACTGAATATTACGAATGAAGACTCGCCATAGCTGTAGTGTTGTGGTTACGCCGCATCGGTCCAGTGATTGTTAATATCTTGATATTTTCAAAGTTAATTAAAACTTATTGATTGTAATATATATATCTATCTTGGGATCAAGGGGGGAGGGGGGGGGGGGTGGTAGGTATCTGTATATTTTGTTAGCGGAGGGACATCACATTGCATTAGCGGTCACTCCACCGAAAAGTGGGTAAACAAATGGCCCTAGCAGTGCCGCATTCCTTACTGTATTTGACATATCGCCTCGGAGCTTCATACCTGGTTACAGGTACAGGTTATCCAAAGATAAATATTAACGGCGCAGTTCTTTAATTTATATCTATTTTGATGTTGATAAAGGTCAACCATGTAAATCCTCAATAAAGTGTACTCTAGATAAACAAGATTGGCACTAGATCAAGTTATAAGATAAATATAGCCTTCTGTGCTCATTATATATACTACTCAAAGTTTGCAAAGCACCAAATATTTGACACATCATTGTGAAATTTACTTGTGACATATTTGCGATATTTTTGGTGGATATGATTAAGGAATGTATTGAGATGGTCCTCTGTGTTTACATTAGCTCTATTGACAAGCAGAATTTTTCGTGACAGTCATGGAAAGTATGTACCCCCGATTTCCATGATGTTTTCGTGTTCTGTCTACATGTACATGGCATGTGTAGGGTATTCAGTCTTCATTTCAACACAAACCCTTGTGATTTAATGATTGAATATGGCAAATGCAAATGTGAGAAGACATTTGTCTGAAGCAGAAATGTGGCGAGCTGTAGGGATGACGGAGCAAAGGGCTACCCATCGTCAGGTTGATGAAGCCCTTGGTGTTCACCATACGGTGATCACCAGAACCTGGTCAAGATTTCAGCAATATGGTACACCAGTGTTGGCAGAGACAGAACAACATCCGCAGCTGTACACCGTTTTTGATCATTCAAGCCCGTAGGAACCGCATTGCTGCCACAGCAACCCAGTTTCGCAGTGACCTTCAGAATGCATCCGGGGTAAACGTTTCGACGCAGACTATCCGGGCAATGTTACACGAACGTGGTCTCCGTTCGAGAAGACAATGTATTCGCATTCCGCTGTCCCAGAGCCACCGCCAGGCACGATATGAATGGACCATGGGCCACGTTGGATGGAGCAGAGAAGATTGGCGATCTGTCCTTTTTACATCTGAGTCAAGGTACTACCTAGACCACACAAATAGGCATTCTAGGGAAAGGCGAAGTCCGGAAGAGCGATTCCATGCAGCCAACATTGCTGAGCCTGACCGCTGTGGTGGAGGGTCAATCATGGTCTGTAGAGGCATCAGCAGGGATGGACGTACAAAGTTCTGTGTCCTTGAACGTGGTACATTGATTACACAGCGATATGTTGATGAGATCCTGGATGTCCACGTCAGATTGTATGCAAGTGCAGTGGGTGATAGATTCATTCTGGTGGACGATAATGCCAGTCTTCATGTTGCCCATGATGTCGCGAAGTACCGACAGAGGGAGGGGATTGAGCGTATGGACTGGCCAGCAAGATTTGCTGACCTCAATCCAATCGAACATGTCTGGAATGTGCTACAGCTTTCAATTTCAGCCCGTCCAGTCCAGAAAGAAGTGTTCAGGAGCTTGGTGCCATGCTGGTCTAAGAATGGAACAACATCCCACAAAGGACCACCAGGAACCTGATTGGGGGCATGAGAAGGCGTTGTCAAACTGTAATCAGCAGTAATGGGTCTCATACTCAATATTGAACCCATACCAGTTCGCTAAGGCAACTTTTTGGCAAATTGGAAAAATACTCTTTTACCAATAATATCCTTTTCCCATGGTTATCGTATTCAAAAGCTAAAAAATAATGTCAAACACAAACAAAATCTTAATTTCTGTACTTAAATCATTAAAGATATAATTAAATACAAAATATATACACTTTTCATCACTATATTTCAACTAAAACGCAAAACAGGTAGTTGGATATACTTGGTGCTTAGCAAACTTTGAGTAGTATAAATGCAACTTACTTTTTGATCAGTCATCGAGCGGATAAAAGGTTTGTTGAGCTGAGAAGCGACTGTTGTGTCGCAGCTTCATTGTAGACGTGGTCCAGAAACCGCGGGGGATCGCAATGCATCCGATAATGTGTCTCTTCCCTCGTTGAAAAAACTGAAATTTATATGGCGTAAGATGTGTAGATTTTTGTTTTTTTCTTTTGGGGGGGGGGGGGGAGGGGGAGGCTCTGGAGGAGATAATAGGTAAACGGTTGATCTGTCTGCACCACCTTCCACGGTACACTACCTATTATATTTAGCGTCTGCGAATCAACAAACAAAACAAGTTTACAAACTTATAATCAGAAATTATAAGAATAATCAAAAAACGTGGCCCCTATATCCCTATAAATTCTGTATTTTCATTGGTCAGAATGCCTTCGACAAATAGCCATGGCAAAGGGTGCACCCAACATCCAAGGTACATGAGAGCGTGCAACATCCAGGATATGAATGCACGCGAAATATCGGGAGTATAAGGTTTAAATGAAAGGCTTTTGCTCGCCTCGATATAAAAATCGAACCAAACACCTGAAAATAGTCATAAATATCATCAGATGTCCGACAATTCGATAATATTTTGCTGCTATAAATTAATTCGTCGAATAATAAAATCACACAACTCGAGAAAAATGAAAAAAAGCAAATTTGATAACAAAATAGCCGATATGTTTACGCATTTCCAAGGGAAAGGGGTGTTAATCTATCTAGTGTCTTTTGTGTTTGTAGAAACAAAACAATTATTCACGCGTTTGGTCCAACTGATTGTGAAACGTACGAAACGCGTCCACAAATTTGTTTCCAGTATGTTTCTATTGTGTTTCAAACGGGACTAAAACGTTATCTCCGCCAACATGTATGGTATATGGAGATTTAATACGCGGATGTCTCATTTAAACACCTCGCCAGCGGCTTAACAAGATCAGGTCGCTAATAATGTGAATATATGAAGCAAGGCCAATTAGGGAGGGTAGATCCAAACTTAATTTGATCGAATTGATCGGGGTATTTTTATCTGGCTTGTTTATCCGAATGGGGAGCACAGTTCTGTTCGTAACCAGTGTCAGTAACTTTTTGGCCGAATGTACCCAAACAATATATTGACCTAGTCTCCTCTTGAATGACACTTGTGAACCTTTGATATATAATTCATCTAATTACGAAACATATTACTACTTGTTTGATTCTATATGAACATTGATATCAACCCTCGGCAATTATATACATATTATCATTTCAATTAAGTGAAATGGGTCCCGGTGTCAAGCTGAAGAGATGCCACTGTAGCCTTTGGTTTGTTTTCATTTCTTTAATTTTCTGACAGATATTCATTCTTCCTTCGATGCCTGTTCAACAAAAGTATTTTCTTCGGATTGCTATACGTGAAGTAGTTAGTGAAATGAGTTGTAGGGGGACCACGAGTGTCATTTATCTCTTTGCTATGCTAGAAAAGTAGCTGCTGTCGACGTGATTCGCTATAGCATTGGGCTTGTTTCCCATTTATAATGAATTACGGTGGACGAACATAAGTATTGTCCGACGTGCTAATGACTTTACGGTGTATTTCCCAATATTGTTTCATATTATTGTTGTTGAGCATCAGAATATTCTTATAAATACAAGGCTTTGGTAGTTCGCTTTATTTTATTTATTATAAAACACCCTATGGTTTGTACCTATCCGTGTTGTCAGTACATGTAGACAGATGATTCTACTTGTTGTGGCATAGAATGTTCTTGTTCGATGACGACTGTATGAGACATTTTGTCATCCAGAGTTGACCTTTGACATATTTTTTTAAGAATATTGTTTTTCTTTTCAATGGGAAAGCAGTATCGAATGCATTTGAAAAAAAAAATCTTTATCAAGTTTTTATATGCGAAGATTTGGCACGAGAACTTAAAACTCGGTTCAAAACCAGAATTGGTTATATTTGTATTTTAATGGAACTCGTCCCTTTTTCCCGATAAATTCGGTCTTCTGATGGGTCAGAATGCCTTGGACAAATAGCCATGGCAAAGGATGCACCCAACATCCAAGGTATATGACAGCGTGCAACATCCAGAGTATAAGCGCACGTGAAACGTCGGGGGTATGTGGTTTAAAAGAAAGCTTTCCGCCATTGCTCGCCGCGAAATAAAAATCGAACCAAAAAACCCGAAAATAGTCACAAATATCATCCGATTTCCGACAATACAATCATAAAAATAAAATAAGAGCAAATAATTCGTCCCCTGAATACCAATGTAGGCACAAACCAGTAGGCACATAGAACACATTGGAACTCAGGGGACGATATGTCAACAAAATACTGTTTACTCGTTTCCTTAACGACCCAAGGGATGTAACTCTATCTGTTGTCTTCGGCGATTATAAAAACAAAATAATTATCACGAAGTTGGTCCAAGTGAGTGTGGAGCTGAGAAATGCGTCCACAAATTTATTTCCACTATGTTTGAATTGTGTTTCAAACGGGACAAAAACGTTATCTCCGCCAACATGTATGGTATACGGGGATTTAATACCTGCTGCTCGGTGTTTAAAACCCGACATCCAGGTATTAAATCTCCGTTTTCCATACATGTTGGCCCAGATAACTTATATTATACTCTGGGTCCCGAAAGATCGTCTTACATCTTGCTTTATTTTAATAGATTGTTCAGATAAAAAAAAAGGTAACGAAATCATCTGAGATGTCTGCAACAATAATTTCCGGTCCATTATTTGAAGATAAAGCATTTGTATAAAAGTGGTTAATTATGTTCGCCTGATATTTCACCGTCTTGGTTTTGTGATTGCAGACAGAAGGGCTTTTGTATTATCGTATATTTCTATGAACAACGATTCAAGGGCATGAGGTATAAACAGTTAATTTTTTACGTAATGGAAACAAAATGTTTTCTTTGATAAACAGCTTGACGCTTCCTCTAATGCCTCCCCCCTCGTGTCGTTTGTTTAACAAGAATCGAGTATACCCATGAAACGTGTATACAATATCCTGTTGCAATTTAAATATTTCCGAAACAACAAAGCCTTATCTTGCTTCTGAAAATGACGTCTCTCTAACAAAGATGATAGTTTTGATGTAGGAGACGCACTCCAGAGCTGCTTCTGGGTGACCTCCGACGATAATCCTCAACGAAGTGTACCCCCCCCCCACCCCACCTCACATAGAATTGAAACAAGGCGTTCTGCAGCAATTAGCGCAGAAAATGCTTTTTAGTTAAGGAACTTCTTACTGCAGAAGAATGAAGTTGTCTGAAATACACAAGAGCGTTTGTGCTGTGCAGTGCAAAATATAATGGGTTATTGTCGAGGTCGGTAGTGAAATCACGAAATAAACCGATCAAACAGAAAGAAAATATGGAGACTACAGTATGTAAATGGTGGATTACCACTAAATCGCGGCGGGATAGATTTTTCACTTTGTAATTATTTACAGCTTTTGAGGATAAAACACGAGAAGCACTTGCAAACTTTCATCACATCGACCACCGGTTTGCACCCATGTGATGAAAGATTGCACGTGTTTCTTGTGCTGTCATGAACAATTATAAATACTTTTCGAGTGGGGAATATATGGCACTGCGATTAAGTGGTAATCCACTCTCTTCATTATTTTTTGAAGTCAAATTTTAATATCGATTTACGCCATTACATGTAAATGTATCCCAGTAGACGTTAGGAATGACGTTAATGATCTCTATTTACTAGTATGGAATTGTATGGAGTTGGGCACGCTGTTATTCTACGGAAATTGTTTCACAGTAATTGTGCAGTTTGACAGGGACAAGAGTGCACTTACTCGGAGCGCTATTACTTCAAAATAATGCACAATACAGTGACAGGACTTCCAGTTTCATATGTACGTTGTAGTATGTAGGACAACCTTGCCGCGCGCGGGTGATCGGGATTAGGTGTATTGCCCAAGGACACAACGCAGTGACCGCTGGTCCGGATCGAATCGCCGACTCTTCGGTTTGACACTCTAATCTCTGATAGGGCTGTCACGATTACTCGATTAACTGATTGTTGATCGGTCACGGCGAAATCGATTAGTATTTTCGTTGTCGAATAATCGGTAAATTATATCCCGTTTTAGACGTTTAATAATTAAAAGAAAATATGTTGAAAAAACTATTGTTTCTAAAGGTAAAGAGTTAAGAATATCGATGTTAAACCCAAGAAGCTATTGGAAGCATTTGTCTTTCAGGTACATTCACCAAAGCTTTGATGTTCTGAATTTTTGAACCGTCAGTGTAATAATTAAGACCGATCGGCAGTTGCGAAGTTCGCAACTGCCGACCGGTCTTGATTATTACACTGACGGTTCAAAATTTCAGAACATCAAAGCTTTGAATGTAACAAAAAGAGGATCGTCTTCGTTATTTACTTGCGGTAGGTCAACTGACTTCAACTTCATTTTTATCGACTTCAAAGAGGAGGAGATGGGGGACATCTAGGTACGATCAGTCGATTATCATCGATTATTTGCGACGATTAGTCGATTCCTCAATTAAAAAATCGTGACAGCCCTAATCTCTGAGATGTTGCGGGCCCGGCCATGGTTTATACAGCAATATTGTCTGTGAGGCGTATAAATATAAATGTAGACTTGAATTTGTTAATTGCTAATCTTCTATGGTTACAGTTAAAACTAGAAGTCCTGCCATGAAATGCGCACAAATAGCACGTTGATATGCGCGTTAATGTGCGCGTCATGGCGCAAGTAAAGCTATCAAATTCTGTACATATGGCCTGTGCACAAGCAATGTTTCAGCCAATGGACCTCCGGGTAACCCGGAGGTCCATTGGCAGAAACATTGCATGTGTTTGCTATGAGTAACCAGGAGAACCTGTCGTGCTTTGAATGCCATTCGATATGGCAATTGCGCGCAATTCCAACGCGCAATTAAGCCTAGATAAGCGCACTATTCGTGACAGGACTTCTAGTTTTAACTGTAGATTTGCACCCCATCTGGAATATTTCACTTGGTCGGGAAAGCGAACCCGAATTAACGCAAGAAATATTTCTCAATCGAGTCTTGATATGACCGAATATTTGGTGACATCACCATTCCGAACGAAGACTCACCACAGCCGCAGATTTATGATTACGCAGCGTAGCGCAGAGCTCGTTCCAAAGAATTTTTTTGCAAGTGTCGTCTGATTTTCCTGTTAGGTAAAGGGTTAAAGAAAATACTCTGCTGTATGTGAAAATGAGGTACGAAATATGATGTGCATATTTTATGCGGCAATTAAGATTAAGATTATTTATTTAACGGTATTGTTAAAAATTACAGCAATGCATCTATGGTAATACAAAAGGTAGAAAGCACAAACAGCATTAGTACAATACAAGAATATTAATAAATATCTATACCGTAAGGAGATGGCATAGCCAGATTGGCTGTCTACCTGTCGTCTCCCATTAATATTTGTTGTGGATTGTGCATTGTACACTGATTACGAATCTGGATTATAAGCAAATTATCTAGTCGCATTCAGATTTTATGGTATTGAAAGTGTCGGACTTGGCAGTTAAAACATACTTTCCTGTTGGGCGAGTTAAACAGACCGAGAATATTACTTGATGTTATCACATGCAAAGAGCACATAATTCGGAAAATGACCAACGTATAGTGAAGTGCCAAGTTGATAGCTCTGTAGACATTTAGTTATTATTAATAGCATCTTCAGGGGTTTGAATCCATGATTATCCGTCGACATTAAAATTACAATCTGGACAATAGGGATTGTCACATTCCACACTACTTGGGTACTGAGAGAGGAATTTTTGTGTCAATAATTTTTTGAACAGATTTCTATTAGTGATAGACCTTAGATTTTGATCCAATTCATTCCACACCCCGGGAAATGCATAGATTTGTAACCTGTCGAAGGTTTTAGTGCGCGTTCTACTGATATGTAATAAATCTGATTGTCTCGTTACTCTTTGTGAAGTATTTCCTATTGGGTTAAAAAAGTCATTAAATAACGACGGGAGTTGTCCCATTTGCCAATCAAATATGAAGCGACATGCTTGGAGTCTGAACAAGTCATTAATTTTAAGTGTTTTGTCTTTAACAAATAAGGGATCGGTATGGGCGTTACAATTTGAATTATTAATGATACGAAGTGAGCGTTTCTGCATAATAAGAATTTTACTGATTGCCCGAGCATTACCCCATACATGGATGCCATATAACAGGTGGCTATGTATAAGGGCAAAGTATAATGTCATCAAAGCCTTATGTGGCAATATTTTTTTTACCTTATTCAATGCATAATTAACTCTTCCAATTTTGGAGCAAACATATGAGATATGGGCACTGTATGACAGATTGTCGTCAATGCTGATACCAAGAAATTTTAATGATTTATCTTGTTCATGGCCTCCTATTCTTTTTACGGGTTGGATTTATAAGGACGTATTTAGTTTTACTTGCATTCAAGACAAGCTGGTTGACAATTGAATAATTGCAATATGCTTTAGTTATTACTGGCAAAAAAAAAACATATGCCGAGATTGGAATGATTATGCCGTGAAGCTAGTTTTTATGCAAGATAACACCATGGCACCTCATGAAATGTAAAAGCCACACCACTGAAGCTTCCGCATCATCAAACGTGAACGGTGGGGAATGGGGTGATTGCCGCGTTGATTAATTGGATGCCATTTTGGAGGGAGGGTGGGGGCAGATCGAGTGGCGACGTTTTTCGCTGATGTTCCAGCAATCTTGTTGAAAAGAAATCAGTGACTCGAAATTAATGTCAATGCATAATATTCACCTTTGCCGGTCTACTGCATGTCCTTCCAAAAGTGCTTTCGCCTTTTATGGGAAGGTGTCTAATCTGTTACTTGTCAATCACTCGTTTTTCGAATGCACGCCTGTTATATTGATCTTCTGCACACGCACTTTTGATGTGTGTGTCTAGCATTCCATATGGCCACTGTAATCTCCTCAAACACTTTTGTGTATAAAATGTGATTTAGAAACAATTACTGCAGAGTTGTTGGGTATAATATTTATCCCTTTTGTCAAAATCCAATACTAGACGACACGAGATTTGTTTTGCCTCAAACAGAAAGCTTATACTCTCTCACTGGAACGAGCTCCTTGAGCTTGTTCCACTGAGGGATCAGAAGCTTTGTTTCTAAGACAACAGTAAAATAAATCAACTTTATGTGGCGTTTTCTAGAATAGTACTGGTTTTGGTCATTACGTTGCGTATGGGTGAAGCGAACCACAGGTTTTGTATATTTGGTTGTAAGGCGCAATTCGTCCAGGGGACAGTAGGTAATTAAGGGAACAGAAATAAGCTTTATAATGGTAACGCATCCTCGAAGTGCAATCTCATTTATTCCGAATCGTTTTGTGACTCTACAACTTTTAAGATTAATGGTTTATGGTTTATGGTTTATGGCTGGCCAGTCCATACGCTCAATCCCCTCCCTCTGCCGGTACTCCCCGACAGCATGGGCAACATGAGGACGGACATTATCGTCTATCAGAATGAATCTATCACACACTACACCTGCATACAATCTGACGTGGACATCCAAGATCTCATCAATATACCGTTGTGCAGTCAATGTACCACATTCAAGGACACAGAGCTCTGTACGTCCACCCAGGCTGATGCCGCCCCAGATCATGATTGATCCTCCACCATAGCGGCCATGCTCAGCAATGTTGTTGGCTGCATGGAGTCGCTCTCCTGGTCTTCTCCATACCCTAGAATGCCTATTTGTGCGGTCTAGGCAGTACCTTGACTCGTCTGTAAAAAGGACAGGTCGCCAATCTTCTCTGCTCCATCCAACGTGGTCCATGGCCCATTCATATCGTGCCTGGCGGTAGTTCTGGGACGGCGGAATGCGAATACATAGTCTTCTCGATCGGAGACCACCTTCATGCAACCTTGCCCGGATAGTCTGTGCCGAAACATTTACCCCGGTGCATTCTGAAGGTCACTGCGAAGCTGGGTTGCTGTGACAAAGCGGTTCCTACGGGCCTGAATGATCAAAACCGGTCTTCAGCTGCAGATGGTGCCCTGTATCTGCCACCACCATGCCGTCTTACTGGTGTGCCATACTGCTGAAATCTTGACCAGGCTCTGGTGATCACCGTATGATGCGCAACAAGGGCTTCACCAACCTCCACATTTCTGCTTCAGAAAAATGTCTTCTTACATTTGCATTTGCCATTTTCAATCATTAAATCACAAGGGTTTGTGTTGAAATGAAGATTGAATACCCTACACATGTCATGTACATGTAGACAGTACACGAAAACATCCTGGAAGTCAGGGGTTACATGCTTTCCATGACTGTCGCGAAAAGTATGTCTGTCAAGAGAGCTAATGTAAACACTGGGGACCATCTCAATACATTCCTCAATCATATCCACCAAAAATATCGCAAATATGTCACAAGCAAATTTCACTATGATGTGTCAAATATTTGGGGCTTAGCAAACTTTGAGTAGTGTATAATACATCCACCAACCTAGGCTCCCAAAGAGTGATTGGTTTACTTAAACTGTGAATGCCTTCACTTCGTCGCCTGCCATCGTTTGGAAAGATAACCTGTTTTGGGGTATTTTCCTGAAACACATCGGTAGAAAATAACACAGATGAATACGAATCCATCAACACACAGTGGTGGCGCTACGGGAGGGGGGGTGGGGGGGGGGGCATTTCCCCCCCCCCCCCAAACAAAGGCTTTGCCCCCAGTTGCCCCCCCCCAAACCATCTCGCATGCATTCCCATCCACCCTCACACACAAACACATTCAGTCACTCTCTCTCACACACACTTTCCCATACACACTTAGCCCAAAGCCTCAGGCTAGCTGATGAACACATCCAGGCAATAGAGATTTAAAGACTCGGATGCAGATACTTATAAGTTATAATTAAGTTATGACCCAACAAAGGCATGTCAATCCATATCCCTTGTCTAAAATAATTCATGAATTTCGCATTATGACAGACGGGCATTATCTCCCTTGCACTGTTCAATTATTTGAAGTCTCTCTCTCTCTCTCTCTCTCTCTCTCTCTTCTCTCTCTCTCTCTCTCTCTCTCTCTCTCTCTCTCTCTCTCTCTCTCTCTCTCTCTCTCTCACGCACATACCCACCAGACGCGGATCCAGGATTTTTTGAAAGGAGGACCGCTAATTACCATTACATTTAGTCGAAACTTGGACCCAAAGTCCGTAATATAATTTTTTGGTTTGGTACGTCCATAGGACGTACCAAACCAAAAAGGTATTTACGGACTTTGGGTCCAAGTTTGGACTACCTCATAACAAAGTAATGATATGATCCTTTATGTATTTGCCCCCCTTCATGGGAGTCTGCCCCCCTAGTTCCCCCCCCCCCCCCCCCCACAAAAAAATTTCTGGCGCCGCCACTGATGAGGTCATATCAAACTCCAAGCAGTGTTGTCTCCCCTCGCTACGCTCCATAGATCAGACACGACGCTGCCACAGGTTAATTATTGTTTTATCTGAAGTTGGATTTACCGAATCTCCAGCAACGATACAAACAACAAGAACTCGAAAAGTAAACATTGCAATGCGGGTAGCCTTCACGCCATCGAAATTGCCAGTGACTGTTTCAAAATGTTTTGTATGTCAGCATAGAATTGTTGCTACATATTGTAAATTGAACAACACAATTTGCGAAATGAGAATGTTTAAGAGCTAAGTCTACTTTGAGGGTGTAGGGGATGAATGGTATTATTATCAAGGAGTCCTTTCAATTTGAACGGAAAATTCGTTGCATTGGATGGACTCCCTGTCGGAACATGAATTTCAAGTTCAGGTTCCGAAAAAGTAGCGAAACAAGATTTGGACCCCCCTTCAAGAATGCCAGTTTCAGAAATGTTGTTAAGGTTTAAGTTTCATTCACAGTTTCATTACGATCCATAGGCATCTTTCTACCGTTGAGTTTTATAGTTTCTGGAAATTTATTTCCTCAGTATAATTTGCGGAGATTTTTATTGCAACACCTGCCGTGTGAAGTTTTCAAAACTGAATCAAGCTAGAAACAGTCGTACTGTGTAGAAAGGTTTTGGAACCACATTTAAGGTTTCAGCTAATGTACCAATGAGTTCCACGCAACGTTGTTTTTCTCAGAATTAAACGTAATTTGAACTTTTCATGGGTTGTAATTTCCATTCTATTGGAGTGTCCAGTAATAATTGAATCTTTATACACTGGAAATAACAGAATAGCTCAAATGACCAACAAAACAAACACAACAGAAAAACGAAACAAACCAGTGAGAGTACTTCGTCAGAATCATATCACAAGTAGGCTTATATATGTTTGTACTTTATACGACCTGCATTTGGTCGTGCAATAACAAAAATTCATCTTTTACAAAGAAAATTTAACCCGTTATCCAACGCTGACGATACCAAATTTTATTATTTTAAATATTAATTTTTGAAATTTTCCAAAAATTTCAACAAAACCATGTCATGTGACCCCTCATTGGATCGAGCTCAACGAACTTGGTCCAAAGAGGGGTCACATGATAATGGTTTTGTTGAAATTTTTTTGAAAAAATAATAAAAATGCAGCTGCTGAATTTGCATATCACGCGGGTGGATGTTGCCGATTCGTTGGGGAAAGGGTTAAAGTGGAGTGGATATTCTACCTAGACAATAATTGCCAATACCAGAGGTAGCACATACAGTTAACATTAGAAGTCCTGTCATGCAATGCGCACAAATAGCACGTCGATCTGCGCGTTAATCAACGCGTTATGGCTATAGTAAGGCTATCAAATTATGTACATATGGCCTGTGCACAAGCAATGTTTCAGCCAATGGACCCCCGGGTATCCCGGAGGTCCATTGGCAGAAACATTGCCTGTGTTCGCTATGAGTAACCAGGAGAACCTGCCGTGCTTTGTATGTCACGCGATATGGCAAATGCGCGCAATTCCTACGCGCAATTAAGCCTAGATAAGCGCACAGTTAGTGACAGGACTTGTAGTTTTAACTGTAAGAAGGGCCAGCACAGTTTTAGCCAATGGACTTCTGGGTTCAACCCGGAAGTCCATTATTTGAAACTTTTCTTGCCATTCTTATACTTCTCAGAGGCAAGAGTTGTTGGCTTAGCCGATACGCAACTCCACGTGTGTTCTAGGAGTAAGTTACTAGCCATGTCAGCAACTTCGTCCCCCTGAGATCCAATGTGTTCTATGTTCCTACTGGTACATTGAACACATTGGAACTCAAGGCACGACTTGTCATAGTCAATGACAGGCACAATTTAAATGTTTGACATATATCAGTTCCCTTGTACTCAGCATTATGACAACTACAATTTCTCATCTTGAAACAATGTGTAATTTTATTGGGTCATTTTAAACATCCATTGCGAAATTCGGACAAGCCTGCAAATAAGCAGCCTGGTCATTGACAGGCTCAACTTGCATGTTTGACACACATTAATTTGTCAGAAACAAAGACCAGTACAGTTTTTTTTAAACTGAATATGCACCTACAACATTACAATAATTTCCAGTTTTAGTAGGTTTTATCAATAACCAGATTCTTGGCTTATCATCATTTATTGGAAAACACTCTTCCGGAGAGCTTTCCATTAAATGATAAGAAGGAAAAAAGTTATTGTGATCTGTACACATAATTTGAATATATATGCATATTATATATTTAACTTGTTGCAGACCCACCCCTGGAGTTAATCACTATATGTAACCACATGGAAATACACAGAAAAGCATGGTACAGTTAAAACTAGAAGTCCTGTCATGAAATGCACACAAATAGCACGTTGATCTGCGAGTTAATCTACGCGTTGTGGCCATAGTAAGGCTATCAAATTATGTACATATGGCCTGTGCACAAGCAATGTTTAAGCCAATGGACCTCCGGGTAACCCGGAGGTCCATTGGCCGAAACATTGCATGTGTTTGCAATGAGTAACCAGGAGAACCTGTCAGGCTTTGGATGCCATGTAATATGGCAATTGCGCGCAATTCATACGCGCAATTAAGCCTAGATAAGCGCGCATTTCGTGACAGGACTTCTAGTTTTAACTGTATATGTACTATTCAAAAAAGAAGGGGATATTTGATGAAAGTGAGATAAATGAAGAAATATATTTATATGTTCACCAAACAGGCAGTTGAGGCATTGCACTGTGACATCTGGTGAAAAATTTCGGCGATAGTTGGGTGTCTGACAAGCACACATTCCACGCTCTGAGCTGTAGAAGACATGGACGGCAAATCAGAGAATTTACCGCATTCACTCCAAGACCTCCATACCTTGTAAATCCTCGTCTGTTCGCGAGACAATCGCGGATGCGATGCGGCATATTCCTCACCAAGCGCCGAGTATCAGCTTGTTATTCCATTCTTCCTCCAGTGCAGCGGCGAGTTCCTGGCCATGGTAGGGGACTGTTGGCGTTGTCGTAGGCGCCTGCCAAGCATATCCCAGACGTGCTCGATTGGTGAAAGGTCTTGAATTAGTGCTGGCCAAGGTCGTGTAGTGATGTTCTGCTCCTGGAGGAACTTTGTAGCGGCACGGGCCCTGTGTGCTCTTCTATTGTCATTTTGGAAAATGAATCGACGGCCGTGACGTCGCGCAAATGGCACCACATGAGCTGCTAACATGTTGTCACGGTATTACTGCCCTGTGACACGCCCTTGGATGACATGTATTTCTGTTCTGCTTGTCATGGTTATCCCTCCCCACACCCTAACCGACCCACCACCAAAAACGATCGTGCCGAATAACGGTTACGTCATGGTATGGTTCGTTCCAGCGCCGCCACACTCTGTTTCGCCTGTCGTGGAAGTCGAGAGTGAACCTCGATTCATCGTAAAACATTACTTTGCTCCACCAAAGATTCTCCCAGCGCTGTGGTGCTCCACATCAATTACGACTTGCTGCAATGTGACGTTCAGAAAAACGTTGCATTATTCGAGGTCGTCGAGCGTACAAAATCCAGCTGTGTAGTTGATTTAGGATAGTTTGACCACTGACTCACGCATCTCGGTGCAGCTGCTGTTCAATTTCTGAGGCACTTTGGTGGCGGTAATGTAATGCTGTGGTTCGGGTGAAACGATCCTGGTTTGCAGTTGTCACCCTTGGACGACCTGACCGACGTCTGACATCAACATCGCCTGTCTGACGGTAGCGTGGCCACAAGCCGCTAATCACCGATTGAGTAACGTTGAGAATTTGAGCCACTGCAGTCTGTCTGTTGCCAGTTTCCAACATGCCAACGACACGTAAACGTTCGTCACGCGTCATTCTTCGCATACCCCAAAATTTACGTTTCGATCAGAAACTATTGATGAACGGGTTTATACCAAGGAAAGCAAGATGAAATCTCCGAAAAAGCCCGTCCAGTACAAATAGAAATTTCAAAACGTACCCCACAAACATGCAGGCGGCACTCGTGCGAAACACCTGCACGAAGTTTTCCTGGGCCGGTGACATTCATGATCCACACTCAACTTGGTAACATATTGATGTGTCAAATCACCCGTATCCAATACCATTTTCCGAAAATATCAACATCAGTTTGGATATCCCCTATTTTTGTTTAATAGTATATTTAAATATTGAAACTCACGGTGCCGGTACTGTGAACATAAATACAGACATACAGTTTCAACATGGATACGATCCAGATGAAATTTAATTCACTAGTTCAGCATTTCCCTCCCCCTCCCCCGTGGCACAGATGCGGCATTCTAGAATCTAACCTGTTAAAAATGATATTCAAGAAAATTGCATTGTAGATTTTATATTGTCATTGTCCCCCTCCCTCTTTCCACACAAAGTAAATTAATATTACATTGAACTTTAAAAACATTAGTAATAGATAAATAAATAAAAAGGTGAAATAAATTAAATTAACTGAAAAAAGTAGATTCAAATAAAATAATAAAAAAATGCGTTTATGGTTACTTACAAAACATCACGTCATTGCGTGTCTTCAAGCGCGAACTATCTTTATTTCGGTTTCGTCGATGTCCCATTGACTCAAAACATATTTTCAAAAATTATTTCTCGGGCTATTTAATTGGAGCAATGAAAAGTGTGTTCAGTGTAAATTTACAACCCATACCACACGATGGACAACCTGTAAGAACCATGCAGATTGAACAACCTTCGGCAATGTCGTATCCACTTTATCGAGAGTAGCAAGGAGAAACAGCATAGCTTGGAGTTTGAGGTCATATATAAGGATTTGTCTCTTATTTATTATTTATTTATTGGTGTTTAAGGCCACATATTTCTGCACAATGGCTAATCAGGACCATGACAGTTTTACGGGTGGAGGAAGCCTGAGTACCCGGAGAGAACCACCGAGCAACGGCGAGCAATTGTCAGCTCCCTAACATACCAACTCCACACAAGCAGCGTTAGCATTGGTTGAAGACAGGTGCACCATCGACGTGCAGTATGCCTTAGTACACAACGTCACCGTGCCCCCACGTGGGCAGTGGGAGTGAAGTGTCCTGCCCAAGGACACAACGCGGTTGCCGCAGGTGGGATTCGAACCGAGGACCTCTCGGCTTGCAGTCTGCACCTCTTCCTACTGAACCACCGCGCCCCCACTTGTCTCTTTTAACTGGTGAACAAAAACCTCACAATTAAGATATAAATTTCACAGTGGGAGTTCTCCTTAATTTTAGCTAATGATATTTCAATATGAGATAACAGGTAGACGACAATTCGTTAATCCTTTACCCAACGTAACGGTCAAAACCGGCCAGCGCTATTCTCAAAAATCGCCAATTTATTTTCATTATTTTTTTTCATTTTTTGTATCAAAAACATATGTTATGACCCCTCATTGGAGCGAGCTCGTTCCAATGAGGGGGTCATAACCTATGTTTTTGAGACAAAAAATGAAAAAAATAGTTATTCAAGAATTGTTTTTGCAAGTGTCGCCTGCTTTTCCTGTTAGATAGAGGGTTAAACATAGTGCTCGTTGTTGGATCTCTTCGAGAGTAAAAGCGACACAAATGTGACGCAATAAAATGAACATTAGAACCGTAGGCCCGTTAACACTTTCAACGTTACGTTCCTGGACGAGATGGCCCTATAGGCTACATCGATAAATAGGTTATCCCAACCTGATTCCCAGAACTCGTATGCACAATGGAGACTAATATTAATTACTTTCGGTCGATATGCGTTTTTTTTGTTTCAGAGAGTGCGTTGGTTTACGTAGTGATGTTATTCAATTGCGTTGTCAGAACTGGGATCATATTAATGAACACGCCCCAGTACTGCGTAGCTACATGTACAAGAGTCGTAATCTGATTACACCGGACCGGAAAGGTTGCCAATGATCATGCCGTCGCCTTGTGTGATGTTCAATGTGCAATCGGATGAACATGTCATACACCATTTCTCTACAGCAGAAAACCACCATCTCACCCGGGGTGGGGAGGTTGGTGGAGTAGGGTACCACGGAGTTACAGTTGAAACTATAAGTCCTCTGAAAATTAGCGCAGAAAATGCTCGCTAGTGATGCGCTCCTTACTGCAAAAGAATGTATTTGTTTGAAATATACAAGAGTGTTTGCGATGTGCAATGCAAAAAATAACACGCCATTGGCGAGGTCGGTGGTGAAATCACGAACCGAACCGATTAAACAGCAAACAAATATTGAGACTACAGTGTGTGGAGTGTGGATTACTGTGGGATGTCGATGTGTGATAGATGTTTCGCTTAGTAATTGTTTACAGCTTCTGAGGATAAAACACAAGAAGCCCTTGCACACTTTCAACACAGGGTCCACCGTGTTGCACCGGGTGATCCATATGATGAAACTTTGCAAGTGTTCCATTGCTGCTATGAACTATTATAAATACTTTTCGACTGGGGATATATGGCGCTGCGATAAAGTAGTAATCCACTCTCTTCATTCTGTATAAGCAGTCAAATTTAATCTGTTTACATCCTTACATGTACACGTATCCCAGAAGAGGTTAGGAATTATGTTAATGTTCTCTATTTACTAGTATAGAATTGTACAGAGTTGGGCACTCTGTTTGTCTACAGGAATTGAGTCACGCTAATGGTACAGTTTGATAGGAACAAACATGCACCCACTCAGCGCCCAATTTCTTCAACATAGTGCACAATACAGTGACAAGACTTCTCGTGTCAACTGTCTCCCTCGGAGGTAATTGAAATTATGCTTCGAAATGGAGTTGAAATGTATAGAATACCGTCAATACCAATCGTTAGTGGTAAGTCCAAGACGGTAACTCACTTTCCAATTTAAGCTAAAAACTGTTGTCGGCAGCAAATTATTAGTTGTATTTCAGTAATATTGATTCCAAATATTCTATTATGGGCATTTCACAATGGAACTGTTTACCCATAATGTTGTGTAGTGAGGTAGAGTGACTGAGGCATATAAGGTAAGTAAACTGTACATGTCGAGACGATACGGTTGAGGAACAGTGCCCGGTGGAGAAGTATATATAATAGATTTAGTACAGGTCGATCTTAAAATCTGAAAAATAAGTTGGTTGGATTGGTGGAATAAGTTGGTTAATTTCTTAAAACAAAACTTTATCCAGTTTTGTTATATAACTATAAATTCCTCCCTCAAATACCACTATTGTTTCCCAATCAAATCCGCGTTGTTAGAAAACCGTGAGCCTGATCCACAGACGTCTCAGTATTGTTTGAAATCCGTATTAGTATGGTATGAAACTGCGTCATCGGAAGGAACGGGACTCTTTCCGGCCTGTTCGTTTAACTCGTACTAAATACTAAAGTTATTTAAATAAGGCTAAACAAGCAACGGCGCACTCGTGTTTTCGACTCGCGTTCGTCATGTTTTCGGAGGCAAAATTCTAAGTGTATAAATCTATCATAGGGTGTGGTTTTAGCAGTATGACATCGCGATTTGCGATGAAATGTGTCGCATACAATTATACAGTATTGTTATTCTCTTGGAGGAAATGCGACACTATTCTCATATGTATGCACAAAATAAATATTTATTTAACTGGTTGAGGGCAAGATTATTTTTGGTAGTCTGAATTTGTTCATCAAAAATTGTCAAATAATGTTTTATTTAGGGCTGTCACGATTTTTTTAATTTAGGAATCGATTAATCGTCGCAAATAATCGATACTAATCGATTAATCGTACCTAGATGCCCCCCCCCACCTCCCTCTCTTTGAAGTCGATAAAATGAAGTTCAAGTAAGTTGACCTACCTCAAGTAAACAACGAAGACGATCCTCTTTTAGGTGCATTCAAAGCTTCGATGTTCTGAACTTTTGAACCGTTAGCGTAATAATCAAGACCGGTCGGCAGTTGCGAACTTCGCAACTGCCGACCGGTCTTGATTATTACATTGACGGTTCAAAAGTTCAGAACATCAAAGCTTTGATGTATGTACCTGAAAGACAAATGCTTCCAACGGCTTTTGGGGGTTTAACATCGGTATTCCTAACTCCTTACCTTTAGAAACAACAGTTTTTTCATCAAATTTTCTTTCAATTATTAAACATCTAAAACGGGATACAATTTACCGATTATTCGACAACGAAAAATACTAATCGATTTCGCCGTGACCGATCAACAATCGATTAATCGATTAATCGCGACAGCTCTAGTTTTATTACAAATTATTGAAAAGTGTCAATAGGCACTCTCCAATAATTTGTAATATAATCATTTGTAAACTATTATTTACGTTTGACTGAATACGAAACATGGGTAAGAAAAATGTTGGTCTTTGCACTAGTACCCTCGTTTTTTTTTAAAAGCCTAGCACTCAACCAGTTAATAAACTCCTTATTATTTTTTATCTCCATTTTATTTGTTCTATATTGATTTTGTGTTGTATGATCACTGTTACAAAAAAAAATACTATCAGTGAAATCAACATGGAATCTCTAGTATTTAATGTTAGGCTCTCACAATGGGATTTTAGACATCGGCGACCATTTCGGGAATAAAGAATAAAAATAAAAACCACCCTCCCTCATTCGTTTAAAAAAAAAAAACAATGACTGAGAATCAATTATTTAATTTTGTTTGGCCTAATATTTAGTATATTTTCGACTAGGAGTGTGGGTATTTATTTATTTATTCATTAAAATGTGCCTAACGCCAAATTAGCAGCTAAGGTTGGATCATGGCGAAAAAAACGGTAAAAAGTAAAACATGTCATCGTGAATTACGACGGAAAAAGATTGATTAAGAAAGGAAAGAAGTGTGGGACTGTGGGTGACTGCATTTCGCATCAACGGAGTGGTTCAGGATTGCGTTGATGCATGTGATGACTGAAGCGATAATTTGTATTAGTCGTACCTCATTGGTTAGAAGACTGGATTCAGATCGAATGGCTGTAGGGTTGCTCCGCGTCACCTGCGCAATGTGCACGGATAGGACACTAAATCCCAACTCCAGAAGTGGGCACAAGGTGGCACGATGTGCTAAGGCGCAGTGCACGTCGACGGAACATGCGCCTTCAACTGCAGCTCATCGTGTCTGTGCGGGATTAGTAAATGGGGGAGCCCACGGTGACTCGCCGCTGATCAGTCGTTCTCCACGGTTACTCTGGCGCCCGACACTTGTAAAATTGTTCGATACGACATGACCTTGGCTATTGGAAGTGTCTTTAAACCTCAATAAATAAATGCAATTAATAAATCAAAGCTTTATCATTCAACTATTCAAAGGAAGATAACCTTTGGTAATTCTGCTACAACTTTCAGTGAATAGCGGAAAAACACGATTCACTCTAATTCCCAGGCAGTCTCTGGTTTGAATCTATCTTATGTTTCCGAAGTCTATTCCGGATTACATGGAATAGTGTGACATGCGCAGTGAAGATACAGAATAGTAATCACAAGGAAACAGCAAACTGCACTTTAAATGTAAACCAGAATGGAATTTGAGGAAGTGGCGCTCGCAATTTTTGTTGATGATGTTGTCAATGACAACATGGATGCTGTTTTTGTTCATCTCAGTGCCGCATCTGTATAAAACAGCACAGCTCTCCTATGGAGAGGTAGGCCAATATCACCAGATTAAAAAGAAACAAAAAAAATTACAAAGAAACGCTGGACAGAGCACTTGAGTTTTATTATTATTTCGACTCCCATTTGTTCAGGGGCGTAGCCAGGATTCTATGATTGAGGGGGGTGGGGGGGGGGGGGGGCTAGCAATTTTTGTTTGCGGGGGGCATACCATGATATTTGTAATGTTGTGGGGTTTCGGGGGTCCTTACCTAGTCCAAACTAGCACCCTCCCGTCGTTACCCCTCCTCCCACTTCCCTTCGTGGAAGTGGGAGGAGGGGGTAACGACCAGGCCGACCAAGTCAGGATAGGACCTCCGTCGAGAAAATTTTGCAATGTTAAGTGCTCTGAGATCGAATCTGATGCAATCGTAGCATGTGTAGCCCTATATTGGAGAGCATTTGGGTCAATATTTCTTTTTTATTGGGGGGGGGGGGCGTTAAATCTTTAGATTGACCTGAGTCCCCCCCCCCCCCCCCCCCATGGCTACGCCACTGGCAAGGACGCCTGCTGATCCGGGAGATTGGGGACAGATTCTCGCCATTATGTCCATACAACTCTGCGCGTTGACGTTATTTGAGCGAGAATTTTAAAAAACAATTTCAGTATTTGGTGTCCACTATTTGTTGGTTATGAGTACACTGAGAACCAACAAAGCCTGTCTGTGCACTCCCACCACAGAGTTCCCGTGAACAAGAAGGTCATGAATGCACCGCCGCGTTGTTGAGGTTCAGTAACAATATCCGATCTCACCAGGGGGAAGGTGGGGAGGCAAACTCACATAGCTTGGCTAGAGTGTTATAATGGGGCGGGGTGTGGTCACACCCCTCAAATTTCTAACTGGCGGGGGTGCGGATGGAGAAAGGTTTCCAGATCTTCAGTCTTCAGCGTCTGTAGGATTTGAGCCTTGCAACAAAGTTGGTTGTCCTCAACCCCCCCACCCCAACCCCCCACCCCCACCCCCACCCCTCGACGTTCATCATTTTAGGATTTCACATCCAGATGTAATGTCCTGTCACAATAATCAGGGTTTCGGGTCAAGGGGAAATAAATGAGTCATCTATGGGCGGTCAAGGGTGATCGCTTCGCAAAAAAATTGAATTCCAGGGTCCAAAAAATTAATTTATTCAATTTGGGGGTGGGTCACCAGGCCTGTTGTTTAATTGACTCCATAGTTCTTTCTCTTTATTTTCATCAATTATTTGTGGGTATGCTATGTTTAAATATTTTGCTGAATTCCATGTATCTAACATATTTATTATTGTCTTGATTCAAACGATTTTGGTGAATACAACGAACAGGGAAATATTTTCCACTATTTGTTGATAATTGCGCATGTCAGAAATAAAAGGTAAACCATCTGAACCTGCTCGCGAGGTGGTTTACTCAGAATGATTCGGAATGCTATTCCAGAATGACGGTTTGCAAAGAAAACAACCAGATTGATAATCCGAGTTGTCTGCGCATGCCCGGAATAAACCATGTATTCTGGAATGGACTACGGAAACATGAGCTATTACGCCTTCTCACTACAAGAGCTGAGACTGTAGAAATTGACGAAAGTCAGCCTCTGAAGCCAATGCGACTTGAAGTCGTTATACTGAAATGCAAGTGCGTCTTTTCAAAATCAAGCCACACATTCGCTATTTAAATGATTTTAGAGATAATTATCTCCCTTTTAATTTCCCGACTTTTTCGATGAATTCAACTTTGAGAGAATAGTAGTTCTGAAACATTATTTATTTATTTATTTATGTATTTATTTATTGGGGTTTAACGGCACATTCGACAGCCAATGTCAACTCGTGTCTGACAACTTTACGGCTGGAGGAAGCCTGAGTACCCGGAGAGAACCACCGAGCAACGGAGAGAAACTGTCAGGCTCCCCAACGTACTAACTCCACACAAGGAGGGTTAGCATTGGTTGAAAATAAATGCACCATCCACGTTATTTATTTATATTTATTTATTGGTGTTTAAGGTCACATATTTCTGCACAATGGCTAATCATGACCGCGACAGTTTTACGGGTGGAGGAAGCCGGAGAACCCGGAGAGAACCACCTAGCAACGGCGAGCAACTGTCAGTTCCCCAACATACGAACTTCACACAAGCAGGGTTAGCATTGGTTGAAGACAGGTGCACCATCGACGCGCATTACGCCTTAGTACACAACGTCACCCCCCCCCCCTCCGTAGGCAATGGGGGTGAAGTGTCTTGCCCAAGGACACAACGCGGTTGCCGCCACCATCGACGTGCAGTATGCCTTAGTACACAACGCCACCGTGTCCCCACGTGGGCAATTGGAATTAAGTGTCTTGCCCAAGGACACAATGCGGTTGCCGAAAGGTGGAATTCGAACCGAGGACCTCTCGGCTTGCAGCCTGCATCTCTATCTCCTGAGCCACCATGCTCCCTTCTGAAATATTAAATAACATATCCTGATATTAGAAAAACTAAATTGACAACGTGCGATTTTTTTTTCATAAACTACTGACATATTCCACTCGACAGACTCAAGGCTAGTGGGTTGGCCGGGAAGCAATCCGCCGACGATGATTCTGTCAGAAATATTTATTTTCTGTCGGAGTGGCGCTTCAAAAAAAAATGTTGCTCGTCCACACTCTCTATTAGTTTCTCTTGAAGCAGCTAATTTGAAAATAGATGACCATACAATTTCCGTAATGCAAAAACGCCCTTATGTTTAATGTATCCTGCTTTGAAAGCGATCGATTTAACCCGTTGAACACTCGTTTCCTGGAACGGTATCGCCTTTGTGTACACTTACAGTGAGGTGGATCATTCCAATATCAATATACAGGGAGGATAAAATAATAACTGCAGTCTGCAGTCTTCTGGCTGCAGACTGCAGTTATTATGTTATCATATCAATGCCCCGTGTATGGACCTCGTATAATGAGCAAAAATGGGACGCAATTATGCCTTGGACCGAAAAATCGGTCTTACGAGTTCAAAGGGTTAAGTATGTGACTCTCGAGTAGTCATGTGCACGAAAGGATTTCGTCTATTATTGTTATTTTAAAGAATTACTATCTTCAAGCTTCGTTTGTCTTCGTGTTCTTACCGATGGTAAACGACCTGGGAAAGCTGTAGGAAAATTGTAAACACAGCCCCACCATGAGGGAAACTTCTGAGATCCCAGATTCACTTCAGCCTCTCGCGTGATATAAAAAAATATGGTTTGGAATCTTTGAGTTTTTCCCACGTGCTTTATCAATATGAATGTTCTGTCCCGAACAAACATACTTAAAATAATAAAATTAGCGTTTGTTCATTAGTTTGACGGTCTGTGTATTTCGCTCCTGAAGCTTTAGCAAAAGTGCTCGTATCCTTTGATAAATTATCGACACTGTCCACCCAAATAATATAAAAACAAATAAGCAAACTCTGAACAGTTTTTGCCCTTTGAACAATCAACAAACTGAATATTTTTTGTTCAATCTACCACAGACCGCACCCAAACTGGATCTCCCGGTGTTTTCTGCAGTACAGTTGCTGAATGTGATAATATTATTAAGACATTATCTAGGAGATTAAAGTGCTCTCAGTCAGCTTTTCATAAAATAGAAAAAAAATGTTGCCTTGTTCTCATTGATTGAAAATCATAAAAAAAAAAAAAAAAAAGGATATATTTTCCTAAAATGCTCACACTGTCAGTTCTCCGAAATGATCTGGTGAGGAGTGGGGGTAATTGTCTCGGAACTCATTTCAGATGATGAAAACAGTTGTGCGGATTCCTGTATTCGGCGTATTTATTCTATATTCTATTAATAACATTTATGTCAAAAAGAACAAAAATCTCTATAATAACTTTTTATGCGTCTTGGCGCGTCGCGAACATGACCAATTGGGCGATGTACAGTAGAAGTCCTGTCATGAAATGCGCAAAATAGCACGTTGATATGCGCGTTAATGTGCGCGTTATGGCCCAAGTAAAGCTATCATATTCTGTACATATGGCCTGTGCTCAGGCAATGTTTCAGCCAATGGACCTCCGGGAAACCCGGAGGTCCATTGGCAGAAACATTGCATGTGTTTGCTATAAGTAACCAGGAGAACCTGCCGTGCTTTGGATGCCATTCGATATGGCAATTGCGCGCAATTCCAACGCGCAATTAAGCCTAGATAAGCGCACTATTCGTGACAGGACTTCTAGTTTTAACTGTATACCTGACCATCAACTGCATCGTCGAATGTGATGGCTATGTAGTTGGAATATGACGTCTCCTGAGTTCCAATGTGTTCTATGTGCCTACTGGCACATAGAACACATTGGAACTTAAGGGACGATTTGGCAATTGGGATTGCAGTTAACAAACTTAGGACTTCTTTGAAATTTATCAGAGAAAAAATAAAATGCAGTTGTGGCTGCGCAACTTCTTATTCTAAAAAATGAAAGTGGAGGCACTCATTTTTTTTAATTTCTATTCTGAGTTGTATTATTTGTTTGTTTTTCTCAAAAATATACATGTTACCACCCCCCCCACCCCCCCCCCCCCCCCCCCACACACACACACACACACACACGGAAACGATCTCACTGAGCTCGTCCTAATGAAGATTTTTCTTAAAATAAATAATTTGTTTAGTATTTCTATTTTTTTCTTCTTGGCAAGTATTGTCCGTTATTTATTTGTATATGACATAGGGTTAAATAATAATTAAGTGTTGATAAAAAACATTCAAGGGTAATTTCTTATTCATGAACAGTGTGGTGGTAGGCCAAAACATGCACTTAAGCCGCCAATCTTGAGCTGTAAGGAATTCGAAGCTGTTATGGGATGGTACATGCCTAGCCCTTAAATAATCCATCGACTTTGTTAAGATTCATTCGTCTGGAATAGTTCAGCTGGTCAGAACAACAAACATTCGGTTCGCTTTTACGACCAACTGAAATATTTCAGATGATTGAATCTAAATAATACCATAAACATTCATTGACTAAAAACAGTGTTCACGCTGGCTCAATATTTTAATGTGCCAAAGCTGAATGATATTTTTTGTGCCATGTGTATTTTATGAGAGCGAGCTATAAAAAAACATTTTTTTCATATTTTATTCAAGAAAGATTCAAAACATAAAATTATATAAAATATAACATTAAACGGGACATAAAATATTCAAATAGCATGAAACATATACAGTCCTACATAAAGTCGGTCCATATAAATTCGCACCTCGACGATCAAGACGGTAGCTGATTGACATGTGGCTTGAAACCTTTGTCATTTTTCTGCTGTGTTAATCTCTGATTTTGGTCAATGAGGAAAGTACCACCAACAATTAAAAACAATTGATAATCTGGTCTATTGTTCGCTGGTGAAGAAACAAAGCATGTGTTGAATACACAATACACAATACACGACTGGTAAAGACAAATTGAGAGTGACTGGTCATTGTGTACAGAGTTGAACGAGATTAGTTTTTTTTTTTTAAATTAATAATGTGGACATTCATATTGTTATATTTAACTTTTCATTTATTCGCTTTACTAGGAGAAAATGTAATATTATTTATTATCCACTAAACGATAGATTATCGAAACAAAATGCGGAAAGATAGCAATCGTATCCCCCACTGTGTAGATATAGAAATTTCCACTTTCACGGTATCAATCAAAATAGCAGCTTTCAAAGCATCACTTCAGGGTGAATACGATTCTGGAAATGATCAATTTGTTCGAAAAACGTATAATGAAAAGAAAGAAAATCTAGTGTTTCTGAGTGGATACCGATCATTTCCAGCAATAATTCAACACGTATTCATTGAAGCATGAAACCCGCCAGTTGAATCAGATCTCAAAACGCTACCTGTTCCGAGTATCGATCAAATAACTTCTGCGCATCAATGGGCATCAGCTGTTTACAGTCATGCATCACGTCAAGGTTGAAACGAGTGGAATTATCGACAGGAATGATCAGATTCTTGCAAAAAATACGTATAATAAAAAGAAAACATAATGTTATTGAGTGGATACCGAAAATTATCTCCCTCGTGACCGAGGCAAATGGTTATTTTCGCTCGCGCAAAACAAACATTTGTCTCGGTCACTCATGGGATAATTTTCGGTATCCACTTAAAAACGCTAGATATCCTCCACATACCCGTTTTGCAAAGTCGGAGATGGCTGCCATGAGGTCAAAGGTTGGACGGAAATCAAGAATAAATCAGGTTCGTGATTTTGAATTTATGTGCCAAATTTTAGTGCGATATATTCACATTTTTGTGACAGATTTTTTTTTAAAAATGTACATTTGGCACAGTTGGCACATGCCAACGTGAACACTGACCATAAATCAACCGAACAACTGTTGCGCAGTCGAGAATTAATTGGGTCGAATTTTTTACGGCATAAACTTTGAACTCGAAAGACCGATTTTTTTCGGTCAAATTGATTATTTTGTCCCCTTTGTATCTTATTTTAAGAGGTCTATACACGGGGCATTGATGATAATATAATATGTGCAGTCTGCAGACAGACGGTTGAAGACTGCATTTATTATTTTATCCTCCTTGTGTATTGATATTGGACCGACCCACCCCACTGTAAGCATACACAACTGCGATGTCATTCCAAGAAACATGGGTTCTAAGGGTTAACATTAGGTATAAACACTCACCACTGTCATATGAGCGAGGCGGCTCAGTGGTTGCGACATTGCAATTCAAACCGAGAGGTCCATGGTTCGATCCCCGACCAGGAGTAACTGCGTTGTGTCCTTGTCAAGGCTCTTCATCCCGATTGCCCTCGTGGAGGCACGGTGGCGCAGTGTAGTAAAGCGTACTGCACGTCGATGATGCGCTTGTCTTCAACCAATGCTAACTCTGCTTGTGTGGAGTTAGTACGTTTGTGAGTCTAGCAGTTGCTCCTCGTTGCTCGGCGGTTCTCTCTGGGTACTCCTGTTTCCTCCACCCGTAAAACTGTCCGAGACGAGGTGACCCTGGCTGTCGAAAGTGTAGTTGAATCCCAATAAATAAATACTCACCACAGTCGTAGTTTTATCATTATGCGATATACACTCGGTCAAAACCCATCGAGGAATCTAAACAACTGAGGCTTCATGTGATCAAGGCAATTTTATATATCCGTCTTCGTTGAGAAAAAATGCCGTTGTCCTGCAACTTAACTCATACGTGATCTACAACTGAAAATGTGTTTCTGACGTTGCTTCGTCGTCATTTTAAAACTTCAACTTAGCGCGGCTTTATATTTTACAGCTTATACAATGTCCAGAGGCTTGACGGTCCAGTTAATATGAACCACTGGAGAATCGAAACATTGGTATATTTGGTTTCCCTTCCAGTACAAACAGAAAAAAACAATATCTCTCTATGTAAGTAGTGTGTCTCGCACGTTTGAGGACTCATTTGGATGACCCGGTGGATGACCCCGGTGGATGACCCCGGTGAATGACCCCGGAAGTGACGTCATGTCACGTAACCCAGTGGCGCCATGTTTGATTGTCATCGTAATCCACAAGAACGGCAATATTATGCCGTCATTACTATAGTGATTCGTGGTGTTAGTGCGCATGCGCACCTCGTGTTGTTTGGGTTGTTCGTGTTTCGGTCGTTCATTTTGTACACTAGAGGACGCCATCTTGGTTTCTATGGTAGCACGTGGTTGCTATGTGACCCAAATGTTTCTTATATGATAGGGGTATGTTCGGAGGGAATGTTTTTTTTTGTACAAGAGTAATTACCCGATTCGTGCAAATACCACAAACAGCCAGACAATCCTTCCAAATCACCAAAAAACGACTTTATTTGATACGGATCCTTTTTAGGACCCCATACCGTAGATTTTAATATTAGCACACAGTGCTATAGTACCGACGGGGGCCCCGGGGGTAAGTTCGATTGAATTAGGCTACTTTTTTCCTAGAATCCCATTTTATGCCTATTATATATGCTACTCTAACACTAAGTCTATCTCGTCCCAACTGGGGGCGCGGTGGCTCAGTAGGTAGATACCTATTGGGGTTGGCTGCAAGCCGAGAGGTCCTCGGTTCGAATCCCACCTGCGGCAACCGTGTTGTGTCCTTGGGCAAGACACTTCACCCCATTGCCCACGCGGGGGCACGGTGGCGTTGTGCACTAAGGCGTACTGCACGTCGATGGTGCACCTGTCTTCAACCAATGCTAACCCTGCTTGTGTGGGTTTGGTATGTTGGTGAGCTGACAGTTGCTCACCGTTGCTCGGTGGTTCTCTCCGGGTACTCCGGCTTCCTCCACCCGTAAAACTGTCATGGTCATGATTAACCATTGTGCAGAAATATGCGACCTTAAACACCAATAAATAAATAAATAATACATAATCTCGTCCCAACTATCTCCGGTTCCCTCGCCCATGTCTTACTATCACCAGTGCTTGATTTACCATAACCTGTAATGTTATGCAGAGTTATCTCCCTTGTGTATAATGAAAGCCTCTATGATTCTTGAAGCCAAGAATCTATCGAGTAGTTACTCTAACGTCAATGCTCGAACGACTCGAATGCCATCAAGCAAATGTGTTTTAGAGCAATTGCTCGTTCGAGTGACTCGCAAATACGACTCTTGGCCTCATTTCGGTATTCGAGGATACCTATGACCTGGTATTGTATTATTTGATGATACCTTTTCATAGGATACTTGTCATGTGTACACATTACAGGCAGCACAAAGACACATGTTGGGTTTGCCGATACTTGCTTATTGTGCACTAGCACATAGGCACATGCTGAATATGCCGATATGTGCTGATATGAAAATGCACAATGTGACACATAGTGCACTAGCACATAGGCGCATACGGGTATTTGAGGATACATATCACCTGGTATTGTATTATTTGAGGATACCTATTGGGAATACCTTCTGGTGAATTCCTTTTAGTTATGTGCTTATGTGAAAATGCACAATGTGACACATTGTGCACAAGCACACAGGCAAATGCTGGATGTGCCGATATGCTAATATGTGAAAATGCACAATGTGACACATTGTGCCCTAGCACATACGGGTTTTTAAGGATACCCATTGTATTGTACTACTGGACCATTGGAGTATACTTTTATAGGATGCTAATTTTAGGATACCTATTGGGGTTACTTATTTCAGAATACTTGTCATACACTCTTTTACACCCGGTACATGATGCTACATTCGGATACTTCCGTTGGGTAGTTGATAACAAACCACAATATATAACATTTCATTCATTTTTATTCCATTCACAGTATATATATCAATGGTCCGAGGCATTTTTTTCGCAGATATATCATTAAAAAATGACTCATGTAGGTGACCATCTGACTTACTGGCTGGGGATATTTCAAGTTTGTTTGATATTTGACCAGAAGATAAACATCAAATATCTTAAGCGTCATTACCATCGTTTTTATTTATTTCTTCATTTTATACTTTTAAAAAAAAAATTATTCTTTTTTATAAATAAATCTATTTTCAACATCTATTTACATCTTCATTTAGATTTTCGAATATTTCTTTATACTCTTTTTGTAATTCTCGCTTGGATTTTCTTCTTCTTCGAGGATGGTTCGTAAATTGGTTCCTTGAAGTCTTTGGTGTGACTTGGTCCTGGTGTAGTGTCTCCGAGATTAGCAGGTTTACAATGTTTGGTGTCTTTGATCAGAGGTTCAGCTACAGCTGTTTGTTGGGTGTTGCTCGCTGCGTCTAGTTCTTCTAGTTGGGATTTCAGACCATCCCATTCTTCGAGAGTTAATGCAATTCCAGTCTTGAATGGCTAAGGCTTTTTGTCTTTTCCCTCAAAATATCTACGGAGATCTATCTTCAGTCACCCTGGAACTGGGTGGCCTTAGCATAAGTCTGCTTGGTGCAAAGTCGGAACATTTTCTCTGTTCGATGGTTCGAACGTGAATGATGTCAGATCCCGGCTTCGCCTAATCTTATGTACATTTGACGGACGTGTTTGAAAACACCACACCTGTTCAGCAAATTTCGATCGACTTTTTGATTCTTGGTTAGGGGTTGTGTTTATTTCCTATATGATTATAGTTTAAAGTTGGGGAATTTAGAAAATTAGTATGCAAGTCTATGGAAAAGAAACACAATGGAAATACACTAATCTGATTGGTTAATTTACTTTCATCTGATTGGTCAGTTTGGCGATTAAATTACAATCTTGATACTTAAACTGTAGGGGGCATTTTTTTAAAGAAAAAACTGCCAAAAAGATGCCTTGGGCAATTGATTTGTTCACTGTGATTGGAATAAAAATGAATGAAAAATGGGAAATCAAGCACAGGTGATTGTAAGACTTGGACGAGGGAACAGGAGATAGTTGGGACGAGATAGACTTAGTGTTAGAGTAGCATCTGTTATAGGCATAATGATGGGATTCTAGGAAAAATAGCTTAGTTCAATCGAACTTACCTCCGGAGCCCCCCATTGGTACTATAGCACCGCGTGCTGCTATTACAATCTACGGAATGGCGGTCCTAAAAAGGATTCTGGGGGGATCCTATCAAATAAAATCGTTGTTGGTGATTTGGAGCGATTGTCGGGTTGTTTGTGGTAATTCTACGCATCGGGTAATTACTCTTGTACAAAAAAACATACCCATATCCTATAAGAAGTCTCTGGGTCACATAGCAGCCACGTGCTACGAAAGAAACCAAGATGGCCACCTCCAGTATACAAATGGACGACGGAAACACGTATCACCCTAACAAAATGCACTGCGCATGCGCATTATCATCACGTATCACTATGGTACTGACGTCATAATATGGCCATTCTAGCGGGTTGCCATTACAACCAAACATGGCGACACTGGTTCACGTTACATGACGTCACACCTGGGGTCATCCACAGGGGCCATCCAAATGAATCCTCAAACGTGCGAGACATACTACTTATGTAGCTACACTAATTGTGTTAATATCTTTATTGGATGAAATACCTATCACTGGAGCACAAAAGAAAGTTAGTATACGTACGTGAGTAAAATGACATCACATTTCATCGACGGTGGTCTGCTCGCAAATTTCCACGAAGAGTGGGTAAACAAATAGCCCATAACACTGTAAAATTTCTTACATAATTAGACTGGTGGCCTGAGAGCTTGATCAGACCTGGCGCGTCATCTCCAAACTACATGAGACACGTGTTGACTGGTACTGGATGACTTACAGTATCTTGCTGACTACTAGTCCATGCTCCAAATATCATTGTAGTAACGGTATATTCAGCACGATTTGTTGCGGAAGTCGCTACTAGTTACACTTCGACGAGTATGATGTGTGATATTAATGGCATCAAAGTAAACCTTCAAGTGCGTCCCGACGTTCTCTTCAGAAATATATACGTTTTTTGAAGATGAGGGTAATTTCTTCAAAGTGGGGATTCAAAATGTCGGGTATGTCATAGCACCTCACACCGAGGTACCAACTTTTTATTCTTATTAATGCCTTTAGGAGGTGGTGGTGGGGGGAGGGTGTTCTTGCCAACGGTGATCACCCACACTTTAAGATTTCTGCTACGTGCCCCATGGGAACTCCGGGAAGTAAAGCAGTGTTTGGTTTCTGTGGTAAACAAACTCTGTATTACGGGTAAAATATGCCCCACTCACCAATGCTTGTGGTGGAAGTCCTCTACATTGGACAACGTGGGTACAACCGATTTACTAAAATTTACTTTATCTTCATGCTGTGGTCATGATTAGCCATTGTGCAGAAATAGGTGACCATTCACACCAATAAATATACTAAATTTCTGTTACGCTCTTTGATGCACTGGGCATTTTTTTCAGTCGTTTCTCTGAGATTACTTATGGATTTCCCCCGAACAATATTCTGAGAGGCCAGTGTTTTAATAAGACTAATATCCGCGCCCTCTGATTGGATGCAATTATTCAGTCAACACGTTCCTAATGAAGTGTAGTTTAAATTACAAAACAGTTTATTATTTGACCTGAGGCGGAGTGACTTCCACCTTCTGTATCTGTTTGGGCTGTTGGGCAAACACATGGCGGATTAGACAGCGGGTTTACCTTGATTGTTTGCAAGGACAGACTTGAAGCCATCGTGTGTGCTAGCTGCTACATCTTTTGTGTCCAAGTGGTTCCAATCTATTGCTGTGGGCACAAAGAACGAATGTTTTATGTTGGTCTGTTTTACAAGCGGATACAGTTACGGGTCTACTATTGTTTCTCACTGAATATGATACGATGTTAATGACTATACAATTCGTCCCCTGAGTTCCAATGTGTTCTATGTGCCAGTAGGCACATAGAACACATTGGAACTCAGGGGACGAATTGTCAAATGTTTTGGCCCGGATCTGTCGATTTTGGGTCTGGAACTTGATGAATTTGTCTGGTGGCATTGCTGGTATTTGTGCCTCCCATCAGTTAAAAGAAGACTGCAAGGCTCTGACATTTCTGTCATACACTCCTCTTTTCTTGTTTTTTTAGTATTTCGTAATGGATCGTGCACCCCTTCTGTGTATGCTTTCTGTCTAGTTTTATGATATTTTGCATTGTAATGAATCCCAGATGATAGCTCCATATTATATTATCGATCAACAGGCACTGTAACATGGCAAAGACTTGTGAACAAATTTTGATGCATAAAAATAATTCAGCACTCTACCATTTAATTCAAGGCTTATTTATTTTTCGAGCATGAACCATCACGAAATAGTAAAATATGCTTTCCCAAAGTCTGAAGTTTGAAGTTGTTTTATTTGAAACCCAATCATTCGAATTATCCATCTATTTGTGATTGTAGCGTTTGGTCACTTATTCCATTGGATGCTTGTCTGTCATCAAACTTATAACCTCGTGATAAAAGTGATTATATTTCATTTCTTTATACGCCCGTAATATTTGGGTTATATAATATGCCTTTATGTACTTCTTTTATTAGTATTTCGGGCATTGCAGAAAATTTCAAAAATTTGTCAAACGTTTTGGGGGATGACCCCTTAATAAAACATGTGCTCAGGATATAGATATGACGAGAGGAGGAGATGGACGGGAGTATTTCTTTCTCGTCCAATCACTATTTGGTTCAGTACGGAAAAATCATTTGTAAATAACACCACAAAGCTTAAACTTTGATAGTGGAATACTATTTAAAAATTAAAAATTACAATTAAAACGCAAAATATAAATGAACAAGTGATACAAATTCAAAATTAACATTCAAACTTTAAATATTCAGATAATGAAAAGAAACTATAGGCAGTTTTATTAAACTGCTTTTATTTCGTTTTTCATATCTGTTTTTGCGTGTACTCCTCCAATAAATATTCCGTTCAGTACGCAAACCTAATTCCTAAATAACACCACAAATCTTATACTTTGATAGTGGAATAATTTTTAAAAATGAGAAATTAAAATGAAAAATCGAAATTTAAGTCAAGGGGGCCACTAAAAATTTGCAAGACGTGACGTCCTAATTTTTTATTCGGCTCCTTTTTACACCCACCCACCCACCCACTACGTGCAGATTTTCTACTATCGTTCTCAGACACCCATCCCCCACTTTCCCATTAAAATCCAAAATAAGCTTATAAACTTAGTAGGCACAGCTGTCTTTAGGGGGTTTTCATAATGTTCTTAACCCTTTACCCAACGAAATGGCCAAAACCGGCCAGCGCTATTCTCAAAAATCGCCAATTAATTTTTATTATCTTTTCATCTTTTGTCTCAAAAACATAGATTATGACCCCTCATTGGAACGAGCTCGTTCCAATGAGGGGTCATAACCTATGTTTTTGAGACAAAAAATGAAAAAAAGTAGTTATTCAATCATTTCTGGCAAGTGTCGTCTACTTTTCATGTTAGGTAAAGGGTTAAACAACAGGTATCACCAATTTAAACCTCTGTGGGCTGCTGTGGGCCCCAATCTACACATGACAAGCTGTCCATTATCAGGCTTGGCCAGAGCAGGTGTACATATACGGGAACAAATTTTCATTTGAATTGTTCCCAAAATATTGTCTGCACATTTTCTACATTTCGAACAAGACACCCACCCCCTACTAACGTGTGACATTTTCCCAGTTTAAGCCCAATATTCTCACATATAAAGCCTCCTGGTGTTGTAGTTATGTTAAGAGTGTGATGTACAACATCATCTTTAAAGTTTCAAACACAAAAGATGGTATATATTAGCTGATATATTTTTAAAAAATTCAAAAAATTGCACAAATTGGAAATGCACATTTTTGGCGCACTCAAGAGACCCACCCACCCCCACGTCACGTCCTGCAAATTTTTGGTGGCCTCCCCCTGTTTAAGTCAATAAAAAATGAAAATGCAAAAGTAAAAATTCGAAATTTAAAATTCAAACTCTTTTTCGTCACCACACAACGTGACAAGATGATCCTGTTCACACCAGTACCCATTATAAATTGCGTTCCTGACAACATACAAATGAGATGGCCGTTCCAACATACACAGGACGTCATCGCAGATGGCAAACAGAACAAAAGGGCGACAAGGAAATAAGATGTTGACAAGAAGCAAAATGGCGACACGCATATATGTGACGTTATGTTGCGTGATATCACAGGGTTGTGTATGACGTCGTGTCACGTAATACAGCACACGAATGACTTCATGATATGTAATCGCACGTTTATCGGAAGCGAGGTCGTGACCTCATCCCGGGTCCATTCAAACGAATTTAAATGCCCCTATCTTTCTTCTGCGGAAGCTTATTTCACTATGTTGTCCGACACAAGGAAGAATCGTAGCTGCCCGTCTTTCGCCATAAAAAACTTTATCGCTCAAACACCATTCGAACAGGGTGATATTATCTCCATAGAACAATCAGAATTAATGTCAGTGTTCAATTAATGCCATCACTATTAACTAATCAATGTTCTGTTTTACTTTATACTGATCTAAATGGAAATAGTTAATGATTGTATCCACAGAGAATTGTTTGGTTTGCATGGAATGATGAATATTGTTTTTAAAAAGCATAATTATTTGGAAAAGAATTGCAGATGGGTAGCATTGTTAAAAAGGGTTAGACGCAACGATGTTTTACTCACGCGTAAATGGATGCTATTTGACAACCATACGTTGTTTTTCATTGTTTTGCTCCTTCGTGTTAGTTCGAGGCTCGGATCAAGGTGAAATGGGTTATCTCCACAAGGAATTGTTTTCTAACTACACACGTGAATTAAAACCAGTGAAAAAAGCCAACGAACCGATCGAGTTGTTCATCAAAATTCATATTAATAATATACCCAAATTCGATGAGATTTCTCAAGTGTTATCTACAGCTGTAACAGTAAAATTAAGATGGGAGGATCAATTACTTTCATGGAATTTCCGTCGCTTCAGTGATACCCGAGTAATTTATATATCCAGTGAGGCGATATGGAAACCAAAGATCAAGTTGTTAAACTTTTTTGAGGAAAACTTGAATTTGGAAACAGATAGTACATTTGTCAGTGTGGATAACGGGGGAACTGTTACTTGGAAGACCAGTCATGTTTTAAAAACAACATGTGACGTGGACATCAAATACTTTCCATTTGATATACAACGCTGTCCTTTGAATTTTAGAGTAGTTGGTAGTAAAAAAGAAGTAAATGTGACTGTGGTCGATAACATCCAGTTGAGACCCAACGCCGTTCGAAACAATAAATGGAACATTTCCCTCACGCAGTTTAAAGGTTATATGTATTCACGAGAGAGTACACTACTTAAGTGGGATGTAACGTTAACAAGAAGACCCATGTTCTTTACCTTCAATGTCATCGTTCCAATTGTCATTCTTTCAATTTTGAATGTATTTGCTTTTCGAATTCCAAACGAGTCTGGAGAAAAAATATCATACGCTGTCACCATCCTGTTATCGTACGTTGTTTTCCTCGGGTTAATATCAAGCTATGTACCAACAGCTGGTGAGACGATCTGCTATTTGTCACTTTACATCACAGTAATGTTGGTTCAAAGTGGCTTAATTGTGGCATTGGTGATTATAACCTTCCGCGTCAGAATTAGAAAGACGGACGTACCAAGCTGGGTGAAATGTATGGTGATGAACTGCAGCTGTGGAAAGGTATCAAACTGTTTGAAGAGAAATCGAAGCCAGGACAACGAAGCAACACCAGAAAAGAATGAAAATTTACGCCAAGTTGCGTACACCTCAGAGCAGAAACCTGTGGAAGTAACCTGGTCTGTTGTATGTGAAAAGCTGGATGTTTTGTTATTTTACTTATTTTCAACTTCTTTCATTGTATTTACCTTACCATTTGTGTTGATAGTCTTGAAACAATAATATGATACATCATATATACTGGGGCTCTCAAGCCAACAGACAAATGTTTAAATGGATATGCCGTTGTTATGGGTAGGGCTGTCACGATTAGTCGATGAATCGATCGTCGATCGGTCATCCCGAAATCGATTAGTATTTTTCGTTGTCGAAGAATCGGTAAATTTTACCCCGCTTTCGACGTTCAATAATTGAAAAAAAATGACGAAAAAACTATTGTTTCTAAAGGTAAAGGGTCAAGAACGTCGATATTAAACCTCAAGAAGCCGCTAGGAGCAATTGTCTTTTAGGTACATTCAAAGCTTTGATGTTCTGAACTTTTGAACCGTCAGTGTAATAATCAAGACCGGACGTCAGTTGCGAAGTTCGCAACTGACGACCGGTCTTGATTATTACACTGACGATTCAAAAGTTCAGAACATCAACGCTCGCTTTGAATGTACAGAAAAGAGGATCGTCTTTGTTGTTTACTTGAGGTAGGTCACCTGACTTCAACTTCATTTTTAACGACTTCAAAGAGAGGGAGAGGGGGCGGGGGGGGGGGGGTCATCTAGGTACGATTAATCGATTATTATCTATTATTTGCGTCGATTAATCGATTTCCTAAAATAAAAAAAATCGTGACAGCCCTAGCTATGGGCTGGAACTAGTCTGCAGTTGAAACTAGAAGTCCTGTCACAATTAGCGCAGACAAGGCTAGTTGTTAATTTTTGCGCTCCTGTCTGCAGAAGAATGAAGTAGTCTGAAATGCACAAGAGCGTTTGCGTTGTACAATGCAAAATATAATGCACTATTAGCGAGGTCGGTATTGAAATCACGAAATGAATTGATCAAACAGAAAGAAAATATTGAGACTACAGTATTTGGAGGATTGATTACTACTAAATCCACGTGGGAAAGATTTTTTGCACATAGTAATTACTTACAATTTCTGAGAACAAAACAAAGAAGCACTGCAAACTTTCATCACATGGACCATCGGGTTTCACCCGGTGGTCCATGCGATGAACGTTTGCAAGTATTTCTTGTGCTGCTATGGACAATTATACATACTTTCGAGGGGTGGCTATACGAAGCTGCGATTAAGTAGTAATCCACTTTTTTCATTCTGTATATGCGGTCGAATTTCAAAATATCTATTTACGTTATTACATGTAGATGTTTCCCAGTGAAGGTTAGAAATGGTCTCTATTTATTTGCTTGGAACTGTACTGCTCGGCACACTGCTTTTATTTGTATGGGGGCGCGGTGGCGTTGGGTTAACCGATTGTTGTCAGATCAGCGAAGTTAAGCAACGTCGAGCCCGGTTACTCCTTGGATGGGTGACCGTCAGAGCGATCGATTAGGACTCCCGCGTTGTGTCCTTGGGCAAGGCACTTAACCCCGATTGTCCACATGGGGGCACGATGACGCCATGTACTAAGGCGTACTGTACGTCGATGGTGCGCATGTTTTCAACCAATCTAACCCTGCCTGTGCTGAGTGCGGAGTTACGATGTTGGTGAGCTGGCAGCTGCTCATCATTGCTCGGTGGCTCTCTCCGGGTACTCCGGCTTCCTTCACCCGTAAAACTGTCACAGACACGATATGATCTTGGCTGTTAAAGTGTCGTTAAACCTTAATAAATAAATAAATATTTGGAATTGTATAGAGTTCGGCAAGCTGTTTTCTACAGGAATGAGTTACACTAATGGTGCAGTTTGATAGGGTCAAAGGTGCACTTACTCAGCGCGCTATTACTTCAAAATAGTGCACAATACAGTGGCAGGGCTTCTAGTTTTTACTGTAGTCCTTAAATTGTCTCTGGCTTATTTTTAGACCCTATTGGCTAGAATATTTCATTGGGACGGAACGCGAACCAAACCGGACCACTTTTCCTACCAACTGAACTATTGCATCTGATTAAATCTAAAAATGCCATAAACATAATTGATTAATCAAAACAAGTAATGTTTCTCAACCGAGGCTTGAAGTGACTAAATTTATGACGACATTACCATTTCTATTAGATTTGTTTCTTTGCTGAATATTATGAATGAAGACACGCCATAGCTGTAGTATTATGGTTACGCCGCGTCGGTCCAATGATTGTTAATATCTTGATATTTTCAAAGTGAATTGAGTACTTATTGATTGTAATATATAACTTGAGAACGTGTGGGGATATCTGAAAATTTTGTTAGCGGAGGTACATCAACGGTTATCTGCGCGTAAACGTGGATAATGGGTAAACAAAATGGACCCAAACTGTGTCACATGTTTTACATAATTTGATTGTGATTCCGAAGCTTCATACCTGGTTACAGAGCAAAATTCCGAAGTTAAATATTGACGGTGCAGTTCTTTAATTTATATCGATGCGGATGTTGATAAAAGTCAACCATGTAAATCCACAATAAAGTATTCTCAAGAGGAAAAAGACTGGCAATAGACAAACCTTAAAGATGAATACGGCGCGCTGTGCTCGGGATATCAATGCGACTTTGTTGGTCAATCACTGAACGAATAAACATGTGCAGAGCTTTGAAGCGACAGTTGTGTCGTAGCTTCATTCCAGACTGGATCCAGAAATTGCGGGTGATCGCGATACCCCCCATAATTCGTCTCTCTCTCGTTGGTAAAAAAATGATATTCATATGGGAAAAGATATGTAGAATTTTTTGTTTTATATTTTTTTGCTCGGGAGGGCATATATTTGTACAATATGTTATTTGTAACCACTTTACACTTACCTGGACACTATCGAGCAACTGTCTTCTTTTGCCAGTCACCGCTTCCAACCCATGCACGTTTTCCTTGCCAACAAAATTGTTTACGCTTCGCGCTTTCTTTATCATTTTATTTCGAAGCGGAAAATATGAACACATACCTAGTATTAAACTAATATTTATAAAACTATTATATGCAATAGCGAGTGTTTCCTTGCTTTGAAAATGCGTATGCATCGATTAGTGAGAGTGAATTGAACTTCAAATACTGCGAATCAGCAAACAAGACGTCGTCCGAGAGGTTTATAACTCAATGATTAAACCAAACTCTGATAAGTTTATACACTTATGATCAGAAATTATAGGAATACTAACAAAACGACTCTTCAACAGGACCAGGTAGCCAATAACGTGAATATAAGCAGGGCTCAAAATAAGTGGTTTCGCATCGCTATTTGCTATGCAAAACATGCTAAAAGCTACACAATTTTCAATTATGTATAGCATTTTGCGATACAATATATTCAACTGCAGCCTAATAGGCTGCAGTTGAATATCTTGTATTGCAAAATGTAAAAATGAAAATTGGCAGCAAAATTTGCAAGCTAGTTCACTGATGCTTTAATCCTGATATAAGATTAACTCTCCGTCTCGCATTAGCAACTTCATATGTAACGTGGATTTTATTGGTTTAAACTCATCCTGCATTGCTTCTGCATTTTGCATAAAATATCCAGTCAAAATAACTTTCAGCCCATCAAATTAAGAGATGTTACGCATTTGGAAATATCATGCAGTTGTTAAAGGCAAGGCAGTTCAGCTGACAAAACGTAGCTAGTGCTTCGTGCGTTGCAGCTCATTTGAAAAAGCACAGAAATGGATGGACATTATTCTATCTACTCAGAAGAGTTTAATACAAAACAGTATGGCATAACTACAGTATACAAGAACTGCTATACAATTTAAACAAAATGCTATTCATTGTTGGAAATGTGTAGCATTTTGCTATGCATAGAAAAAAGGTATTTTGAACACTGAATATAAGTAAGTAAGTATATGTTTATTTGCGTGACAAAACAATAAAACTTATTTTCATAAGATTTACAAAGTAAACACCCGACCAAATTGGCCAATATGTCACGGGAAAATGTTTTTCAAAATATCGCATGCTCGTATAAGGACAATACACTCATACACACCTAGTCAAAGCCCTCCTCATATCTATTTTCTTGAGTATATGCGCAAGACCAGTAAGAGAGGGTTTTTCCAAACTTAATTTGATCGAATTGATAGTTGTTTTGTTTTTGTTTTTTTTTTTGTTTTTTTCGGGGGGGGGGGGGAGGCGGGGGGTGGATGTTATCTTGTGTTTCAAATTGGTAGCACAGTCCTGTCGCCTGTGTTCGTTTAGACTAAAGAATATATTGACACAGAGTCCACTTGAAAAACACTTCGTCGCCTATGGGACATAGGACATTCTAGCACTCAGGCGACGGCTTGTGTGGCTTTGGAATATAATTATCTAATTGCTAAACAGATCACTACTTGTTGGATTCTATATCAACATTGTTATCACCCCTAGGTAACGTTATTATTTATTTACATTTATTTATTGGGGTTTAAGGTCATATATTTCTGAACTGTGGCTAATCATGACCATGCCAGTTTTACGGGTGGAGGAAGCCGGAGCACCCGGAGAGAACCACCGAGCAACGGCATGCAACTGTCAGCTCCCCAACATACTAACTCCACACCAGCAGGGTTAGCATTGGTTGAAAACAAGAGTACCATCGACGTGCAGTACGCCTTAGTCCACGACGTCACCGTGTCCCCAGATGGGCAATGGGGGTGAAGTGTCTTGCCCATGGACACAACGCGGTTGCCGCAGGTGGGATTCGAACCGAGGACCACTCGGCTTGCAGCCTGCACCTCTACCAACTGAGCCACCGCGCCCCCCAGGTAACGTTAAAAATGTCGGTCGCAGGCTGATAACATGTTACTACGGACTGATATCTTTGGTCATATATACATGTTATTGCTTCAGTGAAGACATCTTGGTCGTAGTAACCCGCCGAGTTGACGAGAGACAGATCACCGTATAAAACGAACTGCCGTTACTGCTTCTTTAATTAAAATTTTGCTGATTTTGATTTAGATTACATCGTAAAAGCATGTGTAGACATCGCTGCCCACGCGTGGATTACGACCAGTCCACGGCGGCTGTACTGTAATCATTTCACTGTGTTTCCCACGTAACACAAACATCGGTTATAATATCAACCCCAAAATACCTGCGGATTATTTCAGTTCATAAAGGTAAGATGTTTGTTGGTGCGAGTAGTTATAATGTGTTAGTCTCGTTTTTGCAACTGGAATTGTTCAGAACAGGAAGAACGTTTTGTGTTTTGTCTTTTAATTTAGCCAATCGCATAATTCTACTGCCAACTCAAATTGTTAACGTTTTACATAAGATAACGTTTACATTAAATGAGCACTTCTTAACCCTTTGAATCCATGAGACCGATTTTTCGGGCAAAGGCATAATTTCGTCCCATATTTGTCTTATTATGAGAGATCCATACACGGTGCATTGAAGATAAAATAATAACTGCAGTCTGCAGCCAGACGGCTGCAGACTGCATTTATTATTTTATCCTCTCTGTATATTGATATTGGACCCACCCATTTCACTGTAAGTGTACACAAAGGCGATACCATTCCAGCAAACGAAGGTTTAAAAGGTTAATAAATATAAGGCAGATCGGTGGGCCAGTGGTCAGAGCATTGGACTTCAAACCGAAAGGCCAAAGGTTCGGTGTAAATCGGTGGTGCACATGCCTTCAATCGCTGCTAACTTTGCGTCCGCAGATTTAGTAATTTGAAGAGTATGCCAGTTACTCACCACTGCTTGGTGGTTCTTTCCGAGAATTTCGACATTCTCCTCCCGTAAAACTCTCCAAAACGGCCTGACACTGGCGGTTGAAACAGCCATTAAACCCATTAAACAAATAAAGAAACATAAAATTGACATTCAATTTTACGCTTTTTTTGATTTTTTCTTATCAAACATAATCTAATGTCCCTTGATTCCAATAAGGGAACAAAAGCCATGTTTGAGGAAAAAATGAAATTTGTTTTAGCTCCTCACGAAATTGTCGCCCTTTTGTTCTGTTAGTAGAAGTGTTCATTCAAAGGACAGAACTGACATCCACCAACACGACAATGAGGGAACCTGATGGCTTGCAACTGCCTACTTTTGTATAACTTTCTCTTGTTTTCGTGAAATCATTCTGGGATGTGGGAAGCGGTTTCACAAAAAAACATCTGTCTCCAGGGAAATTGAACTTGAAAAGTTTCACATCACTTACTTTTCATTTCTGACAGGCTGCATTCACTCTCTTCAAAAGAGACATATTGGGTCCTATTTCAGCGATAGCTTTTCAACCAGTCCTTTGCCTTGCCTCATGTTAATTAATATTCATTTTTTTTTAATTAATATTTCATGACTTATAGTATCAAAGGCTTTCGAGAGATCCAGGAATGTAGCAAGGGTATTATCGCCGTAGACTGGTCACTTTCCACGCGTGGGCATTATTTCCACGGCCGCAATAATATTAGATTCCAAACACTAATTACAGGAATAATCATCAAAAATTTTAATTAATGAAGCACCGGGTACAACCCGGTGCGTCATTTATTAAAATTTTGCTGATGATGATTTCTGCTACCTGGTAAACACATGCGTGGACATAACTGCCCACGTGTGGATTACGACCAATCCACGGCGACTGTACTGTATTTTTGTTATTACTATCGGCCATGTATTTTAACAGGTGCATAATCGGATGCAGCGTACTATGTTGTTTCCTGAACCCATATTAATGTTGATAGAGAATATCGAATTTATAAAGAGATTTTACAGGTTTTATTGACATTAGGTGTTGTAATTTAAAATACATGATGAAATTTAAATGGTGTAGCATTTGCATTTTACAAGTACTCCCCACAACTTCCAGGCTGCGTGGTGCGGATAATTAAATGCTTGCTGTCGAATTATCAAACTTTTGTGTTTCAGTTTTCGTTTTGGGCCCAACGCAGTCAACATATCGTCACTTGCAAGCAAAAAGGCGCTATCTGCAGTGATTTACCTACCATTGCAGATGGCGCATTGTTACCTCGAGGGTCAATTTGTGGATTTATTTCCACATATTTCCTAATACGACTCGATAGCACACCGTACTATTGTTTATGATTCGATGGCAAATATTGGCGGTGCTCTCTATCTTTTTGACCAATAAGTTTCTCATCAAGCCATTTGTATCCAGCTTGTCCACGTAGCAGTCATTAGACTATAATAGCCGAAAAAACATTGTCCATACCAATTTGACATTCAAAGGAATAATAAACATGGAGACGACATACCCAAACCAGTAGAAAATGACATGTTGATCGCCCTTGGCTTTTAGCGAAACGCCGAAATAAACTGCTACAAGTAATAACATTAATGAAACCGACAGGTTTGATTTGTACAAAATAAGTGACGATCAATTAAATAAATTGTTCTAAAAATAGTTTTTACCTTTGTAGCTGCTTACTGGATTCGAGACAACTGATGTAATTAATGAGTTGTAAACAGATATATGACAATCCCTATATAATTAGGCTTTTCCCTCTGGAAAAGACTATATTTTTTTTACGGATTATTATTTTTGGGGAGTTTTGGGTTTCTTTTTTTTTTTTTTTTTTACCAACACATTTTGTCCCTACGATTCAGAAGCCATTTTTGAACCGATTTTCACGCAATTTGCACACGCATTGAGGGGCACAAAATCTAAAAATGTACCGAAGCGGAATTTTCGAGTTAACCCTTATTTTTCCAGAATTGCAAACAAACTGTCAAAAATAGGGTTTATAGGCACTTTCTCGAAACACGGTCTTGTAGATTTTTTTTAAACATTCATCATTGTTAAACCTGTCTGTGACACGACCATTCATATACAAGAGATATTCAGCAATGCATATGTTAACCCTCCACAGACTGCCAAAGATCGATTTTTTATGAAATGGGTTGTTTTCGGGCCCCTAAAGCATCCAAACGATACACGAGAGGTAAACATAACTTCCTTTATTGGAAGTGGGATTCACCGTGTATCATTTTTGGAAGTAATAAGGATATTAAAAAAACAAGCGTTAACCCGTTTTTTTGGTTGGTTAAACTGCAATACCCCCCAAAAGCTGAAAAATGCATGTTTTCTGTGGATTTCTCTAAACGAGTCTTGAAGATTTTCAAGAAAAATTGGCCACGCGCAGGCCTTGGTGTGACAATAGAAGTTGCATGGACAAAATACTCCGGTGAGCATTTGTTCACCCTCCACGGACTGCTAAAAGTCAAATTTGTGATAAAATGGGCTGTTTTTTGACGCCAACAGCACCCAATGGGTACGCCATAAAGAACAGTACCTTCTTTTATCGAGCGCACAATTTATACGGAAACATTTTTGTAAGTAGTAAGGGTATTCAAAAGTCGAAGTCTTAACCCATTTTAGCCAGGCTAAAGAGAGATACCCTTTAAAAGCTTAAAATTCCCATTTTTTGTGGATTTCTCTAAAAATATCTTGGAGGTTTTCAAGAAAAATTGACAACTCGCAGGTCTTTGTGTGACATTACAAGTTGCATGGACAAAATATTCCGGTGAGCGTTTATTAACCCTCTACACGCTGCCAAGCACCGCAATTTTGTTGAAATGGGTTGTTTTCGGACACGCACAGCACCCAATGTATACCCGAGAAATAAACATAATCTCCTTTGTTGGAAGTGGATTTCACCGAGGGCCACTTTTGTAAGTAATAAGGGTATTCAAAAAACCAAGCGTTAACCCATTTTGGGTGTTTAATAGCGATACCCATCAAAAACATAAAAAAATCATGTTTTTCCTGGATTTCTTTACAAACATCTTGTAGAGTTTTCAAGAGAGAATGGCCATTCATAGGTCTTGGTGTCACATTACCAGATGCATGGCTAAATTATTCCGGTAAGCATTTGTTAACCCTCCATGTGCTGCTAAATGTAAACATTTTGAAAAAACAGTCTGTTTCTGGACACCAACAACATCAAATGGGAATGCCACAAATGTAACTTCTTTTACCGGACGCAAAACTGATAGGGAAACATTTTTGTAAGTAGTAAGGGTATTCAAAAATCGAGGTCTTAACCCATTTTTGACTGGTTAAGGAGATATACCCCTTAAAAGCTTTAAATTCCAGTTTTCTGTGGATTTCTCCAAAAATTTTTCCAAAAAATTTACCATTCGCAGGTCTTGGAGTGACGTTACAAGTTGCATGGACAAAATATTCCGGTAAGCATTTGTTAACCCTCCAGAGGCTACCAAGCATAGACATTTTGAGAAAATGGGCTGTTCTTGGGCACCTATAACACCCAATGTGTACATGCGAGATATACATAACCTCCTTCATTGGAAGTGGAATACAAAGAGGATAATTTTTGTAAGTAATGAAGGTATTCACAAAACCAAGCATAACCCGTTTATGGCTAGTTACAGAGCGATACCCCTCAACAGGTTAAAAATTCATGTTATCCGTGGATTTCTCTAAAAACATCTGGTATATTTTGAAGAAAAATTGGACATTCTCAGATCGTAGTGTGACATTACAAGTTGCATGTACCAAATATTCCAGTAAGCATTTGTTAACCTTCTGCAGGTTCTCAAACATTAAAATTATGATAAAATGGGCTGTGTTTGCGTACCCACAGCACACAAAGTTAAGAGGTGAGATCAACATCAGTGGAAGTAGAAATCAATGAGAATTATTTTTGGAAGTAATAAGAGTATCAAAAAACAACCCTTAACCCGTTTTGGGCTGGATAAACAATCATACCCATCAAAAGCTTAAAATTCATGTTCTCCCTAGATTTCTCTGAAAACATCTTGTAGATTTTAAAGAAAAAATGGCCATTCGCAGTTCTTGGTGTAACATTACAAGTTGTATGGAACAATATTCCTGTTAGCACTTGTTAACCCTTTACAAGCTGCCAGACATCAATATTTTGGATACATTTGAGATAAAATGGACCATTTTCAAATAGCCACAGCACTTAGTGGGTATGTGTCAAACAAAGATAACTCATTTTGTCGGTCATTAACTTGTCGGACGACGATATTGATATTAACCCTCTCCACCATTATTGATGGTTTTTACCCGAACATTTTTTTTATCAATCTGAGTCATTTGAGACTACTATAACCACCTTTCTCATAAATGAATAAAAGGAACTTCAGTGAGACAGTTAAAAGCAATTCACCAGACACCCTGGGCCATGACAAATCATGGTATTTCATCTGGAAAAATCATGATTCTCCAGAATCATAATGTCCAGTTAGTATAATATTATTGGCTGTCATTGTGAATTTGTCACATCTTCTGCAAATTTTATAATGGACATTCAGCAAATTCAGTTGCAAGATAGCTGAGAGGCATACGTTTGGACGAGATGGACATATGCAGAATAACGTTTGTCTTAAAATATGGCGGGATTGTTTTTTTCTTTCGACAAATGTACCTTGGTTAACTCATTCTGTTACATGGCAACGTTTACTAAACTTTTCACTTACATTTTCTGATCGCCCATACCTGCATATCCGTAAATTATAATTTTGTTTGCTGTAACTTGAACACTTTTATATATTTAAATAAAATAACGCCTGTTTACAAAAAAACAAGCTGTTTTCGGCCATGCTCGATTCATGCAGGTAAGGAGTACTATTTTCAGCAGATATTATTGTTGTCATTATATATTTTTTCCACGTGGAGAGTGGATTGCAACTAAATCACCCGTGGAGTGGAGTTATCACCCAAGCTATAACTTTCAAATTTTGTACATATCGACAAAAAACGCAAGCGCTGTTTCAGCCAATGGACATCCGGGTTTAACCCGGAGGTCCATTGTCTGAAACGATTCTGGTGCTGGTTGTGCTTTGCAACAAATTTGCAATTATTGCTCCGGTGGAATCTCCACTCTGCGGGTGATTTAGTGATAATACACTCTCCACGTACTGTACATTTCTAAATGTGTGGTAATAAATAATTCGTCTTTACCTAATATCCTGACGCTTAATCTGTGACATTGTCAACATACCCTTCACTCAACAGGGTAAAGAAATTGAGGGATGTACAGCTATTCACCTGTCCAATAAACTAATCTCTTCCCAAATTACTGAATTGTTAAATCATTAATATTAACCTATAGTCATTGGTGATTCGGAAAAAAATATTGGTGACGCTGGAAACAGGGTACATCTGAGGGGTTCTCCTTCTAGCTCATAAACCTAGTATATACAGTGCAATGCAGGACCATTGAGCGTCAACTTCGATCTTATTCACAATTTTTACACAACGTGATATCTATTCAGTTTAATAAACCTTGTTTATACCATGATTACCTATTCTACTATATATAAAACAACCTATGACATAAGTTTTAGCTTTACACACCAAGCGTGGTGAACACGCCACCAATGGGCTTTCAATAGTAAATATTTACACCTACAGTTAAACTTCATCCAAGTTGACCTCTGGTGACCTCACCTTGAATGCAAACTTGCCTAAATTTATCACTCGTCGCCCCGTGAATAATGAAATGAAACCCGCAATTATTTATTACGTTTTTAAATAAGTTTACCTCATAAGGTACCAAAAGTTAACAAACACATGTTGTCTCATGTTAATAAAGCATCCATAACTCGAAATAGTATGTTATTATTTTATTAAAAATGAAAAGGCCCCGTAATTTGCGGTATCGCTTTCTATTTCGTTTCGGCGATAAAATTACCAGCGGACGTACAGCCCACCTGTGCTCATGTAAACAAAAATAGATTCGCACGTGTGAATACTGGTTTATTTAGCATGTAAACTCTTATTCATCTGACGATCATGGTATACATAAAGTAGTTTGGTATACCAAATGTTCACCACTCGTGGTGAAGTGGTGTTAACCGCGCGCCAAATGCTCGCGGTTAACACCACTTCACCACTCGTGGTGAACATTTGGTACACCAAGCTACTATGGGCATATTCTATATTTATATACTTGCTTCATAATCCTTTTAAAAGACTCACGAATAGGAGAATCGTTTTGCGAAGCTTGTCAAGAAATTGTTTACCCTTTCACTTGCACTGCAACTTGCGCCTCTTCAAATATAAATGTTGCCTCTTTTATTAAAATCTGTTAATTACGATTCTTAGAAACTATGGTGATGCTTCTTCTGGAAAAAAGCTCCGTGGCCCATTATTAAAAGAAGACACATTGCCACACAAAATTTTTATAATCTAAATTCTCTATATAATTTCAAAGTACTGATTTACTAACCCTGTTTTCTTGTGTGCACGGCAACTACTCAGAAATGGTTGGCAACAATGAATTGGAAAGTGAGCTTTGCACATATCTCGGGTAGTGTATGATACAGATGGGGCAAGGGATGTCATCAAACAGTCGTCTCCGAGTGTTGGGAGGAGAGGAGAAGTGTGGAAATAGGGAGGCAGTTGGGTGTACAGGGGTAACCAAGGCCTTCTCATTCGAGAACCGCAACAAATCAGCGGCTGTCCAAAGTGTTATTATTATTAGTAGTAACTTGGGACCAGCACCACATTAATCGAAAGTTGTCGAGTTTAACCTTCAGAACTATCAAAACAGTGCTCATAACGGAAATGCAACGCATAAAACTCTTCGAAAGAGACAAAATAAGCTGTCCGTTTCTATTAAAGCGGGAAAACGGTGATTTTCCAGAATCACACAATCTTGTTACACTGTCACAGGAAGGTTTTACACAATGAGAAAACAAACTAATGTTTACACTTAAAATATAATAATGCATATTTATTATCACCCGAAGGATTGCACACAAACGGGAATGTATTGTTTGTGTTGTCCGTTTGTATTGTGATACATGGCCTCAAGAGTATTGTTAGAATGAGGATTATTCCATAATATTCACAGTTTGTTATTTGTCAAGCCAACAACATAAACAGTGTCAGAGGCATATGTATTTACTCTATTTTGTTCTCACGATAAGAGAATTAAACATTTGTCGTAAACAATTTTACTGTTTTTGTCATAGTTTCACTTGTCTCTTTTATTTTGGCTGTAAATTAATAGTTGACTTTCACAAATAACTAATGTGTGCTATGTGCAAATTATACATGTACTTGTACAGGGTCGTTTTTGAAAGGAGACTTGTTTTGGTGGTCGTGGAGCTACGAGACGTGCTTGCGCCATCAATAGCTTAACCTCCCTAAAGGGAATCGAGTCGCGATAAATAGAGAATAATCGCTTGACTGGGCTGGTTACGTGAAATAATTCAAACACGAGTGCGCGAATGCGCATGAGTGTTTTACAATATAGTCCCTCGCGTCGAATGAACTATTTCACTTAACCAATCCAGTCAAGTGATTACTCTGTTTAGTACTTTTCATTATTAACGATAATTATATTATTTAACCCTTTACCTAACGTAACGGCCAGCGCTATTCTCAAAACTCGCCAATTACTTTTCATTATTTTTTCATTTTTTGTCTCTAAAACATTGGTTATGACCCCTCGTTGGAACGAGCTCGTCAAGCTCGTTCCAATGAGGGGTCATAACCTATGTTTTGGAGACAAAATATGAAAATAATAGTTATTCAAGATTTTTTTTTCTGCAAGTGTCGTCTGCTTTTCATGTTAGGTAAAGGGTTAAAAAGGCAGAAAAAAACAATGAAGTGCACATTACACCCTCGGCAAAGCGTCTTCGTTTGCGCGCACGGTTACATGACACAATTGTTGATTGCACAATTCAGTTTAGTTTGAACAGTATTTATTTCCGTAGTATCTAGATACAAAAAGACAATAAAATACAAACTTGTATAGCTTACTTAACAATAGACACAGGAGGAAATGGATTCAGCAACAAGCTTCAAGCTTATGCGGGGCTGTTTCCATGATAAGAATTCATTAAGTATACATTTAGGCAGCTTTGGCGTTTAGACACAAGGGACCCAAGGCAGGCGTAGAACAAAACAAGTACATACACGCGCCCTCAAATACACACGCACATTCACGTATGCATGCAAACAACCTGCGCCAGCACATGGGTCCCTATTTTATAACTGAACAGTATTAAGTATTATACTATGGATGAAAACACTATTTGGATGGTGGGAGAAACATGGGGGTATGAATAGGTAGACTGTATTGTTGGTAGTGACAGTAAACCTAATAAGGACACCTACATGCGAATCAGTGAAATGTGCAGAAATGGGCAGGCCAGCCAGGGATGGCCAGCTGGCTTTCATATTCCATGATAAAGAAAGATGACTAGACTGGAGAAAGTTCTGGGGCATCAGGGAGCTCACATAACTTCGCTAACTCCTTGGTGGGGGAAGGGACAAAAGACGGTTGACATTGTTTGAAAACTGGTCGTATTTATATAGCGACTTAGTGGAGTGCCTTGTACAGGATGAATTACATCTGGATTTGGAAACACTGACAAATTCAGTGTTTCAACTAACCCCAAAGTAATGTCATATATAGCACAGGATTGCACAATTCACTTGTGAAGTGATCGTTTATAATCAAAACCGGAAATCCCAGTAAATCACACTTTGAAAAGTCATAAATGATTGTATACAGGACCAGTGAGCAAATAACATTTTTTTTCTTCCAGTCAGTCAAACAAACCCATAACCATGACTTCCGAAAATAGTCGCTGACAAACAAAAAAAACTACATTCAACTGTCCAAAACAATGGGACGACGTTTTCAGTTCTTTCAACCCAACTTAACGCTAGGAGATTCCTTCAACAAGTGCGAAATTGGTTTAGGTTACACATAATAATCAAATTGAGTGCAAGTAGTATTTTTGTCTCATCGAACAGTGCTGTTTCGAACCATATTCAATTCACTTCATAACGTCACCCAAGGGGTAGCTGGGTGGTTTGTGAGAAACACTAGGGAATTATATTTTTGTATCTCTTTAAATACATGGCGTCACTTCATTCGTAGTTTGTAGAAGTGCGTAAATCACTCTGAAAGTGACGTTACTTTTCCAAGTTCTCTCACCTCCCCTTTCAAGAATGCGAAAATTTTTTTTTTATTGCGGGGTGAATTGCTTATGTCCTAATATGGAATGTATATTTACATTTACAGAAACAATTACTCATGGTCCCTCGGAGCGTTATCATGTTTTGAAACGAATGTCATCGTGTTTGCCAGTAACATTGAAATAGATCGTTAGGCGCGCGTACGTTCGTTTCTTGCAACGCCATGTGACTTGTTTCTTCAACAACCTTACAAGATCGTGTATCGTCGTTGTTTTATCGCCCATAGCTACTGGCGTTCGCGATTACGTTTTTGAGTAAACGGTAGATTATAGAACTATTATTCCAATGTCTACTGATAGAAATTGAAAACTGCCTTGGATGAGTCCAGTTTCTACCAGCAGAAGTTGGACTTACACCTTATATTGGTAGAAACAGGCTCAGGAATGGTGATACAGTTAAAACTAGAAGTCCTGTCACGAATAGTGCGCTTATCTAGGCATAATTGCGCGTTGGAATTGCGCGCAATTTCCATATCGAATGGCATCCAATGCACGGCAGGTTCTCCTGGTCACTCATAGCAAACACATGCAATGTTTCTGCCAATGGACCTCCAGGTTACCCGGAGGTCCATTGGCTGAAACATTGCCTGTGCACAGGCCATATGTACAGAATATGATAGCTTTAATTGGGTCATAACGCGCACATTAACGCGCATATCAACGTGCTATTTGTGCGCATTTCATGACAGGACTTCTAGTTTTAACTGTAGAACTCGGGTATCGCCTTCGTTCTATTTCATGTAGTTCTCGTCACCCATACTCTAACCTTTACATGGGTGTGTCAGTGGAAATAAGTTGCCAACACTGAACTCTTAAGCTGTATTCACGAAATGCTCCACTGATCCATGTGTGAACGAGATGCGAGTTCGTGTCCAGTTTCAGTTAGTAATGTGAACGTTCAGCTGAAAGCACCTATTTGGTTGACAGTGTGTCTCTGTATTCGGCACTGCTGATGCCGTAATGTGAACGTTCAGTTGAAAGTGTCTATTTTGTTGACAGTGTGTCCTATATTTTCTACTGTTGTGTGTGGTATTTACGGTTGTGTGCGATAGACTCGGATTGTGTTGTGTATTTTTGTCACACATTTTCATATTTAAAGTATCGTTCAATTCGTACATTTTTTTCTAATTCCGATTTTCTTGAAAATATAACAATGGCGTCGCCGATGAAAACATCAATGGCATATCATCAAACAAACGAAAAAACACTTGAAACAGAACACATCCACTCGGTGTTGAATGAAATTCGTCAGAAACAAGATCGCCTGATAGAGATGCCGGAGAGTAGGGAATTGCAGAGGACCTAAAAGATAGGAAGGTGGAAATAGTACAGGTTACATGTGCGACTGATGTAAAAATACCTAGCCTTAATGTACAGCCTCCACCATGCATGCTTTCTGGCAGGAATCCTACAATTCCTCAAGTTACCGGCTATGATATTCTTTCTCACAGAAAGCTCACAATTCCTCGAGTTATGGACGATGATGTTCTGGATGCTGTGGCTCCCTATTCAAAAATACAGAACACACAAACGATACTTTCTGCGAAAATTCCATTTGCAACAATTATTTCGTCTCAGAAATTCGATTTACAGGTATATAATCATGGATTGGTGCCAGATTAATCTCGACGCCAGTCTGCCCCGCTAAAATAACTACCAAAAACAGATTCCATGATATCACGAACACATTATTCATCATCTCAGTTTGAAAGTCTTCCAAAACATCATATCCCACCAACTGAAAAAAATTTTGAGGCGGTTCACAGTGGAGACTGCTGAAAACAGTAGTAGGTGTGGTAATAAGAATTTGATATTTTTATACTGTACTAATGATCCAGACTTAGCTGGTGCTAGCTCCTTAAATTCTAGGGCCAAACACAAATTCCCCCCCCCCCAATCCCCCAAATTTGCATCAAAGTCCGAAATTTCAATGTCCCATGTGGTCCTCCATACATTTTATCCACTGCGCATGCGCAGTGTCAAAAAGGTCTTGAAACTGGGCCAAATGTCATTCTTTGTTTAGTAACATTTCACTGATATTTGTGCTTGTAAATCTCAGTTTAAATGATGCCAGACACATAATTATGAAAGAAATGGTGGATCTAAGGAGGAAATAAAAGGATGAGAGGAAGAAACAGTGGAAGGATGTATTAAGGGCTGTAACTTATAATTTTTGTACGAAATTATTTCATGTTCCCTAATTTCGGGGCATGGGTCTGATGTTGTCATTCTTGCTATGAAGTTACCATTGTTTGTTCAGTGTTTCCTCTCTCCCTTTCCTTTATCCCCCCCCCCCCCCCTTGCTATTCTCCCATGCTTTTAGCATAATTTTTGTAATTTTTTTACTAAAATTTCTTTGGAGTTTTGGCTTGGTAACAGAATAATTATTCTGTTTTCCCCATGCTTACGTCCTCACCCTTGGGTGGTTATGCGTTTTGGTCTGCATCTACCATCCGATGTACTGCAGTTTCTTCTCTGGGAGTCTCTGTTTTACATCGGACAGTGTTTAAATTGGTAACTGATTTTGGGCCATGTTTACAGTGTCTGGAGTCATGTTTCCGGTTTTTGTACACTTTTGTTTACGTTGACAACGGTTACTTCTGATAGTGATTACTTGTCTTCTGTATAGTTCTGCTCATAGTCAGATACATTAATATTGTCCGTACGTGTTACATTAATTTTTAAATATGTTTTAAAATTTTTGTCCACACTTAGGCTTTTTGGGGATCCATTTGGGCTCATTGTTCCCATTGGGAACTTGGGCTCTTCTGAAATTTTTGGAATTTTTTTTTTTTCTTTTGAATTATTTTTTCGAAATGTTATAATGGATTATATTATATTATGTATCTTTGTTTCAAGGGTTAGTGCGAGTACTATGACTGTTTATATTTTTTCATAATGAAAGAATATTGTTCAAATTGAAATGCGAGGAAGTCTTCCTCTGATTCTCGTGTTCATTGTGAATCTGGTAGTCAGTGTACTCGCACTAATTCTTGATCAGTGTGTGTCAATTGGAATGGCAAACGTTGGAGACGTGTGTCACGGTATATTGTTAGCGGTGAGGGGTCCATGCCGGTCCTCTTTCCGCAGGGTCACTTTAGTTTTTCAGTCCCTTTTTCAGAGGGACAAGAACAGGGTGATGTTTCCGTGATGTCTTCAAGACGTGTGCCTCTGTCGTTGCAGTCTAACGAAGAGCTAGTGGCTAAAGTGCTCATGGAAATACGACAATTGCCTAAGAGGTCCCAAGTAGGATCGACGACGTTGTCGTCCGCTAGCTCGCCCGGTGAAGCGACCATTCATCGAATGGCTCGGCAGCCGGGTTTGTCCGTTGCGGTCCAGGGTAGGAGTTTGGGTGATGCGAGCACTACAAACATTGAACGTGCACACCCAGCGACGACGGATCCGAGGATAGTACGGAGGAAGCCTGTTAGTCCGGTATCTAGCTCTTCCAGGTCTACCCGGACCGCGAGCGAGAGAGGCCCCTCTCTCTTACAGCAACATCTGGGCCCAGATGTTGTTGTACGTAACGTTCGTCAGTCGGAGCATACGTCCACTCCACCTGCTCGGGACACTCCGTTGCATAGACAGTCCGGAGAGACTAGTCTATCGGCTTCCTCATCCTCACGGCTTCACACATGACCGCACCTTGGCTGCAGTTGAAGCAGATTCTGAACATCGTTCTGAAGCGTTAACTCTTTGCCATACCTCTGAAGAATGTCATCCAGGTAGGCCGACGTTACCGCAGACGAATGAGCTCGGAAATGAGTCATTACCGAGTTCATTATTCGAGTGAAAGCCCAGGGCGCTAGATTCAGACCGAAGCACATTGCTCGGAACTGATAAACGACTCGTAGGACAGCGAAGCGAAGATACTTTCTGAACGCCGGATGTACCATGACGTGAAAATACGCATCCTTGAGATCTATGCTCGCAGCATAGCCATTCACTCGAATGCTCGCTCTGACCGATCGAATGGTCTCCATATACAATTTTGGAGCCACGATCAGCTTGTTTATCCAGCTCAGATCTATGACTTGACGAAAGGAGCCGTCTGGCTTCGGAACCAGAAACAGATGACTGTAGAAACCTGGAGATTCCTGGTTTTCTACGACCTCTATCGCGTTCTTCTCCAGAAGAGATTGGACTTCTAATAGAAGCGAACCTCTCTTCTGAGGATTTGACGGACGCTGAGTCCATCTGGGACTTCGAGTTAACGGAGGTTTTCTTTTGAAGGATAGTTTTAGCCCTTCTGAAATCACCCCTCGAACCCAAGGGTCGTCCGTAATCGACAACCAATTGGTTAAGAAAATCGATAGCCTTCCGCCCACTGGAACACGATAGGGGTTTGCACCATCACCTCCTGGACCTGCGAGGCTTGCGGGAGGAGAAACCACGTCCTCCACGACCCGCACCTCGTCCCGTCGATCTAGGGGCGTTTGACCTGTTGTCTCGGCCAGTATTACGACCCCTAGCTGAGTCGCTACCTTGACGGTCTCTGGAGTAAGACCTAGAGGACTTATAAGAGCCTCTATAGGGACTTCCCTTGGACGTACTCGCCCCAGAAGTGCCTGTCTTACTCTTCTCCGCTGAATCCGATTTTTTAGAAGCGGACTTGTACAGCATAGAGTCTGAAGCTTTCTTAGTAATCTGATCATAGATTAAGGAAAGCTTGTCGTCGAAGAGAAGCTCTCCGGAGACCGGAGCGACTCGAAGAGAGTTTTTCACCTTACGATCCACCCGAGTGGATGCAGCCAGGGCAGCATCACGTTTAACTAACTCCAGACTTGCCACTGAAAGGGCGGAGTTATACATAGAGCATGCTATGGCCCCGAAAGAACTCTTAAGGAAGTCTGAACATCCTGGAATTCTTTTCCTTCGAGACGTAATGATAACGCTCTGGTAAGGTGATCTGCGTACGATAATGCGTCTAAGCTGATCCTGTTAGACGAGATTGTCGTTTCCAGCGTAGTGGCTGGAATAGACATAGACGACGGCAAAGACAATTCTAGGTCTTCAGCCTGGTCGCCAAGACTCAGAGAAACTCTCGGAATGCCCTGTCCTGCCATTTCAAATTTATTCCTGTAGAACATTGGCCGCTAAGAAGAATACTGGACTTTTCGCCGAAAGTACATTTTGCCGGAAAAGACAGTTCGCCGGAACTTAAAATTTTAAAAAAGACAGTTCGCCGATTTTTTTTTTCTGTCCAATAAAAAAGACAGTTCGCCGGAACATGAAATTTTTAAAGAGACAATTCGCCGATTTTTTTTTTTTTCTAATAAAAAAGACAGTTCGCCGAAACAAAACATTTTTAAAACAGACAATTCGCCGAATTTTTTTTTTCAATGAAAATGATAAAAAGTAACCAATATAACCTTTTTCCGTCGTCCACCAACTTATCAATCGGTAATAATTCTTTACAGACCATTCAGTTCCAGATACTTCCACAATATGTTTTATGATGAATGAAAGGTTTTAGCGCGCCGAAGGCGCGCAGGGACGATGTGGGATTTACAAATCCCTTGCGACCCGGTTAGCCTTATTTTATTTCACTTGGATCTTGGATCACACAGGCCTAGCTTTCCTATTGCCTCAGAGAGCGAGAGGGAAGGGAGAGATAGATAGAGGGGATAGAGAGAGAGGGAGAGAGAAGGAGAGGGAGAGAGAGAGACAGGGAGAGAGAGAGGGGGAGAGAGGGAAGGGGAGATGCAAATCCCCCCCATGCCCCCATGCCCCCCTGTAGCGCCGCCACTGGTGCGGAGGAATGATGGCCTTCTCTTATGAGAACCGCGACAAATCAGCGGCTGACCAAAGAGTGATTATTGTTATTATTCTAACTAAAATAATATATTTTTGTAGGGCAACATGAAATTGAGTGGTCTTGTACACCATGTCAAACAGAGTCATCAGAAACCAGAGAAGAGACGGAAAATGGAGGAGACATGGAAACGGAAGAGAGTTCAGATAATGTAACAGTAAACCTTAATAATACACCGGAAGACCCACCCACTCAAACACCTAATCGTATGAATGCAACATATATTGTTTCAAATTCTACATCTACACCCATGCCTGTGGGCGTTTCTGCTGTACATCTTGGCTCACCAAATCTTCTGAACTTGCAAGATGCATCTGTCGCGTCTATTGAATCTGTTCATTCGTTTCAGGAGGAAGATATTTTAAACGTAATACCTCAGCCTGAGTTGGACTCTGCTGAAGAATCTCAGCCAAGTGACCACAAAAAAGTAACATACCACATGATTTCAGGTGCTTCTGGTAGGGGTAAAGATATATTGGTAGATAGTGATGGTTATTCATACACTAAAGACTACGATGGTAAAAAATGCATCAGGTGGCGTTGCTCTGTAGGTGGTAGGCAACCTAGCTATCACAGCTTTTACCATGAAATCGCCCCAAACAGTGATTTACTTACATCTCCGGCGAAGTGTAGTCCAAACTTTAATCAAATATCCTTAATATAATTTTTTGGCTTGGTACAGGACGTACCGAACCCAAAAATTATATTATGGATTTTCGGTCCAAGTTACCTCCAATGCATCCTCTGGCAGAAATATTTGCAGAAACACAACACAACCCCCAAATTATAATATGGATTTTCGGTCCAAGTTTGGACAACCTGCCATGCCAGAGTGCAGCCTCTGGAAGACATATGTGCAAGTACGCGCCTGCAATGAAAGGGTGATGAAGGGTGGCAATCTGTCACAGCTTTTACCGTGACATCACCCAAAACCGTGATTTACTTACATCTCCGGCGAAGTGTAGTCCAAACTTTAATCAAATATCCTTAATATAATTTGTTGGCTTGGTACATGGCGTACCAAACCCCAAAATTATATTATGGATTTTGGGCACAAGTTTGGACTACCTCCCATGCAAGTACGCCGTACGGGCCTACGATGAAAGGGTAACGAAGGGTGGCAACCTAGCTGTCACAGTTTTTACCATGAAATCGCCCAAAACAGTGGCTAACTTACATCTTATGATAAATTGTCTCTCCCCAACCCCCGCCCCCTCAAAAAACAAAAAAAAAAAAACAAACAAAAAAAAATCCCGAAAAGATATTTATTGCCTATCCAAGGAGACCAATAGGCTATATTTTATGTACACATGTATTATGCACTTCAAAATTTACTATGTTGTCATTAGTGCTTTTACAGTTTTGTGTTATTTGCAAATCAATGTTATTTCGATATAAAAATAATAAAAAAAATCTTGTGTTGTTGTTTATAATTTCCAGAAAAATCACTAAGAATTAACTTTTTTTTTGAGAAAAAAAGACTATTCGCCGGAAAATATCAGACAGTTCGCCGGAAAATTTATTTCGGCGAACTGTCTGATATTTTACGGCGAATAGTCTTTTTTTCCGGCGAAGTGTCCAAAGTTTCGGCGAAGTGTCCAAATGTTCGGCGAAAAGTCCAGCTTTTTTCCGGCGAAATGTCCAAATGTTCGGCGAACTGTCCAATTTTTCGTTCCGGCGAAATGTACTTTCGGCGAAAAGTCCAGTCCCCGCTAAGAAACCGGACTTGCCCGTCTTGGAGGCAAGTTTGAATATAGCGTCATTCAAAAGTTCAAATGTCCGTGAGACATTTCTGGACTGGGTCGGAAACTCAGGGACGGTGTCCCTATTCCGGCCGAAAAAGTCTGTGTCCAGTGACGCTATCAGTCTCTAATCCGGCAACGCTGCATTCTGGTCCGGAGGAACAACATCAGGAAGGTATTGCCGGATGAATTCTACGGCTACCTTATGTTACTCAGAAAGGGCAAATTCCAGCTACTCTGAATCCCTTTCGCCATCCGACTGGACCACTTGATAATCTCGGTCGTCCCTTCCTGACTCTGCAGCGGAACGAACCGACCCAGCTTCCTCAGACAATTCCTGATCCGAAAAAGTTTCTGATGGCTGCTGGGATGCTGCGATGAGATGAGCTATCTGCAATAGCAAGTCCGTTACGAAGGCCTGTGGAGCCGCTGTCTTACATGATTTAGCCGCTGGAAGCTCCTGGGACGTTGAATCCTGCATATTTATTTTATGCGAACGTCCCGACTGTAAATGCCTCGTATCCCTGGCTACCGGATGGCGTGACCTGGTCGACGTGGAATCCCTGGTCGGCGAAGCTGGCTGGATATAGTGAAAAGCAAGGGAATACCTCCTCTGGAGTCAGTAATTCCGAGTCGGTACCGGGATGCTTTTTAAAGTGTAAAGCTAATGTTTAACTCATTCATGTAATATTTTTAAAGTGTAGCTCGTTGTGAAGCATTTGTATATGTCACGTGTCATACGAGCGTTAATATACAATCCTCGGACACTTTTAATGAGTATAAAGAGTCTCATTCTCTGGACTTCCTTTAATTATTGGCTTTCCTTTTAAACAATTAGTATAACGGGTTATACTGGATGTTAATAGAGATCATTGATGTTATTGTGCTCAATTACAGAATGGTATTGTGTCTTTCTTTTTTGACACAAATAAGAAAGATACATGTAAAGCATGTTTCTCCTTTTCTCCCTGAGGGGATAATTCTGTTTACATGTATTTGAGCCTATTGGATTTTCTTTTATGTCCTAGGCCCTCCAGCCTTTTTTTCTATTCAGCTAAGTCTGGGTCATTGGTACAGAATAAAAATGTTAAACAATTTATATATTTTTTATACTTACCAATGACCCAGACGGGGATGGCCCTCCCATGAGTTGGGGACTCATACCTTCCCGCTGATTACATAACGGTTACCAGGCACTGGATGTAAGAATGACATTTGGCGCCAATTTCGAGACTTTCTTGACACTGCGCATGCGCAGTGGATAAAAGGTATGGAGGGCCACATAGGACATTGAAATTTCGGATTTTGATGCAAATTTTGGGGATTCAGGGGCAAAATTTGTGTTTGGCCCTAGAATTTAAGGAGTTCGCACCAGCTAAGTCTGGGTCATTGGTAAGTATAAAAAATATATAAATTACTATAATTTTTTTTTAACTTCAGCAAAACAACATTGCTTCATCCAGAAATGGCATCCCTGCAAATCGAAACTGAAGAAAGCTTTTTGCATGAAAAATTGCGGCAAAAGGACGAAACGGCAGACTATAGCAAACCTCTTAATATATCACGCAGCTCTGTAGGCCCCACATCATCCATTATCGATAACAATGTTTTGGATAGAGCAACATTGTACTGTAGTTATACCATGATTACCTATTCTACTATATATAAAAAAAAAACTATGACATAATTTTTAGCTTTACACACGAACCGTGCTGAACACACCAGCAATGGGATTTCAATACTTAAAATTTACACCTACAGTGGAGCTGCATTCAAGTTGACTCTTGGCAACCTCGAATTGAATGCCAACTTGTCTACATTTATCATGCGTCGCCTCGCGCAGAGTTAAATGAAACCCACTATTATTTATTAAGTTTTTAAATAAATCATCCATAACTCAAAATAGTATGTTATTAAAATGAAAAAGGCACAGTGATTTGCGTGTTTCTTTTTCCATTTCGTTTCGGTGATAAAATTGACAGTGGAACTACCACCCACAGGTGCACATGTAAACGAAAATAGATTCGTACTTGTGAATATTTTATTATTTAAAATTTTAGTTTCCTGGTGAATAAAATATCAATGACAATATTAGAAAAATCTGATTTATCTGACGATCATGTTATAAGTAAAATGTACCCAAAGTAGCTTGGTGTACCACATGTTCACCACTCGTGGTGAAGTGGTCTTAACCGCGCGCCAAAGGCTGTTAAGACATAAATGATATGTCATTCTACACATATGTGAATGCGCTCCATTCCCGTCCGGTCCGACCCGCGCTGTGTCCTTGGGCAAGGCACTTTATACCTGTTGCCTACACGGGGGCACGATGACGCCGGGTACTAAGGCGTACTGCACGTCGATTGTGCACCTGTCTTCAACCGCTGTAACCCACTGGAACTCTGCGGAGCTTGAACAGAGTTAGAATATTGAAGAGCTGACAGTTGTTCTTCGATGCTCGGTGGTTCTCTCTGGGTACTCCGGCTTCCTCCACCCGTAAAACTCTCACGGTCACGATTAGCCATTGTGCATAAGTATGTGACCTTAAACACCAATAAATAAATAATAAATAACATAGATATATTCTTCATATCTACCACACTTCCTAGTGAATAGATAGTTAATAGGTGTTACAAAGAACTGCAGTCTGGGAGTACGTCTTTTCGATCCACCGAAGAATGTCACTCTGAACAAATATCAGCTTAGAAACATCGAGATAGAAACACATTTGAAAAGGAAACTGGATTTTGATGAGAAAGCTTTGGGTAAGAGCAGGGGATTAATACAAAAAAGGTGACAAATAAAATCCTATAATGGAAAATGACAGTATGCAGACAGAGTGGGAACTCCTAAATATTGAAATCAGATGTGACGGAAATAAATAACACAGTTCAGAGGGGTTCGACTGGTATCGATGGAACACATCAAGATGTTATTGATGAGGCAAAAGAGAAATCAATGGCTGTTGTGAGTTCAGGTATTTTGAAAGTAGAAGCGGAGCACAGCAAGGTATCCAGTATCGACACAGAACATCCATGCTTTACAGCTGAATTTAAACACGAGGTTGTTGTTTGTACTGATAATGAATATCAGATGTCTTCTGCTAACCGTGGTAGTGAAGTCAGGTCAGATCTAGAATCTGTGTTGATAAATGAGCTATAACTGAGCGAACTGCAGCTTTTGACGGTCATAGAATCGAAAAGTCGATATCGGAAAACAGAATGACAAGACATCCTATCGCTGTCAATAACATAATAGAAAAAGACATTAAACCCCTTTTCAAAATAAACATTTTGAATGAAGCAATGCGCGGGGTGTTTTGGCCGTATCCAGTTACAGCTAAGAGCCTAAACACTACAGAGCACGCACGAGAGAGCATCCAAGAATACTACGAAGCCGATACAAATCTTACAGTTGTCACAGTTACTTAAAATACCAACAGCACACACAACACAAACAGAATCCTGATATTAAAAGGTTATTTCAAAGTATGATTCCTGATATTTGTTTGATGAGATGACCGACGGGCTCCTGGTACTTTTCGGAATGTTTGTAGAAATAACCACAAAATAGTACGAAGTTATTGAAAACTGTTGTGATAAACTCGCTCCAAAGATCAATTCCACAATTACCCTCGCGTCAGACATCAAACGTTTATGCCCCCAGTCTAATTTTGTAAGGAATCCGAATGGGCTGGAACTAGTCTAGCCATCAAATAGTCCAGCGTCTGTGTTTAGATTCAACGTCGCGAGTATTTCAGCTGATCAGAATAACAAACCTACGTTTCTCATTTCCATCCAACTGAGATATTCCACACGATTGAATAAAATTCATTTACTATAAATCGACAGAAGATCTTTCGGGCAATCGAAAATAACTTTGGGTGAATTTTTGACTACTTTTAACATCAGGAATGAAGACTCGCCACAGCCGTAGTTTTATCAGTACGTAACATACGCGCCGAGAAATTGTTTATTTAATCCTATTTGTTTTACAGGGATTGGCGAACAAGTTATGCAGCTTATATTAGAGCCTCTCCTTGGCCCATTGGCACAGGTATGTTGGATAATCTTCGTGGCGGCAACTTCGTGGCCTTGCTCTTCTCGAATACTGCAAAGGTATCTTTAACCTGCACGGAGTTTGTCTGTCTCCTCACAGAAGACAGCCATTTTACTTCATCACCCGATAGGATTGTACGCTGTGACAGCATCAACCCCACAGTTGATGCTGATAGTGTGTTCGGACACGTCGAGAACTTTCTCCGACCGGGGATCGATCTCGGTCGGGACCTTTGACGTGAGAGACCAGCGCACGAATCCACTCGGCCACCACCCTTGTGGCCGAGTGGATACGTGCGCAGGACTGTCATGCAAGACCAGCTCACGTATTTGATTCCAGGTAGAACCAAAACCCACTGAAACAAACGAGTCTTCATATAATCAAGAACAAGGCAATTTCATATTGGGTAGCCCGTCTTATTTATATCACAAAATGCCGTTATCGCTCAACTTAACGCATGCGTGGTGAAACAATTATAAACTTGTTTTTGACGTTGCACCGTCGTCATTTTAAAACATTAACATGACACGGCTTAATATTTTACAATTTTTGCAATGTCCAGAGTCCTTTATTGTCCCATTAATGTGGAAGATTGAAGACTTAAAACATTGGAATATTTGGTTCCATATAACCAACTCTGGTTCCCCTACCAGGACAAACTGGAAACCATTTTTGTTTCCGGAGGAACCAAACTATCTTTGTGTATAGTTCCACTAATTATTTATTCCACTAATTATTTAATATCTCTATTGGCTGAAATACCTGTAAGTATAACCATTTACCCAACATAACGGCCAAAACCGGCCATCGCTATTCTCAAAAATCGCCAGTTAATTTTCAGTAAATAAAGTACGTGGAGAGTGGATTGTAACCAAATCACCCGTGGAGTGGAGTTATCACCCAAAGTATCACTTTCAAATTCAGGACATATGGACAAAAAACACAAGCAATGTTTCAACCAATGGGCCTCCGGGTTTAACCCGGGGGTCCATTGCTGGAACTTTGCTTGTGATGGTTATGCTTTGCAACAAATTTGCAATTATTGCTCGGGTGGAATCTCCACTCTGCGGGTGATTTAATGATAATACACTCTCCACGTACTGTATTTTCATTTTGGGGGTCTTGAAAGCATAGGTTATGATACCTCTTTCGAGCTCGTTCCAATGAGGGGTCATAATCTATGTTATTGAGAGAGAAAATAAAAAAAATAGTTATTCAAGAATTTTGTTTGCAAGTGTCATCTGCTTTTCATGTTTGGTAAAGGGATAACTGGAACACGAAATAAAATGAGTATTATGTTTGTGAGTAAAAATGACATCACATTTCATCAACGGTTGTCCACACGCAAATTTCCGCGAAAAGTTGGTAAACAAATAGCCCATAACACTGTTGAATTCCTAACAGGATTAGAGTGGTGGCCCGAGAGCTTGGTCAGACCTGTGATACGTCATCTACAAACTCCTTGAAGCACGCGTTGGATTTATACTGGATGACTTGATGTATCTGGGTGACTGTCAGTACATGCTCCAAATCACATTGTGATAACGGTGTATCCACCAAGAGTCTGTTGCCGAAGTAGCTACTAGTTAGACTTCGACGAGCATGGCGCGTGATATTATTGGGTTCAGAGCAAGCCTTCATTTCATAAGACCAAAGATATCTCCACTACGAATTTTCTCGAAAAGTGCGATAGATGTCAAGGCACTATCCATCGATGTACCGAAGTTTTATCAATTTTCATCGATGACCACCCACACTCTTAGATTTTTGCTACGTTGTAACCAAGCTCTTTGCTGCAGTGGGTATTGTTCTCCGACGTTTCCATGAGATTACCCATGGATTTCCCCAGAACAATATTTTGAGACTAATATCCTCGTCTTCGGATTGGACGAGATCTTGCCAAGTTTTTATGGTACCAAGTACCGGTACCACATGTTACTTTCCGGCGTCACCACTCAAAATATTGAAATGATGTTGCTCATTCCGCAATTATTCAGTCAACGGAGTGACACTTACAAACCGCTTCGTTTTGACAAATGTAAAAGCGGATTCTCTTCTTTGTTTCTCTTCGTAGAAATCTGTAAACTGTAAGACAGATATACGATGAATGATAAATTGTCCAACTGTGCGCAATCTTCACATTACGCAATCAAGTAAGCTAACACAAATTGAGGTTCGTAATCCGTATACAAACACTTGTTCTGGGAACGTGTACCATTATCATTCTCAAAACGTGAGCACAGGTGCGTGTGAAGCAATAAAGCCTCACTTATGATAACGCGTTTTAGACTATGACTACAACATTATTAAGTAGATTCACCTATTTTCTAATAGGTGAATCTCTCTGTTATTCTTATTTTTCTTTTTTTTTATTATTTTTTTTTTTTTTTCTTTTTTTTTTATTTCAATGATTCTTGTCTGATGGATTTCGCGAAAACGACATGAACGATTTTGCAGAAATTCGGCATACCTGTAGAGCTTCATTTGAAGTTTCTCACCTGGGTCATGGCATTTCTGAAGTTTTTCGTTTTCTGCCAAAGCCGTGAAAAATGTTATCAAAATGTCACGTTTTGGCCAAATTCTCAAAAATGCTCTGGGCGATTGGGCTGAAACGTTCCTAGTATTTGAAGCATGTCCACCTGCATCTGTCTGCATAAGCATTATTACCCACGTTGAAGCTATTTTGCCACAAACCTCACCCGAAAATGCATTTTTAGCGAAAATTGCCAACATTCACATGCGATTTCTCAGCACTGCAACCACATTTTCTCAAATCAGGACCAATGAAAAGATGAACAATTTTGCTGTTATATTTCTTCATTGTTCTTCTTGTATTGATTCAAAGCGTAAATGGTGTTCAAATTCTATTCTCAATGAATCGTCCAACAAAACTTTGGTTTAACTGCTGAAAATTTTCTCCAAACTCCAAAAATGGCCAGAAAGAAAGAAATAACTCCTATAAATTATATATCAAAATGTTTGGAATGAACAATAGAATACGTGGAAATTGCAATTTGCCATGGAACTGGTGTCCTGAGTTTGGGAGAATAACGTGAAAGTCTGCTATGTCGTAATTAACCCTTTACCCAACGAATCGCCCGCATCCGCCCGTGTAATATGCAAATTCAGCAGCTGAAAAAATATTAATTTTCGAAAAATTTCAACAAACCATATCATGTGACCCCTCTTTGGAACGAGCTCGTCGAGCTCGTTCCAAAGAGAGGTCACATGATATGGTTTTCTTGAAATTTTTTGAAAAAATTTAAAAAATGATATTTAAGATAATAAATTTTGATATCGTCTGCGTTGGGTAAAAGGTTAAGAGACCAACATTTTGACAATAATATACCAAATGCAATCCTTCTAGCACAGCTTTGGGAAAATGTTGTTGTCATTCTCGAGAGGGATGGGTAGTTTGAATAATTCCAGTTTATAGTATCTGCAAGTTTCAAATGCTGTTATTTTCTCTTGTTTTTGGTTTAATGTAGAACGTTCAGCCGGGGTCAATTCCATAAAGTTCAGAGCAACAGGTATAGTGGCAAAAGTGACTTGAAAAATGAAAATTGAGAATGTGCAATTTGAACATATTGCAGAAATTATACCTCAAAATTCTGTTGAAGATGGCTTAATATTCCTGTCAAACTCACAAAAATGATTCCATTTATAAAATCTAAGGAGAAAAAAAACGGCCCTAATTCATTTAGTCTCACTATTGTATGTGCCTTCTTGTATTTAACTATGACTTCTGTCATTTGAATACTCAACTAAAGTGAATTATGGCCACAAAGATTGGAAAAATCATCCAACTTAACAGTCCAACACGAAGAAAATTTGTTTAAACCACTTGAATTGGTTGGGAGACATACGAATGTTTTGTGGACATTGTCCTCCTGCAGGCTATACTCTGGGAAGGCTTGACTGTTACCAGAACCAGCCGATTTTGCAACAATAATATAAATTATTCTGATGAATTGACGGTAACAGGGTCCGAGGTTTGCTGCTCGGAGCTTATGTTCAACCGAGACGGGAAGCGTCGAGGTTGAACCTACACTCCGAGCCGCAAACCTCAGACCCTGTTACCGTCAGCTCATCACAATAACATATATGTTCCAATAAGATACTACTATAGCTCCAAACCTACATCGTGAAACACGAGAGGCTTATTTACTAAATTTGTGATCGTTAAAATTTCCTTGTTCAAGGTAACTTTAAACGATCACAGGTTTAGTAAATAAACCTCTCGTGTACACCACGACGGCACTGAATAAATAATCAAAATACCAGATAAACTCATTTCATCTCACTTCAAATCGTAAATCGGTTTGTAAATTAAACAACACTTCATCCGGAACACCATCTGCTGCACGTGCGAAAAATCCCGAAAAATGAAGCGGCATGCTAGTCTCTCCGTTGATGAAGCAATTACGAAACGGGCGACGTCATTTTAAATATCATAAGTTATTCTGTTTGTTGACAGGAGACATGGTCTCACGTTCCCTGCATGAAACATATATTCAATCTCGGCTGACGCCTCGGTTGAATATAAATTTCATGCAGGGAACGTGAGACGATGTCCCCTGTCAACAAACAGAATAACGTATATGTCCCGCTCTTTGCTTCATTCAAATCATTTTAAAATTTGTTGTTGTACAGCGAAAATTAGAAAGTAGACGTTGTTACGGTAAGGGGTTAACTGTTATCATAACAGATTGGAGTGATTTCCCTTTATTCAATGTTAACGTACGCAGTCAACGGGGCGTTTATGTTACAGTAAATTAATGAAAAGAGACCTTATAATCTAATCAGTTTCAGAAATAATTACCCATGTTTACATAACTATTTTTTTGTACGTAATAACGGTACTTTTGTATTTATTTTACTCCAGTTAAATGTATTTGTCTCAGTTGATTTCAAGTGCAAACGAGACGCTTTCCTTGACAATGGGCAGAATAATCGCTGACAGTAGACATATACGCGTGCCCGGTGACATAAAATAAAATCAACGAGGCATTGACCAATCACTGCAAGGTATTGCAGTTGGTATCGGGACAGTTCGCGTTGTGACGTCAGACGGTAGCATTTGCTACTGGAGTCGTAAACATACAATAAACCACGCCAGCTCTAATCCATTCAGAGGCCGAAGATTTTACTCTTATTGGAACATTAGATGATTTGTTGGTTGGATGCCATCTGATAGACACTCAATGAAAAGCGCGAAAGCCGTGCAAATGCGTGCAATGAGTGCATTTATTTGTAATTTCGGGCCACATGTCGGTAAGAATACCACGAGGAAATGTTTATGTTGCCGATACATGTTCAATTGTGATTTCTGGTACTAATTTCATAATACAATGGTTTTGACGCTAACGCGATAAAATCGGCACAGATCAAATTGACGCTCAATTTAATAAAGCTAAGTTTACGATGTTGCAAAATTTCACTGCGATTGGTAGTATACAAAACATGGAAACGAAATACCATAAGTTCGGCCTTCAATCACATGCTGTTTTCGTTCAAACATAATTATGACGATTACCATTAATGGTGGGTTGGATATATTTTTGTTTTCACCCCAGTTATCAAGTTGTGTATTTTACGTAATGGTAACAACAAAATTATAATATCACGAGAATGAGGCGTAGTGATCCATTTTTAAAAATGGCATCCCTGGAAAAGGATATTGAAAGGATGTCCTGTTCATTCGACTTTATCACGCAGTAATGACAATATCAACGCAACTTCCCTCTCTGAATATACTGGGCCTTTTCAATTCCATCGCCGCGCAAATTTGTGAAGAGTGTGATCGTTTCTGCTGTTCTTAGATCTTTGAGAACAATATTTTGCCCACGTTCACAATTTTCCTAATATGGTTATCACCTTCATTTTCCAGCATGGTATTTTAACTGGTAGAGTGCTGGAAGCCTATATTTGGGCTTTACTCTAAAGATCAGGAACTGCAACTCAAAGTCTTCAAACTATGTGGATGTCCTTCATATTATCTTCGTATCTAAACTATTTAGTCTATATTGATTTTCCTTGTTACAATTTATGGGAGAGTGCCAAAAAGGCACTCTCCCATAAATTGTAACATGACAAAGATTTGTGAACAAATTTTGATGACTAAAAATAATTCAGCTCTCTACCAGTTTGTTCAAAGCTTATTTCATTTTCGTGCATTTTCTTCGGGGTGTTTATGACACTTCCCGAAAGAGTAAAACATGTTTTCCCCAAGTCCAGAGTTCGACGTTCTATGCTTGACACCCCGTCATTCGAATTACCGATCTATTTCTGATTGTAGCCTTTGGTTACTTATGCCATTGGAAGATTGTCTGTCCAGCATTGGTGAAAATTTCAAAAATTTGCCAAAAGTTTTGGAGGATAACCCCTTAATAAAATATGTGCTCTGGATGTGGATATACGAGAGAAGGAGAGGGACGGCTGTATTTCTTTCTCATCCAATAACTCTTTGGTTCGGTATGTAAAATTAATTTATAAATAACATCACATAGCTTAAACTTTGATATTGGAATACTATTTAAAAATTAAACTGTAAACTCAAAATTCAAATGAATAAGAAATAAAAATTCAAAATTAACATTCAAAATTTAAATATTCAAATACAGAAAAGGACGAAAGATAATTTTATATAAATTGCCATTGTTGCGTTTTTCATATCTGTAATTGCGTGTTCTCCGACAATAAATACTCCGTTCAGTACGGAACCCCATTTATTAATTAATAATTAATTTATTAAGGCTTAACGACACTTTAACAGCCAAGGTGGAGGAAGCCGGAGTACCCAGCGAGAACCATCGAGCAATTACGAGCAGCTGCCAGCGCTCCAACATCGTAACACCGCACTACAGCACAGGCAGAAACTGCATTTACAAATAACACCCCAAATCTTACACTTTGATAGGGGTATAATTTTTAAAAATGAGAAATTAAAACGAAAAATCGAAATTCAAGTGAATAAAAAATAAAAATGCAAAATTAAAAATTCGAAACTTAAAATTTAAACGTTAAAAAGCGACTGTAGAAAAATAACTCCTGACTTATGGCATCCAGAATAAAATGGCGACCAGGAAACAAGATGTCGACAAGATACAAAATGGCGACACGCAATAATGTGACGTAATGTCGCGTGATAACGCAGGCGCGTGTATGTCGTCGTGTCACGTAATACAGCATGAGTATGACTTCATGTTATGTAATTGCAGGAAGCGAGATCATGTCCTCATTCCGATTCGATTCAAACGAATTGAAATGCCCCTCTCCTTCTTCTCCTAAGGATGCGTACTTCACTATGTTCTCCGACAGAAGGAAGAATCGGAACTGCCCGTCTTTCGCCAAAAATAGCCTAATCGCCTAAGAGCATTTGAGTATATACACATGCAGTGTGATATTATCTCCACAGAACAATCAGAATTATTTATGCCAGTTTTCACTTAATGGCCTCACTACTAACAAATCAATGTTCTGTTTTACTTTATACTGATCTAAAATGAAATATCTGATGTATGTATTCCGCAGAGAATAGTTGGTTTGTATGGAATGAGGTATTTTGGTTTTATAAACATAATTCTTTTGAAAAGCATTGCAGATGGGTAGCGTTGTTAAAAAGGGTTAGACGCAACAATGTTTCAATCACGCGTTTGTGGATGCTATTTCATAACCATACGTTGCTTTGCATTGTTTTTCTCGTTCGTGTTAGCTCAAGGCTCGAATCAAGGTGAAATGAATTATCTCTACAAGGAATTGTTTTCGAACTACACGCCTGAATTAAAACCAGTGAAAAAGGCCAATGAAACGATCGAGTTGTACATTAAAATTCATATTAATAATGTACCCAAATTTGATGAGATTTCTCAAGTGTTATGGACAGCTGTAACTGTAAAATTAACATGGGAGGATAAATTACTTTCATGGAATCCCCGTCAGTTCAGTGATTCTGGAGAAATTTATATATCCAGTGAGGCGATATGGAAACCAAAAATCAAGTTGTTAAACTTTTTTGAGGAAAACTTGAATTTGGAAACAGATAGTACATTAGTCAATGTGGACAACGGGGGAACTGTTACCTGGGAAACCAGTCATGTTTTAAAAACAACATGTGACGTGGATATCACATACTTTCCATTTGATAAACAATTCTGTCCTTTAAATTTTAGAGTAGTTGGTAGTAAAACAGATGTAAATGTGACTGTAGTCAATAACATCCAGTTGAGACCCAACGCTATACAAAACAATAAGTGGAAAATTTCCCTCACAGAGTTTAAAGGTTATTTGTATTCACGGAAGAGTACACTCATTAAGTGGGACGTAACGCTGGAAAGAAGGCCCATGTTCTTTATCTTCAATATCATCGTCCCAGTTGTCATTCTTTCAATCTTGAATGTATTTGCTTTTCGAATTCCAAACGAGTCTGGAGAAAAACTATCATACGCTGTCACCATTCTGTTATCGTATGTTGTTTTCCTTGGCTTAATATCAAGCTATGTGCCAACAGCTGGTGAGACAATCTGCTATTTGTCTCTATACATCACATTAATGCTGGTTCAAAGTGGCTTAATTGTGGCATTGCTGATTATCACCTTCCGCATCAGAATTAGAAAGACGGACGTATCTGGCTGGGTGAAATGTATGGTGATGAACTGCAGCTTTGAAAAGATATCAAACTGTTTGAAGAGAAATGGAAACAATAAAATAAGAAGCCAGGACAACGAAGCAACACCAGAAGAACATTTACACCAAGCTGCGGTCACCTCACGGCAGAAAACTTTGGAAGTAACCTGGACTGTTGTGTGTGAAAAGCTGGAAATTTTGTTATTTTACTTACATTCAACTTTTGTCGTTGCAGTTACATTACCATTTGCGTTGATTGCCTTGAAACAATAGAATGATTCATCGCAGATACTGGGGCAAGCCCCCATGCCAACAGTCAAATTCTTAAATGAATATGCCGCTGTTATGGACTGGAACCAGGGTACAGATGCAACTAGATGTCTGTCACAATTAGCGCACAAAATGCTTGTTAGTTAATATGCTCCTTACTGCAGACGAATGAAGTAGTTTGAAACACAAAAGAGCGTTTGCGCTGTACAATGCAAAATATAATGCGAAATTAGTGAGGTCGGTAGGGAAATCACGAAACTGATCGATCAAACAGAGAGAAAATATTGAGACTACATTATGTGGAGGATGGTTTACTACTAAATATTTCTTGTGCCCTTGTGAACAATTATAAATATGTTTCGGGTGGTGGCTATATGAGGCTGCTATTAAATAGTAATCCACTTTCTTCTTTTTGTATATGCAGTCGAATTTTAATTTATCATATGACTCTTCCGTTTTGTTCACTTTAAAACATTTGATATTTTGTTTTCATATTAATCAGTGATAAATAAAGCCTTCCGTCAATTTCATTGGTCAATTTCAAAACTAGACAATTTGATTGGCTGAAGAAAATACAACTCGGTCACATGTTCATAATTTGCATAATTAGAGTTAGGGGCGCTCATTGGTCAATTTCAAAACTGGACAATTTGATTGGTTAAACAAAATACAACTGGGTCATATTTGCATAATTTCAGTAGGGAGAATTTACGTTATCTGTCCTATTTAGGGTGGGTTATATTGCATTAATCTTTTACCTGCTAGAAAAACGCAATTCATTTTTTTTTATATTTTCACTTTTTGCTTCCAAAACATAGGTTATATATATTACAATCAATAAACATTTAATTAACTTTGAAAATATCAAGATATTAACAATCATTGGACAGACGCGGCATAACCATAAAACTAAAGCTATGGCGAGTCTTCATTGATAATATTCAGTAAAGAAACTTATCTAATAGAAATGGTAATGTCATCATCATTTCAGGCACTGTAAGCCTCGGTTGAGAAATATTTCTTGTTTTATTAACAAAAATATGTTTATGGTATTTTTAAATTTAATCGGATGCAATAATTCGGTTGGTGGGAAAAGTGAAATGGTTAGGTTCGCGTTCCGACCAAATAAAATATTCTAGCCAATAGGGTCTACAAATAAGCCAGGGACAATTTTGTGACTACAGTAGAAACTAGAAGCCCCTCCACTGTATTGTGGGCTTTTTTAACTTGGAATTATGGGTCTTAAATTCCCTTTTAAACATGTGACCGATTTGGACAGTATGCGATTGAGTGAATGTGTGACTGTGGATGGGGCATTGAAATATTCCAATATATTTGGCTCCCCATCCTCCAAACCAATGAAGATCAGAAGCAATGATGCTAATCGAAGTTGGTTTATAGGGCAGTGGGTGAGATACACCACCATGTTTGCTATTCCGCTGTTTTATGTTACACATTCACAGCTAAGTGCGTACAGAAAAAACGCTCGTGCGCGGAACTCGACCCCCACTTTGACTGGCCAGTATCCATATTGCCGACAGACCAGAAGATAGTGTCGATTTTCAACACGTCGCACCATCAGCATCGTCCACATCTCTCCTTGATTACAGCAACCGCCAAAACGAGGATGTATTTTATTACAAAGTCATCCATTGATTAAGATCGACGAACATTATCTACGGAGCCAAATTAGACGAGGTATCCAGATAAGATAGCTAGAATAGCAAATACCGCTTGGTTAAACATTGCTTGAGGAATCGTCGTGCCACATCCTAATGAATTTAGTCAACTCTAACAAGACTGTCAAAGTTACTCTGATAAAACATTCGGGTCTGTAAGGATTGTTGCATTCAACGCTGCCGGCGTATAATGCTAAGAACTTAAAAGTCACACTTTTTGTGAACATATTTATACTTTCTAGAAGACGAATTTCGTTGTCCAATTCGTTCAACATTTTTGGAAACGAATACAGTGGAAACTTCTCCAGGGATCGAGTCCTGCTTCTACTTACACGCAAAAAGCGTTGACTGTCTCGTGTTTCTGTGGGTCTGAGTACTAACATAGGCGACACAATCGCCAAAATGAGGCTGGAAGATTAGACTTTTTCCAGTCGTAGATGAACACATCAGCATGGAGTTTAAGTAAGTCATTATCATTTAGGATATGATCTTTAATGAACGGTATGAGTATTGAATTTTTTGTTATTGATAATTCGTAGGGTTCTTTTCTGCATTAACAGTAATCTGTTGATCGCTCCTGAGTTACCCTGGATTTGAATCCCATAAAGCAAGTGTCTGTGTACGAGTGTGAAGTAAAGCGTTATCGGGGCATTGTGTGGAAGAATGGCTTTAACGCTATCGAGGGAAGCATTTACACATGCAATTTTAGAGCATATCTGTGTGAAGTGTGTTTTATACGATAACTTTTCATCAATGTTGATGCTAAGAAATTTGAGGGACTTTTCGGTTTCTTCGACGCCTTCCCTAATTATTTCTTTGTCGTCGATATAGACACTCCGTTGAGTAAATTTAGGTTTTCTTCTGCCTGGGTTAATTAATATATATTTAGTTTTTTAGCGTTTATGACCAGGCGATTAACAAAACACTATTTGGGTATTTTTTTGCAATTTATTGTTTATGTAGGTTTTTAAGTTATTCTCGTAGGCACTTGGCGCGGTAACTGTAGTATCGTCCGCGAATGATAACACGTTCAGTGAAGTTAAAAATATCATTACTGTATAGTAAGACAAGGATAGGTCCTAATGTTGAGCCCTGTGGTACGCCACAATCTGTTTAAATCAAATCCGATTTGTGTTCACCATAAATACAAATTGTTTTCTGTCAGACAAATAGTTTTTGAACCACTATGCCGTTTTTGAATGAATTATTGATTATGTGTGCCAATGGTAGGGTAGGGTAGGGCTATACAATTTACAGTTTGTTTCAGAAGATCTGATCTGATACCGTCACAGTCAGGGCTTGTTTTGGGTTTCATAGATTTGATAACATTAATTATTACGTTAGGTGACGTCGGTTTTACAAAAAAAAAAATGTTCTGAAACTCACCATTCAGGTAGGTTGTGAATGACGTGTGTCTTGTTCTAAGAGACTAAGATGTTGACTAGTAAATCGTCCGATATTCTCACAGAATTTATTAAATTCCGTTGTAATTTCGTACGGGTCCTTAATTTCCTTGTCGTTCTGGGCAAAGAAAATGGGAGTTTGGGCACACGTTTTTCTTTATTAATACTTTCGTTGAGGATTTTCCATGTTTTGTGCTTGTCGTGCTTATTGTCCGTCGGGATAGATTCATAATAGATTTCCTTACTTTGTTTCTTTTTTTACAATAATTTTTATAGTTTTGAATATTTTGATCAGATTTTTTACCTGTATGTCGGTTTTCTAACACCGAGCCACAAGCGAGGTGTCTAAATGAGACATCCGGGTATTAAATCTCCATATACCATACATGTTGGAGGAGATAACGTTTTTGTCCCGTTTAAAGGACAATACAGACATAGTGGAAATAAATTTGTGGACGCATTTCTCACGCTCCGCAATCACTTCGACCCAAATTCGTGAATAGTTGTTTTGTTTCATAAACGCAGAATACAGCAGATATAGTTACACTCCTTCAGACGTGAAGGGAATGAGTAAACAGTATTTTGTTGACATATCGCCCCCTGAGTTCCAATGCGCCTACTGGCACAGAAAACACATTGGTACTCAGGAGAAGATATTTGCTCTTGTTTTATTTTTCTCCAGTTGTTTCATTTAATTATTCGTCTATTTAATTTATAACGGCAAAATATGATCGAATTGTCGGAAATATGAGATAATATTTGTGACTATTTTCAGATTTTGTAGTTCGATTTTTATATTGTAGAGACCGGGGAAGAGGATATGATTTCGCGCGCCGAAGGCGCGCAGGGACGATATGGGGGACAAGCCCCTTTCGACCCTCGGGAGCTGTATATGATGGCTGTCACATGTCTAGGCGTGTTGAAGGAGGAAAAGGATCCGGTAATCGGCAGGTGTCTCCAGTTGTGGGTAGGCGGTCTCGTTGACTGATGTCGGTTGGACCCTCGGGTGAGGACCAGTGTGGGAGGTTGGGTCCTCTCACAAAGGTACTACCTCTCCCCGAGGGTGCAGTCGATCTGGATTTTCGGGCAAGTATAGTCTGCCGCTTCGAGGATGATTATGAGTGATGGCCATCACTGGCAAGTATAATCTGCCTCAGGCTGTCTCTGTAGTAGTTGGACTCTTTGAAGGAAAACAACAACGACCCCTTTCGGGGACCACCAAGAAGAAGACCCGAACTTCCCTGGTTCGGGGGCAGGCCTGCATTGTAATCCTGGTGGGTTGGGACAAAAAAATGCGCAATGCACTTACAAAAAGGGACAGAGGCGGGACGCAGGACCAACGCTCGCCTCCCTTAAAGTGGTTGACCACTTTTAGGGATGGAGAGGAGGATGTTCAGGAACTAAGGGGGTGACTGTTTCCATAACGGTTAGACTGTCTGTAGCGGTTATTGGGGTGCTGGTCAAAAAAAAACATCTTCTGTGTACCTGCTTAAAAAGAAGCAGGTAGAATTAGTTTTCATTAGAATATGTAAACTGTAAAGATAAAAGTAGTACCTCTTTAGTTGCGTGTCTTTGTGGTGTCTTCTGTGTGTGTTGGGGAGAGTATGGAATGCACGAATCTTAACATTCGTAAGAGCAGTAACATACTCTCGTGTGGTGTTGTGCTGTGTGTGTGCTTGTCGGTATGGGAGAGAGTATGAAGTGCACGAATCTTTACATTCGTAAGAGCAGTAACATACTCTCGTGCTTGGGACCCCAATCGTTCCCTATTTATTATTTAGTTTTAAGGTGCCGGGGATCGCGAGCGTTTTAAGTGGGCTGAGCTTCATAGTTTGCGAGTGAGTTTGCAGCAGGACGGTAACAGGTCTAGCACACTAGACCACACCCGAGGGTGTTTCTTTCCTGTTGTGTCCTTCGCTGGAAGTGGCCTTATTTAGGTTAGTTTAAATTTATTTGAAGTTGAGGATGCCGGGGATCGCGATCGTTTAATGCGGGTTGAGCTTCCGAGGCTGTCAGCGGGAGGGCAACAGGTCTAGCATACTAGGCCACACCCGAGGGTGTTTCTTTCCTATTGTACCCTTCGCTGGTTGCGGACTTATTTATTTTAATTTAGTTTAGGGGTATTCGGGGGCGTCGGGGATCGCAGATCCCTATTTATTATTTAATTTTTATAACAGTATTTATTCCTGATGTAACGTTTAGTTGAGTCGGTGAAGGCAGCCCTTTCTGGTAGACGGCCACAGTTAAGCTGTTTTTCTGCCTGTTTTGAACCACTATGCCGTTTTTGAATGAATTATTGATTATGTGTGCCAATGGTAGGGCTATACAATTTACAGTTTGTTTGAGAAGATCTGATGTGATACCGTCACAGTCAGGGCTTGTTTTGGGTTTCATAGATTTAATAACATTAATTACTACGTTAGGTGACGTCGATTTTACAAAAAAAAAATGTTCTGAAACTCACCATTCAGGTAGGTTGTGAATGGCGTGTGTCTTGTTCTAAGAGACTAAGATGTTGACTAGTAAATCTTCCGATATTCACACAGAATTTATTAAATTCCGTTGCAATTTCGTACGGGTCCTTAATTTCCTTGTCGTTCTGGGCAAAGAAGAAAGGGAGTTTGGGCACACGTTTTTCTTTATTAATACTTTCGTTGAGGATTTTACATGTTTTGTGCTTGTCGTGCTTATTGTCCGTCAGGATAGATTCATAATAGATTTCCTTACTTTGTTTCTTTTTTTACAATAATTTTTATAGTTTTGAATATTTGGATCAGATTTTTACCTGTATGTCGGTTTCCTAACACCGAGCCACAAGCGAGGTGTCTAAATGAGACATCCGGATATTAAATCTCCATATACCATACATGTTGGAGGAGATAACGTTTTTGTCCCGTTTAAAAGACAATACAGACATAGTGGAAATAAATTTGTGGACGCATTTCTCACGCTCCGCAATCACTTCGACCCAAATTCGTGAATAGTTGTTTTGTTTCATAAACGCAGAATACATCAGATATAGTTACACTCCTTCAGACGTGAAGGGAATGAGTAAACAGTATTTTGTTGACATATCGCCCCCTGAGTTCCAATGCGTTTTATGCGCCTACTGGCACAGAAAACACATTGGTACTCAGGGGAAGATATTTGCTCTTGTTTTATTTTTCTCAAGTTGTTTCATTTAATTATTCGACTATTTAATTTATAACGGCAAAATATGATCGAATTGTCGGAAATATGATAATATTTGTGACTATTTTCAGATTTTGTAGTTCGATTTTTATATTGTAGAGACCGGGAGCGAAAGGCTTTCATTTATACCATATACCACCGATGTTTCGCGTGCCCATATACGCTGGATGTTGCACGCTCTAGGGATTCTGAACAATCAAAAGACAGAATTTACAGGAAAAAAGGGCAAAACAGTTTTTATTATCCTTCAGAAAGACTCTTAAATAGGAGAAACGTTTTGCGCAGCCTGTTAAGACATTGTTACTCTTTCACTTGCACTGCAACTGGCTTCACTTCTAAAATAAATTGTGCCCCTATTACTAAAATCTTTCCCCACCCCACACCCGTACCCATCGTGGATTATAATAATCCCCCTCCACATACTGTAGTCTCAATATTTTCTTTGTGTTTGAAAGGTTCAGTTCATGAGTCCAGCACCGACCACGCTAATGTCGCGTTATATTTTGCAGTGCACAGCGCAAAGCTCTTGCGTATTTCAGTCTACTTCATTCTTCTGCGGTAAGGAAAGCATTATTAACGAACGAGCATTTTAACAGTGATTGTGACATAACTTCTAGTTTCAACTGTATATTCTTTCTGTTACGTCATTAGAGTATCTTTATATATTTATGCTCATATTCATATTTAACCCTTTACCTAACGTAGACAGCAGACGACACTTGTAAAAATAATTCTTGAATAACTAATTTTTTTCATTTTTTGTCTCAAAAACATAGGTTATGACCCCTCGTTGGAACGAGCTCGACGAGCTCGTTCCAACGAGGGGTCATAACCTATGTTTTTGAGACAAAAAATGAAAAAAATAATGAAAATTAATTGGCGATTTTTGAGAATAGCGCTGGCCGGTTTTGGCCGTTACGTTGGTAAAGGGTTAAATGTCATATCAAATGCATGGAATCAGATTTTACGCATTGTTAACTGTGTTGTATATAACGCCCTCTATGACTGTGTTTTTGCTATAAAATATCTTATCTGCTGGGATATCTGTTTGTTTATTTTAATGTAAAATGTAATCGCGACTCGTGCTTCTTGTCAAAGCTTCCATTCCAGCACATTTAATACTCATGCCATTAATTGATAGAAACGTCTGTTTTTACTTTCTTTCAAATCATTGTGTATGTAGCGGGCTCTGTGTAAAGGCCATTTATCTCACTGTTTGGTTGCTCCGGGTCTCCTATTCTCGTGGTAATCGGTCGCTTCGTGTGCTAAGGGTTGGCGATTCGATCATCGGTTCCTGAACGTCTCTCTCAATCTGTTATAAGGTGGCGGGTTGGGGTGGGAGGGGGGGGGGGGTGCTTGTCCCGTTGTCAGCAGAGGGCGGCATTGTGTATATTAGTGATGAAATACTGCGGGTATTTCGACCACTCTGCAGATGATTCTGGGATGAGAGGCACGGTAGGTGAAGAGAGACTCGTGTAGCGGTCTTGATATAAAGGTCATTTATGAACCAGCCTGGTTTGTCCTATCACGCTGTCTCGTGGTAAATCTATTGCTTTTGCTATTAGAGGTCGACGAGCGAGTCAAGGTGGCCACACTTTTTCTCTCACTCTATCACATGGAAACTACACGAGAGACAAAATTACTGGTGTTATTCTGTGTTAGTCCGTCTGGGGTCTTAACCCTTTACCCAACGTAACGGCCAAAACCGGCCAGCGCTATTCTCAAAAATCGCCAATTAATTTTCAAAATATTTTCATTTTTTGTCTCAAAAACATAGGTTATGACCCCGCGTTGGAACGAGCTCGTCGAGCTCGTTCCAACGAGGGGTCATAACCTATGTTTTTGAGACAAAAAATGAAAAAATTTAGTTATTCAAGAATTTTTTTTGCAAGTGTCGTCTGCTTTTCATGTTAGGTAAAGGGTTAAATGGTTATCAAAATACATAAAAGATGTAATATGAAACAAACAATACATTTTATCGATGTACTAATGGGCAGCTATTAAGGCGCTTTCAGCATCACTTATTCAAAGTCCGTGCCGTTAATGTCTATTTTAATCTGTCTATCGCAACTGAACTGGACATCTAATCAATGCATAAAGGACACTTTAGCATTACTCGATAATTCGCTTCACTGATCACTATACATTACCTTCCAGTTATCAGATGTTTGCTTTTCATGGGCAGACTGACACCAAAAAATACCAGACGAAAAGCTGACGGGGGTCTACTTAACGATTCTAGAGTACAGTTAAAACTAGAAGTCCTGTCGCGAATAGTGCGCTTATCTTGGCTTAATTGCGCGTTGGAATTGCGCACAATTGCCATATTGAATGGCATCCAAAGCACGACAAGTTCTCCTGGATACTTATACCAAACACATGCAATGTTTCTGCCAATTTACCTCCGGATTACCCGGAGGTCCATTGGCTGAAACATTGCTTGTGCACAGGCCATATGTACAGAATTTGATAGCTTTACTTGGGCCATAACGCGCACATTAACGCGCATATCAACGTGCTATTTCTGCGCATTTCATGACAGGACTTCTAGTTTTAACTGTAGCTCTGGGTTATAATCTTCCCAAGTCTCACAGCATGCCGAACGATGGTCTAACCAAACACCGCCCCGACCATAGTTCAACCTGTACGAAGAGAGGTTGCGATTTGAAGACAAAAAGACACTAAATCCTTAGATTTTACGAACGTTTAGAAAGTCGAAAATAAATTACTAATATTACTTTTTGTTATATATATACTGAGTCAAAAAAGAAAGTATAATAAACTTTGAGGAGAAATTCTCTTAGTATTACCGACTTTAATCCCAAACAAATTATTGTAAAATCCTATTTTGAGCCTAGCTGTATGAACTGGTATAATTTCATGTCCTTACTGTTGCCAGCGTCATGCCAGGATGTCGCAATTCAGACATGGGGTGAAATGAAAAGGTCGCACAGGCAGTCAATAGTGTGTATATCCACCGTTTGTCTCTTGGATGGCAAGACATCGACGGCGCATGGACCTGGTAAGTCTCTGGATGTCACCCTGTAGTATCCCGTTCCACTCCTGTCTTAGAACATTACGTAAATTGCCTAACGTCTGAAGATCATCAAGTCGCAACCGACGGTCCAGTTGATCCCAGTGATGCTCGATTGGCAAATCTGGCGAAAGTGGGGGCCAGGGAAGAAGTTCGATACTCTGCTCCTCAAGAAAGTCACGACAGATACGCGCCACGTGACACTGGACATTGTCTTGCTGAAATAAATGCAATCCGACGTTAGCGTTGAACAACGGGACAACAACAGCGTTAAGAATTTCGTCCCTATATCGCTGTGCATTCAGATTACCATCGATGAAGATCAACTGCGTTCGATGGTGCAAGGAAATTCCTGCCCAAACCATTATACTACCCCCGCCGAAACGGTCGCATTCCCACACGCAAGCATCTTGCCCTACCATCAGCGCGACAAAATCGTGATACATCACTAAAAAGAAATGTGCACCAACGCTGCTGATTGCAGAGAACACGCTGACGTACCCATTCCATTCTGACGGCACGATGACGTTGGGTATGGATTGGTCCGTGGTATGGACGCTTACTTCGGATGCCGTGTTCAGCGTGTCTGTTGTGGACAGTTTGTGCACTGATTCTATTGTTAGTTCTACCAGGAATAATTGCTGCTGTCCTCGTCGCCAGAAGGATGCGATCCCGCAAGTGTGACGTCCTGATGTGTCGGTCTTGTGCAGGGGTCGGAACTCTTGGTCGACCTGTACGCGGTCGGTCGGCAGTAGATCCTGTGGTTATATACCTTCCAATGAGACGGTAAATAGTGGCCACAGTGACTCCGAGCTCAGCAGCGAGCTCTTCTGGAGATATCCCAGCCTCATGCTTACCAATGGCACGCAAACTCTGATTTTGTCGGTTAAGCTTAGCATTTTTTAAAATGTCGGAATACAAAAACTGGCGTGTTTTCTCAATAACTCATGCTCTCTGACACAACATAACACAAAGGAAATCGTCGGTCACTTATTCAATTTGACATTCTCGGGTAGCACGTACCTCAGATTTGTGAGGATCTGGCTGGCTTGAGTAAGGAAAAACTGTTTAAACTTCCACCTGGGCAGAACTACAGGCGCCAAAATCTCTGGGTGCCCAACACGAATACACCTCAACTGCCTTAGATGTGGGATATCATTGTCATCGTTTGCAATTTAACTCATCTGGGGCGAAATCACGTGGTGTAGAAATTCAAGGGACCAAACACCAATACCCTTCTGGCCAATATGGTTCCAAGGATTTACCATTAAGTGTGGGAAAATACCCTCTATTCACTTCAGGGGTCTGAACACAATGGGTGCTAGAAAATCTGGGTACATTTTACTATTTCATAAGAAACAGAAATCCACAATGAACAGATGAGAATAGACTTCCTCTATTTTAACGTAGTTTATTAACAAAAAAATCAAAACAAGTGTTCAAAATAAACATAACAAAAGAAAACATGGACAAATAAAAATGCTAAAGTGTCTGTAACCACGCCCCCCCCCCCCCTTCTACGGCCTACCTCTTCCCATGAAATAATTTACATTTTGCCCGCCCTCACAATTTTATATCAGGGCTCCGCAGAACACCGTCTCGAATTGAGAGGAGTTGAATGGTAGAAGTTGAAAATCAAATCTCTGAACAAGAGGCAATATTCTGCTATCAGCTAACCAGTTCTGATACTCTAAACGAGTGCTCCCATGCAGTTCTAAACTAGAACCATAACCACATGGCACATGGTTAGCAAAGCAAATGCCTTTCTTACACACCTTGAAGGTTAGTAATTCTGCTGCACAGCTATGTATAAGCTTTAACTCCACAGAACGAAAGAGCCTAGAGACTGAGGTGAACAGCTCTTTTATAGGCAATAGCCCGCGGAATTCTGGGTTGAAATATTATTGGTTATTAATAACGGCCTTGTTCTGAAATGTATTTGCCGAAACCGAAACAGGAAATACCAGAACATTTCCAATAATTTTGAAGTGAAAATTTCGAACCATTTCACTATATATCGACAGAGGAATTTTGCAGAAATGGAGAATTAATTTGGCCGAACTTTTGACTACATTAACATTAGGAATGAAGACTCACCACAGCCGTAGTTTTATCATTACGTAACATACGGTCGGTGAAATCCGCGCAAAATTGTTTGTTAAATTTTATTTGTTTTACAGGGATTGGCGAACAAGTTATGCAACTTATACTAACGCCTCCCCTTGTCCCAGTGGCGGAGGTAGGCGCAGGTACGTGGAATGGCCTTCGTAGCTGCAACTTCGTGGCCTTGCTCTTCTCGGGTACTACGAAGGGATCTTTAGCCTACACGGAGGTGTCTCTCTCCTCACAAAGGACAGCCATTTTCAGCCCCAACCTGATAGGACGGTACGCTGTGACAGCATCAGTCCCCCCACAATTGATGCTGACAGAGAGCGTTTGAACACCTCGAGAACTTTCCCCGACCGGGGATCGATCCCGGGACCTTTGGTATTAGAGACCAGCGCACGTATCCACTCGGCCACCACCCAAGTGGCCCAGTGGATACGTGCTCTGGTCTCTCATGCGAGACCAGCTCACGTATTTTATTCCATATAGAACCAAAACCCACCGAATAACCAAAACAAATGAGTCTTTATATAATCGAGAACGAGGTATTTTCATATTGAGCTGCCCGTCTTATTTGTATCAAAAAATGCCGTTGCCGCTCCACTAAATGCGTGTGTGATGGAACAATTGAAAACGTGTTTCGGACGTTGCTCTGGCATCAATGTAAAACTTGAACTTGATACGGCATAATATTTTACAATTTATACAATGTCCAGAATCCATTTTTGTCAAATTAATGTGAAAGATTGAATGAGTAATTAATTTTTACTCGATATCCTGCTTGACTGATTCCTACACATTAACTTCCACTTAACAGAAGTTCCAGTTTGAACCAACAAATACCAGGGATAGTTAAGTCTTTTTAATTTTACTAAAGTGGAGAAATTATGAAATAAATAAATGCTGTTGCTATTTTAATCTGACAAAATCAAGAATATGACTGAATAAATCCACAGTCATCCAGGTGCATAACTAGGGCGTGTAGAGGTGTGACACCCGCCTCTCTCCCAAATAATTTACCAGTCAGGAAACGTTCTTCGGAGTTGGAGTAAAAAGGTCGATTTACATGGCAGAAAATATTCGGGGAATAAATTTTAATCCAGGAATAAATTTCGGAAAATAATCTGCGTCCACATGTCATTTGAGAAATTGGGAATATTAATATGATGAAAAATAAATATCCAGGATTATATTATGTTAATTTGTAGTAATAATCCCAGATTATTTGCTCTTGAGATTTACATGAGCGCGAAACCGCATTTTATTCCTGGGTTATTATTTGATTTTCGACCAGTATTCGAGGTGGAGAATTTTTGAAAATAAGACGCACTGTCACAGTGCGAAACTGCGACGATTCGTGCAACGCCAATGATGTTTTAAAACTCGTGGTGACAAAAAAAAAACTCGTTGATGACAAAAACAACTCGTTGGTGACCAGTCCGTAAATGTGACAGGAATTATCCGAATGACGTGCACTATTGGCATCATGAAGATACACTTGCATACCAAGTATGGTGTCATTCCATCAAGTATTTTGGGAGTTATGGTGTTGGTAAACTTGTTGGTGACAGACCGACCGACAGACAGATAGACAGACAGACCGACATTGCCACATGCAGAACTGCTCGTCGCAGCTAATAAAAAAATGTATTCTGGAGGGAGGGTCTCGGCTGTCTTGCGACGGCGCGTAGGCTCTTCTTCTGATCTCTACCACCTACAGGAGTAAGTCATAATTTGTCAGGGAGACGACTTGCATAAGCTGCAGCTTTCTGTCGAATCCCTCCTCTACGTAGTAATCTGCTTTCCTTGTTTTGTGTATACTATTGTATCTTGTGCTGTTCAGAATTTTTTGTTACCCTTTTGTTATTGTGATATGTATACACATGTCAATTATTGAATAAATACTGTTTAAACTAATAAAAATTATTCCCCGAATAAATAAATATTCCCGAATAATTGCGTTCACATGACGAATAGTAAATATCCAGAATTATTTTTTCATTCCAAGAAATCAAATATGCCAGGAATATATCTCTCCATGTAAATGTGCTAAATATGTTAATTCTCTCTTTCTAGTAATCATAAACGTCATTTACCCTTCACCCAATGTAACAGCTAAAACCGGCAAGCGCTATGCTCAAAAATCGCCAATTAATTTTCATTATATTTTCATTTTTTGTCTCAAAAACATAGGTTATGACCCCTCTTTGGAACGAGCTCGTCGAGCTCGTTCCAATGAGGCGTCATAACCCAATGTTTTCTGAGACAAACAAATGAAAAAAATCAGTTATTCATGGATTTTTTTTTTGCAAGTGTCGCCTGCTTTTCATGTTAGGTAAAGTGTTAAAGGGGCACCTCTAGTTTTGCCAACAAAGCTATATAGGTGGGCCCCGTCTATAGGCTCTATCGATAAATAGGTTATCTCCTCCTGATTCTACAAACTCGTCTGCGCTGTGGAGACTAATATGAATTATTTCCGGTTTGTACGTGGAATTACTTGTTTCAGAGCGTGCGCTGGTTTCATTGTGATGCTATTGCATAGCGTGGTCAAAACTGTGATTATACAAAAGAAAGATCCCACACCTGCCTGCGGAATTGCCTCTCATAGTTACACCGAAAAAGTTGTCAACGGTCATGTCGCATTGTGTAGTGTTTAGTGTGCTAGGCGATGTTGACTGTCATGCTTCATCGATTGTCATTCACGTTTTCCCATTTCCGGTTTGCACGTGGAACACCTCCTCGGTGGGTTGGTAGAGGGAGTCCCGCGGATATTTCACCCCATAAAATATATTGAAAATGTGTTACGAAATGGAGGAGAAGTGTGTGCAATACCGCAAATGCAGTACAACCATCGCGGACTGGTCACTTTTCACGGGTGAGCAATATTTCCACAGACTCTAATATTTGATTCCAAACACCAATTAAGGAATACCCATCAAACATGTAATTAATGAAGCACCGGGTAGATCGTGACCTAAGATAGCGAGCAAGCCTGTAGAAGTGTTACAAGTGGGTAGGTGATAACCACACAAGGCTGTAAAAGTTGTAGAAGACTCTAGTGTAGGGTGAATATAGTGGAAGCTAATAATATGATAGATTTGCGAAGTCGTAGTAGAAGCCAATGGTGAGACTTCTAGTATGGGAGCTGGAACCCCCTTATGGAATCTCACTTATGGAATCCCACTAAAAGAATCCATTGTTAGGGTACATGCATGTCTGTGGTTACAGAATCTTTGTTTTCGTCGCATGTATCTATGAGCTGCTTGTGTTTTGCGCACATTGTGCACTTTCACATAAGCACACATTGGCACATCTGAAATGTGGCCATGTGCTTCCTGTAATGTGTATACATTGTGACAAAGTGTGCACTAGCACACAAGCGCATTCCTCCAAATGTCGCCCACGTTTCGTGGAAGCCCTTTCCAATACCTGACTATGCTTCAAGGATCCTTTTTTCAGAACCCGAAAAGAGTTAACCGTTTTTTCCAACTTGCGTTTCCATATAAGTAACTACAGCAGGATAGACCAGGCACTGGAGATATTGTTTAACTTAGGGCTGAAACTTCCACGTTACCGATAGTGTCGGTAACTTGCAAGTTTCGGGCCTTACGTAATTAATACCTCCGCTTAAGATTAATGGCGCTTGTGTGGCTTTTAGATTTAATTAACTAATCAATGAACAGGTTATAACGTGTTTGCTTTTAAACCAACCTTGATATTAGCCCTGATAACATGTTTCCTTGTTCTTATATCAAAGCTGATATACAAACAAGTACTAACCTCTTAACCCTTTACCCAACGCAGACGATATCAAAATTTATTATTTTAAATATCATTTTTTAATTTTTTAAAAAAAAAATTGAACAAAACCATATCACATGATGTGGTTTTGTTGAATTTTTTTTTGAAAAATTTTATTTTTTCAACTGCTGAATTTGCATATAACGCGGGCGGATGCGGACGATTCGTTGGGTAAAGGGTTAATCTCCCCCATCAACGTGGCACAACGGAGCGTAATTTAAACGTCAGCGTCATGACCTCTGTAATGGTGAATCTCGGCATTTTCTCATTGCTTGCACGCCTTAACCATGTCCAAATGTGAATGATGCGGATCGGACTGAAAAACACTGTCTCGGTACCAGGCCAGTGCTGGACCGCTTTGATTGGAAAACCTTTGCTCTGCCAGACGGACTGGACCGATTCGGGCAGTCCAAGGTGGTCAAGGGGGAATTGAACTGTGTCCGATTATCGCTTATTCGCTACCCAGTGCTATTTATTATAAAGGACGAAGGCGCCGGAGGCGCCCGAGTTGAGACGGAGGCGAAGCCGACTTCGAAACTCGTGAGTCCTTTATACTAATTTCACACTTTTTTTAACGTAGGAAGTAGTTACCGAGATGAGACTTCACGAGAATGACTCTGGCTTATTAAACTTTTAGGGATTTTTCCCAAAGGAACCAGGGACAAACGAGGTTAAATTTGTTCAAGGATACTCGGATGCAAGAACAAGTGATGGCTTTCCACCATTGCTTTCACCCTCACTGGGTCAAGGGACCCTCAATATATTGGGTGTGTGTGGGGGGGGGGAGGTTAATGGGTCACTGATTATGTCACGTGGCGTTCATAGCAAGTAAAGCACGCCACTAGCAACGGGCAAACTACTGGGCCAATTTTGATACATGGACCCAACATGCATTGCAAACGAAAACAGATAGGTCAACGGTGTCACCACGTGACTTCCCTAGCAACCAGAGCATCCCCTTAGCAACGGGCTAACTAGTGGGCCGATTTTGACCAAATTCGGTATACGGACCCAAAATGCATTGGAAATAAAAACAGACAGATCAATGTTGACGTCTCGTGACTTCCACAGCAAACAGAGCGCGCCCTTAGCAACGGGCTAACTACTGGACCGATTTGGACCAGATTCGGTATACGGACCCAAAATGCTTTGCAAATGAAAACAGACAGATCAATCATGATCTCACATGACTTCCATAGTAACCAGAGCGCCCCCTTAGAAATGGGCTAACTACTCGGCCGATTTTGACCAAATTTGATATACGGACCCAAAATGCATTGCAAATGAAAACAGACAGATCAATGTCGACGTCACGTGACTCCCCTAGCAACCAGAACGCCCCCTTAGCAGCGGGCTAACTACTGGGCCGATTTGGACCAAATTCGGTATACGGATCCAAAATGCTTTGCAAATGAAAACAGACAGATCAAAGTTTACGTCTCGTGACTTCCCTAGCAACCAGAGCGCCCCCTTAGCAACGGGCTAACTACTGGGCCGAGTTTGACACAATTCGGAATACGGACCCAAAATGCATTGCAAATGAAAACAGACAGGTAAATATTGACGTCACGTGACTTCCCTAGGAACCAGAGCGCCCCCTTAACAACGGGCTAACTACTGGGCCAATTTTGACAAAATTCGGTATACGGACCCAAAATGCATTGCAAATGAAAACAGACATTTCAATGTTGACGTCACGTGACTTCCCTAGCAACCAGAGCGCCGCTAGCAACAGGCTAACTACTGGGCCGATTTTGACCAAATTCGCTATACGGACCCAAAATGCATTGCAAATAAAAACATACAAGTCAGTGTTGACGTCACGTGACTTCCCCAGCAACGAGAGTGCCCCTTAGCAACGGGCCAACTACTGGGCCGATTTTGCCCAAATTCGGTATACGGACCCAAAATGCATTGCAAATAAAAAACAGGCAGGTCAATGTTGACGTCACGTCTTTTTTCCTCTTCCCTGATATGACCCAGAAGCACAGGATTAGTTGTTTCATAATTACTCCCAGAATTATCTGTTGTGATAACTACAAACAATACCGATACGTCGGTATTTTTTCAGTGAAATTAATGAAAATGGCTCACTGAAATTGGCACATAAAGCTCTAGGCCTATTTAATTTAAAAGACAGGCTGTGCTGTCTTGTGAAGTGTGTTTGTCTGTGCTGGCTTGTGTAGTTTGCGTGTCAGTTGGGCAAATCGCCCAGAAACCTGGTCTGAATCGTCCACAAGCATGGTCCGAATCGTCCAATAAGCTGGTCCGAATCGGCCAGAAATATGGTCCGAATCGTCAATAGATTTGAGCTGAAACGTCCTTTATAAAAACCTGATCCGAATCGTACACGGTTCGAATCGTCCATACACCATGTAACGAGTTAATTTTCTTACGTTCGATGTGTATTCTTAGGTTATTGATAGAAAACCCCGATAGAACTGATCGTATTTACGGAAAATGCCACTCGTATTCAGAACGTTCAGTGCTGTTGGAAAAGCGAATGAAAAAAAAATATGGTGTGTGCTTAAAGAAATCACCAAGACTACGTGATTTGCATACAAAATAATCTTTATATTTGCTCTTCATGTCATGTTTTTTTTCTATAATTTCAGATGCGTTCTTTGAAAAAAAGAGTTTATTCTCTTTCATTTCTGGCTTAACAATTGTCAGCAAAACTTTTGTTTCCAGAGCACTAGAATGTTCTAAGTTCCTCATGCACAAGTTTCTGAAAACTGGATATTTACTGAAGAAAGATACTAAAAAAATTTTAAAAATAAGTACATAAAACGCCCCCTTTCATTGTTTTCCACAATATATTGATCGAGAATCAAATATATTTTGATTTGTTTTCAAATTTATTCTTTATGTTTAAATCAATTATTTCTCAGATTTTTCCTCAACATAATGTGTTACTTGACACTACATAACTATAAGTTGTGATACTCAGTCTTATTATTTTAAAGATGGTCTTTTCAGTAAAACTGCATTGACATATTATCATCGTCCTTTTTTGCACAGCACTGCTGTATTTTCTTGTTTTATATTTAATTTCAACTTAACCTGTGAAAAATTTATTTATTTATTGGAGTTTAAGTCACATATTTATGCACAATGGCTAACCATGACCATGACAGTTTTACCGGTGGAGGAAGCCGGGGTACCCGGAAAGAACCACCGAGCAACGGCGAGCATGTGTCAGCTCCCCAACATACTAATTTCGCACCAGCAGGGTTAGCATTGGCTGAAGACAAGTGCACCATCGACGTGCAGTACGCCTTAGGACACAACGCCACCGTGCCCCCAAGTGGGCAGTTGGGGTGAAGTGTTTTTGCCCAAGGACACAACGCGGTTGCCGCACGTGGGATTCTAACCGTGGACCTCTCGGCTTGCAGCCTGCACCTCTACCCACTGAGCCACCGCGCCCCACCCTGTGAAATGACTAGCCGTTCGGTTCTGGGAAGACGTTTTTCAGTGTAGTGGAATCTGTCAATATAAGCCAAAAGTTATAGGCCTACGAATGCACTATAGGACTCCCCTTACCCCAGTTAGACGAAATAGGCCAAAAGTCTAATATAAGAATTCCCAATCGTAAAACAGGGTAATTATAGACCCCAAAGTCGGGGGACATCAAAGTCGGGGGATTATAAACCAAAGGTTATAGACTAAACGTTATAGACACTAAGTTACAGACACAGATTTACAGACGCAAGGGTAGTCCTATAGGAATTCCTATAGTAAATTTTGCAGTCGACTGCAAAATTTGCAAAATGAATTCCTTTTGGTCTGTTGTAGTGGCTATTAGTTTATGACTATAGCTTGGTGTGCATAACCCTTCAGCATCGAATGCATACAGGAAAAGCGTGAACGATGCCCTATATTAGTCAAGAGACGAAAACACCTAAGTGGACCGCCTTGGTCCGGTAGGAAATAATCGAACCACCTGCCAGTGTACCGAACGCATGGATCAGCTATTTCTTGGACCGGACCATAAACTGCCGATCGGGACGGTCCTCATCACTACAAAATTATGTGCCGTTCGTTTTCTAAATCAAAACCTTTAGTATAATGGCAAACATTTTGTCGAGCTTCCGGAATAAGTAATTAGATTTTGTTAACGATCACTATATTCGGGTTACACGTGACCATTCTTCGAACAAATGATATCACGTAGGAATTAAGATGCGAGAAAAATATCCACGATGGGTTTTGGAGACATAGAATGGAGAGCCTCATCCTCATGGCAATCCTTTTGTGCCCGACTCTCGACAATACTTGTGTCTGGCTCAAATATCTTTCTCCTCGGGTGAAATTCCCCCCATTTCACGTCCATCCCCATCGAGTTAGATGATAAACTCTTCTCATAACACGAGTAGAAGACGACTCTTGCGACAATTTATTATGCCCGCGAGGAAGGTTCAGTTAAGAAACAAGTAATAGTTGAGAAAGCCGCCATGTCTTGTGGTGTCGGTAGGAAATAAAGCCAGGTTTCTTTTTGTTACATTTTAATAAACGCACACAACAGACAGCTGTTGTTTTCGTTTACTAAAGGTAACACACGAAAACCTGGCTTTTATGTCAAGATAATCAGAAGCATCTAGTTCAGAAATAATTCGTTATTTAGAATTTTAGAATATCTATCAGTACCACCTCCATAAACATAGTGTCCACTTTGGCTCTTTGTGTAGTGACTGTATGTTTTACAGTAATTTGCAGGTTTTTATTCTCCCCAAGAAAAAAATAGCAAGTTTCACCTCCTACATTTTTACATTATTGGAAATGACATTGTCTATATTATGTGTCAGGATGCGATTACTCTTGATATAAGGAACAGCAAAACTGTTGCGGAACACCAACATTTGAAAGAAACATGTTCTAAGGCGTTCAACAGAGAATAATAGTCAAACATTCAAAAGGACTGGGAAAAATGCAAATCTGTAGGAGAATTTTTTTTTTTTTTATAAATTTTATTTATTCTAAATAACATGTACACCGGCAATAAAAACAAAGATATCACAGATACCGATGTACAGAAAAAAACAAAGATATGAAACAAAACAAGGAAAAACCCAGAAGAACCCCCTCAATATCCACTATTCCCCCCCCCCCCCCCCCACACACACAAAAACACCAACACCACCACCCTCGAAGAACAAAAGAAAGAAAACAAACGATAAAAACACATACGAAACAAACGTTGAGAGCACGCAAGCGACAAAAACTATATACCTACTAAAAGTAGAAAATATGAAAAGGAGATTAAAAGGACAAAACCAAGGAATCACGGGAGAGGGTACAAACATCAGTAGTAATAAGCCAATACTGAGAGAAGACAGGACGAGAGAGACGCGAAAAGTCAAGCCTAATACGGTTACGCAAACGGCCCAGAAAATAAGGCAAAATAACAGGGACTGCGGTGTCTCGAAGAAAGCGAATATCATTACGCTTTCCCCAAATAGCAGACACTGCCTCAGTGAGAAGACACACACAAGTGGCAGTAACAAAGGAATCGCAACCAGAAGGAAGGGTTAAGAACAAAATTGTAGCCTCATTTGGAAGAAGAACAGACCTCACGAGACCTGTGATCCAACGCAAAACCAGATCCCATAAAGGCTGAACCAAAGGACAGCTACAAAATAAATGACGAGAAGTCTCGGTAACGTTAAGAGGACGACAAAACCGACACTTATCATCACCAGAAAGGCCAAATCGAAGAAGGCGCGAGCCCACAGGAAGAATATCATGAAGAAACTTCCAAAAATGAACTCGGCAAAAGGGATCAACAAAAGGATAATGGAGAAGACGCCAAGTGGAAGCATAATCAACGAAACGATTCATCACCACAACCCGAGGGGAAACGGTATAAAAAGAGACCATCGCCGAATAATACTGCCAGGTGGATAAAGTAGTAAAATCATGTAAGGTAGCAGAACTACGGAAAGCCTGAAAGGCTAACCAACAGTCAGAATAGAAACGGGGCTTCCAAAAAGTATGTGGAAAGGAGGCAGATGCAAAAGAGGGATCTAAGGACCGCAAAGAGAAACCCAACCAATATTTCACAAAGGGTTTCCACTTAGCAAGACATTCGGGATTTAAAAGAGCTCGAAGATGAGAGAGCCGAAGAGCTCGAATCTTAGCCGCAATATTAACAATACCAGTACCACCTTCATGTTTAGGTAAATACATGGTGGATCTGGCAAGAGGTTCGACCTTGCCATTCCAAACAAAACGTAAAATTGCACGCTGCAGCAACTTCTTGTAATGAACACCCATTGGGACAACGGAGCAAACATACCACAATTTGCTAGCAACATAGCAATTAGCAATAGTAACGCGCCCAAAAAGCGAAAGAGCGCGCCCTTTAAAAAAACCTAAGGACTTCGATATCTTGGCTACAAGAGAATGAAAATGATCATCCATCGTGAACGACAGACCAAAACGAATGCCAAGAATAGAAGATTGTCAACCCACGATATACCAAAAGGATGATCCGACCGGGTACGCCATTTACCGAAAAACATACCCTTGGTTTTAGTAAGATTAAGTTTGGAACCAGAAGCACGACCAAAATAACGAGTCCAAAAAATGAAACGCTGGATCGAACGTTCCGAGGTCAAGATACCGGTACTATCGTCAGCATAGAGGGAAATTTTCGCCTCATCTAAACCGCCGGTGATAGTAATACCCTTAATATCCGGGTCCTTCCTTACCCAAATAGCAAAAGGCTCCAGACATAAAACGTATAAAAGAGGAGACAAACTACAACCCTGACGTACCGACCTAGTTACTGAAAAAGGCTCGGAAGGCGAACCATTAACAAGCACACTAGAAGAGATATCAAGGTAAAGTAATTGTATCCATTGGAGAATACGATCTTCAAACCCGAATGCTTTTAAGGTTTGAAACAAATATTGATGACTAACCCGATCAAAAGCCTTGGCCTGATCTAAACAAACGAAGGAACAAGCCAACTGCTTTCGCTCGGCATAATCAAAAATATTGCGCAATAAATGGGCATTATCAAAAATAGTACGTCCGGGAACACCACATGTCTGATCCGGATGTACTATAGAAGCCATTACAGACTTTAATCTATTTGTGAGAAGTTTATTTAAACTTTTATAATCATAATTAACCCTTTACCCAACGTAACGGCCAAAACCGGCCAGCGCTATTCTCAAAAATCCCCAGTTAATTTTCATTATTTTTTCATTTTTTGTCTCAAAACATAGGTTATGACCCCTCATTGGAACGAGTTCGTCGAGCTCGTTCCAATGAGGGGTCATAACCTATGTTTTGAGACAAAAAATGAAAAAACATCAGTTGTTCAAGAATTTGTTTTGCAAGTGTCGTCTGCTTTTCGTGTTAGGTAAAGGGTTAAGTAAACTGATGGGACGATAATTAGAAACGAGTTCAGGGTGAGTGGAATCTTTCAGCAAAAGAGTAATGAAAGACAATCGTCGCGAAGAGGTTAAATGACCAGCCTCTAAGCAAGATTGATAAAGCCGTAAAAGCCACGGGACTAAAACGGATGAAAACGTTTTGTAAAATTCGGCAGTTAATCCATCGGAAACAGGTGCTTTATTTTTCGAAAGATCGGAGATAGCCTTCTCAATCTCATCTACCGTAATATCATCCTCCAAGGCTTCAGCGCCGGAAGAAGATAACTGCGGCAGATCAGTCAAGAATTCATCAGCGACTACAGGGTCAATAGGCTCTTCTGAAATAGAATTTAGGGCTGTCGCGACTATCATTTTTTATAATCGACTAATCGTGACCAGTAATCGACGGTTAGTCGATTAATAATCGCTTCCCATGATTTTTTAGCAAATCATTCTTCTGTTCGTAAAACTCTGAAAATGACAATGGCACCAGTGTGTTCAGACGAAGTGGGGTTGTGGGAACAACAAATCGGTCCCGACTGAAGCTACATGTAGTCCAATCTTGGACCTACAGTCCGTAATATAATTTTTGGGGTTGGTACGTCCTGTAGGACGTACCAACCCCAAAAATAATATTACTGACTGCGGGTCCAAGTTTGAACTAGACTGAAGCCGATGAATTAAAATGAATTTACCAAAGAACGTTCCTGCATATGTTTCCTTTCTGCAATAAGTTTCTCGAAATTTTGAACATTGAGATCTATGCATTCCCTCGTCAGTTGTTAAAATTGGATCTTAGTCTGAAGTTCCGAACTTTGAGAAGTGATCTGACGTTCTGACTTTCGTCATAATTTTGTCACTTCCGCGCTTTTGGGTTTTCCAATGGGTGCATTCGTGTGTACAAGACTGGAGAAATTCAGAAGAATCTATTCTTCTCAAGTAACTGTGAGTGTTCTTTCTTACACAGTCAGTGGCAGTCGTACAGTCTTCCGGATATGAGAGTTAACTATGGTTAGATATTTAAAGTTATTCACCTTCATTGATCATTCACCTCACAAAACAATGCAATTTAGCCCCGACGTGTAGTAGACGTGTACCACCTTGAAAATGAACGACGATCGACTAAAAATAAAAAACGTCGACTACTTCAATAGTCGACGGTTAGTCGACTAATCGAATAATCGCGACAGCCCTAAAAGAGATCCAAAAAGTAAGAAACAAAAGCCTGGGAAATTTCAGCAGGAGATTCAACGAAAGAATCATCCACAACAAGTTTTTGAATAGATTTCAACTTGGCCCTGTGAACTTCCAATTGTGAAAAATACCGAGACGGTTGTTCCTGATTATCAAAATACTGAGCTCTAGAACGAATGATGGAGCCACGAGCTCGATCAGAAAGTAATTCTTGAATAAGGCATCGAACTGTCACTAAATCGTCAGAAAAAAACAGGATTTAAAGTTTCGGCCGAAAGTAAATCACGATAAAGGGAATTCAGTTCCCTTAATCGATCACGAGAGGCTTGAGCCTTTAATTTACAAAAAATTTGAATAAAAGTTTTAATTTTCAATTTAGAATCCTCCCACAAAGCCAAAACATCAGTGACAGGACGAGAAGTTAAAGTTTCCCAAAAAACTAAAAAATTTTTACAAAAGTCCAAATCAGAAAAGATAGAAGAATTACATTTCCAATAACCAGGCCCTAAAGAAGGGGGAGACTGGGCACCGTCACTTTGGAAAAATACAGCATCGTGATCAGAACAACTGACCAACTGACCGAATGTACAACAAGTACGTAATAAGGAACGCGAAACATAAAAACGATCAAGTCGCGTTGCCACGTGGTATTAATAGTGGTGGGATGAAGATAACGGTAAAGGTCACAGAGATGAAATTCTCCTAAAATCCTACGCCATTCTGGCACAAAGGGACAAGAGAGGACATTATCACCTACCTTATCCAAAGAAATGCCTTCAACAAAATTGAAGTCGCCACCGACAATAAGAGGGAAAGAGGACGTAAAAAAGGGAAGTAACCTCATAAAAAGGGCTTTCTGTCAACATAAATATTAGGGCCATAAACAGTGATGAAACGATACGATGAATCATCAATGGATAAATCTAGAACGATAAAACGGCCGAACGGATCTAAATGAAAATGAAGAACAGTAAACGATAAAACCGAGGAAATCAGAACCCCAACCCCTAGACTATCGATCGTACCAAAAGACCAGAAGGCCTTATAATTAGACAAGAAAGACTCAACTTTCTTACCCATAGTCAACTTATGAACATGAGTCTCTTTGAGAAAAACAATATCAAACTGAGGATAAGCAAGAAAATCGCGAAGAGACGAAAGTCTGCCAGACGAACGCAGACCATTCACATTAAGGGAAAGACACCGCATAAAAGGGGATAAAAAGCATCTGATGCTGAAACCAGATCAGAGACAGAGAGAAACGATGAACCAATAACCCCAAAGGGGAAACAAGCACACCATAAAAACTCAGTCAATGAAAGGGAGACAACACAAAACAGACGAACATAGAGGAACCTAAAACCGATAAGGGGAGAGAAAAACCCCAAAACAAAAAGCAAACCAAAGAGAACCCATTGGGAAAACCCATCCCAACAACAGAGGAATGGCAGCAGAAGGGAAAAGGAGGACTGAAAAACAAAAGGCAAACCAAAGAGAACCCATTGGGAAAACCCAACCCCAAAAAAGGGGAAGGGCATCATAAGGGAAAAGGAGAACCTAAAAACAAAAGGCAAACCTAAGAGAACCCATTGGGAAAACCTAACTTCAAGAAAGAAGGGGAAGAGCATTGCACAAAGAAGGGAAGAGCAAAACAGGACAAAAATAAACGCAATAAAAACAGGGACAAAAAGACACATAAATTCATTCTGACACCGAATCTAAAACAAAGGCAAAGAAAAGAGATGAGCGAGTGACCCCAAAGGGGAGACAAGCACACCACAAAACTCTGCGAATGAAAGGGAAACTGCACAAAACGAAAATAGATGTTTAAATCGAAAACAAGAAGAAAAGAAAGAAAACCCCAAAAAGAGGAAAGAAAAAACAAGAACAAAAAATCGATCCGGACCCAAAACAGAGAAAGTACATGAACAAGCACCCCCAAAGGGCGGACAAGTACACATAAAAATCCCTGCAAAGGGTAAGGAACAAAAAGGAGAGAAAAAGGAAAAAGAAAAAAGGAAAAAAAGCAACAAAGGGTATAAAACCCCAAGAAATAATAAGTCCCCAAAAAAGGGAAAAAAACACGAGAAAGAAAAAGAAAAAATCCACAACAAAAAAGTGTAAAAAATAAACATGCCAGAAAACATCGCAAAACAAAGAAAAGAAAATAACAGAAGGCCTTGGAAGGGTCAAAAAGGAACCAAAAATCCAAAGCAAAAAAAAAGAAAGCTACAAAGGGGAATTCTCCAGAAAACTGGAAAATATATGGGAAGCCAAACCAACTGGAAGCTGAACAGTTGCAAGAGAATAGCAATCAAAGAAAGTAATTCACTCGCCAACGCACAGGTTACAGTCAGTACTGAGCAAAAATAGACACAATAAACAAAAATAAAAAAATAAAAATAAACACAAAATAATACCACAAAGAAAGGTCGAACACCACCCAAGGCAAGCAAAACCAGAAAAACAACCCCGAAATACAAAACAAAAAACAATAGAAAAAGACAATAAAGAAAATCAGCAGGACAAGCGTCTCGGGAAGAGTTGCAAGTACCACTGGATTCATCATAGTCAATAAAGAAAAAACAAACAGAAGGACAATGAAGAAAATCAGCAGGGCAAGCGTCTCGGGAAGAGTTGCATGTACCACTGGATTCATCATAGTCCATAAAGAAAAATCAAACAGGACAATGAAGAATAACAGCAGAGCAAGCGTCCCGGGAAGAGTTGCAAGCACCACTGGATTCATCACAGTCACAAAAGAAAAAATAAACATATAACAAGACAGACACAAAAAACAAACAATCAAACATCAAAGCATGCAAAGTAAACCAAATGAGACACCAGACAGCAAAAAAGTCAGGCGAGATCAAATGAAAAGAGGAAAACAATAAATAAGAAAAAAGAAGTAGGACAGAACAAGAAAAGAAAACACGATAAATTAACCCACCTCGCCAAGCCAACCAGGGATCGTAAACCGGCATGCCGACAGCACTCAAAGAGAGCAATCTGCACACAGACGCACGAACCCCGACTGACTATAGGCAAGGACAACAAACACCCGAAGGTGAAAAGAATATTAAAAATCGGTGGGCAATCTCGTAGTCCATGGACAGAAAAAAGGTCAGAAGCCGGATAGTGAAGGAACAGGATAACAGACTATCCATTAGGAGGGTCAATCTCGCCTACCTCTGGAGAAACACCCTCAGGAGGGTGAGCAACAGCCAGAATGCTCTCAACTTTTAAATCCGCGAGTTTAGATGCAGAATATTTACTAACGGGACGGTGAGGAAAAGCATAAGGTTGGGACCGAGTCGTAGGCTTTTTCTTACGATGGGAACGTCGTAAACGCGGCCCAACCGGAGAAGGAACACCAGCTGCCAAATCAGGGGTGGCAGGAACAACTGACACAAGGTATCCAGGAACCTGCGAACCCAGACCACCACCCTGACTACCCTCCTCCATTTCCTCATCCGAGGAAGAAAGAACAAAATCACCCACAATATCTTCCTGTTCAGAACACCCATAAACACCCTGAGATTGAAGTACACCCCCAGCAGACAAGGGGGAAGGCATGTGGGGGAAACCACACCATCCGAATGACCCACCTCCACCAAATCATCCCCACCCCCGACCAAACCAGAAGCACTCCCACCCACCTCTACCCCTGAAGCTACCACCGAAACAGGGAGAGTTACGTCAGACGACACAGAGGTACGCTTCTGGGGATGGACCTCAACCACCACTATGTCATGAGTCTCAGAATCCATCATCAAAGTTCAGAACATCAAAGCTTTGATGAATGTACCTGAAAGACAATTGCTTCCAACAGCTTCTTGGGAGTTTAACATCGATGTTCTTAACTCTTTACCTTTAGAAACAATAGTTTTTTCATCAATTTTTTTTTTAAATATTAAACGTCTAAAACGGGATAGAATTTACCGATTATTCGACAACGAAAAATACTAATCGATTTCGCCGTGACCGATCAACAGTCGTTTAATCGATTAATCGTGACAGCCCTAGTCATAACCTATGCTTTAGAGACAAAAAATGAAGAAAAAATAGTTATTCAAGAATTTATTTTGTTCGCAAGAATCGTCTGCTTTTCATGTTTGGTAGAGGGTTAATGACCAACCATTGACTTTATGAAATTCTGACGTAACATATTCATGGAACAGGAAAATTCGTCTTTTGAGTTTAAAGGTCTAAGGGCTACCACCACTTGGTAGCGTGGTAGGTCAGTAGTTAGAGCATTGGATTTCAAAGCAAAAGGTCCAGATTGTGATCCATACGTGCGGAAAATGCGTTGTGTCCTTGGACAAGCCGCTTAATCCCGATTGCCCTCGTGCTAGTGCACGTGGATGGTGCACTAGCCTTCAACCAGTGCAAACCTTGCTTCGGCAGAGTTAGTACGTTGGGAGTCTGCCATCTGCTTGCCGTTGCTCAGTGGTTCTCTGTGGCTTCCTCCGAACGTAAACAACTGACCGACACAAGAAGACCATGGCTGTGAAATGTCGTTAAAACCCCAATGCATAAATAAATAAATAAATAAATAAATAAATAAATAAATAAATAAATAAATAAATAAATAAATAAATAATGTACCACCACGTACAATATTTCACACGCCATTGTGATGTTTCGCAGTTTTACCTGAGAAAGCAATGCAACTTCACACTGTAGCGGAAGTCGGTAGATGGGCATATTCTGCAAAGACACAGATTTCCGTATTTTGTTACTTTTTTGCAGTTAAGCATTATACCTACATTGGAAATACATTTTCAAAATTTACATTAATTTTCTTAATATATAAGTGCTACTTTCAGATATCAATTTTTTTATATACTATTCAAAAAGGTAGGGGATATTTGATAAAAGTGAGATATATGAAGAAATATATTTACGTTTTCATCAAAAAAGCAGTTGAGGCATTGCACTGTGACATCTGGTGAATGATTTCTGCGATAGTTGGGTGTCTGACAAGCACACCTTCCACGCACTGAGCTGTAGTAGACATGGAGGGTCAGTCAGATAATTTACCACATTCAGTCCAAGATCTCAATACCTTGTAAATCCTCCTCGGTTCGCGAGACAAGCGCGGATCCGATGTGGCATGCTCCTCACCAAGCGTCCAATATCAGCTTGACTGATGTTATTCCATTCTTCCTGCAGTGTAGCGGCGAGTTCCTGGACATTTGTAAGGGGCTGTTGGCTTTGTCGCAGGCGCCTGCTAAGCATATCCCAGACGTTCCCGATTGGTGAAAGGCCTGGCCTTAGTGCTGGCAAACGCAGGGTAGTGATGTTCTGCTCCTGGAGGACCTCTGTAGCGACACGGGCCCTGTGTGCTCTTGAGTTGTCATCTTGGAAAATGCATCGACGGCCATGACGTCACGCAAATGACGCCACATTAGCTGCTAACATGTTGTCACGGTAGTACTTCCCTGTGTCACGCGCTTGGAGGACATGTAATGATATTCTGCTTATCTTGGTTATGCCTCCCCACACCATAATCGATCCACCACCAAAACGATCGTACTGCCTAACGGTTACGTCATGGTATCTTTCGTACCGCCGCCGCCACACTCTGTTTCGCCTGTCGTGGAAGTCGAGAGTGTATCTCTATTCATCGGATAACATGACGTTGCTCCACCGACGATTGTCTCAGCGCTGTCGTGCTTCACACCAATTACGCTTTGTTGCGATGTGACGTTCAGTCAAACGTGGAATTATTAGAGGTCGTCGAGCGTACAAATTCCAGCTGTGTAGGAGATTTCGGATAGTCGGACCACTGACTCGCACATCTGTCGCTCCAGGCATCTGCTGTACAATTTCTGAGACACTTTGATGTTGTTTACGTAATGCCGTGGTTCGGATGAAACGATCCAGGTTAGCAGTCGTCGCCCTTGGACGACGTGAAGGACGTCTGTCGTCAACATTGCCTGTCTGGCAGTAGCGTGACCACAGCCTGCTAATCGCCGATTGAGTAACGTTGAGAATTTGAGCCACTGCAGAGACTGTCTGTTGCCAGCTTCCAACATGCCAATGGCACGTAAACGTTCGTCGTGTGACAGTCTTCGCATACCTCAAAAGTTGCGCTTCGACCAGAAACTAAGACCAAGAAAAGAATGACGAGACCTCCGAAAAAGCCCGTCCAGTGCAAATGAAAATTTCGAAACGTACCCAATAGACATCAACGCGGCGCCCGTATGAAAAACCTACACGAATTGTTCGTGAGCCGGTGACATTCATGATCCCCACTGAACTTGGTAACATATTGATTTGTCCAATCACGCGTATCCAGTACCATTTTCCGAAAATATCAACATCAGTTTGGATAGCCCCTACTTTTTGTAATATATATATATATATGCACCAATACTTTTTTTGTGGGATGGTACGTCCATTGTTTAACAATTAATATTCCTTTTATTTTCGTTGCGATGAACGAGTCCTTGCCTATGCTAGTAGAGTTCTTTCCAACACTGCTCCACACGAAATCAACTATTAGCTGTGGTGTAATTCATCAAGTATCTCAGGTCACGTCTTTACTAAAAATGATTTCTTGTCTGAAGCAATCATGGGGTGCTGCTTTGGTTAATGACTTTTAAGAATCCGAAGCAATTAACAATGCTCCGATTTAAGATTGAACATCGTTCAGGACGCATTCACCTCAACCCAGTTGCTCTGAAGAGAACTCCTTGTTTGCAATGTTAAAAATACACGAAGAGAGCAATGCCAAAACTGATGGGATGCAAAAATCCATTTGATAAACTTTGAAATTGAAGAAATGAGTAACTTAAGAGAGAAGACAAGGACACTGAAATCGTGCACTAGTGGGTGGAGGATCGAAATCGCACTACATGGAGAGATGTCTCATCCAAAAGTCCTCGAGTCAAACAGTTACGAACAAGGTGATCATATTGGAAGATAGGAAAGCTAATACTGATAAAAAGTGAGATCTCCTCTCCAGTGCCGTGCTATTGTACCAAACGGGTGGGAAGGTGCATATGCTAACCATACATATGGGCATTTTGGAATTGTAAAGACAACAGAATGAATTGAAATAGCCTACTCTTGGCCAAGTTTAAAAACTAAATGTTGCAGATCATGTTGAAACGTGTTCCAGTTGTGTAAGTGTGAAAATGCAGAGAAAGCTGCTTTAGACCCATTCAAAGGTGACGCTCTAATGGAGTAGATTTCGTGTAATAAAATGGGACCACAAGAACTGAAAATGCCTCCAGATTATTTGCCATACATTTTCACTAGGCTACTGGTTGGTGAAGGAGTCCTTTTTAAGTTTAGGACCAGATGTTGCTTCAAACAGGCGAAGAAAGCAGGTTCAAGAGCCAGCTCTTTCTAGAGATGCGAGGTTGCTGAGGATACGCAAAACAGGAACAACAGCGTACCGCACGCAGTCCAACAGTCAAGTAGAACGTGTATTCGAAACTATAGACGCAATGTTTCACCAAACGTGCAAGAGAAAGAAATTGTATGACCATCGTCTCTTTGACAACTTTGCCTACAGGACATCTGCACTCTGAGCAACTGGGATATCATCAAACTACTTAGTGGTTGGTACGTAGGTCTGCACACCTACTGATGTACAGAATGCACGTTCCTGTACAGATACGTGTAATGTTTATCAACATTGAAGTCACGAGATGGCTAATAGGATTGAAGAGGCCTATGCTTAAAACAGAACATATTTAGGGGATAAAATTAGGCGACAGAAGGCTGACTATAGCCATCATCAGCGGACTGAGGTTTTATTTTTTTATTTATATATTGGGGTTTACCGACACTTTCGGCAGTCAGGGTCACCTTGTGTCAGGCAGTTTTGCGGGTGGGTGGATCCGGAGTGAACCGCCAAGCAGCGGCGAGCAACTACCAAACTCACAAACATACTAACTCCACACAAGTAGGGTTAGCAGAATACAAGAGCAACATCAATGTTCAGTATGCTTCGATACACCGCGTCACCATGCCCCCACGTGGGAAATCGAGATTAAGAGCCTTACTCAAGGACACAGCGATTTATCCAGGGCAGGGATCGAACCCCGTGGACCTCTCGGTTTGAAGTCCTATGATGTAACCACTGAACCACCGCGATCCAGGGTAGTGAGGATCTGAAGATAGTAGATCCTGTCTGACTTAGGTGCATCGCGAGGATTATATAATAAGGGTGTCCAAGCCAATTTATTTTGATGAGGGGAGGGGACAAACATGAATGTCGGAACGCCTTCGTGGCTGAACGGGAGCCTCCCTAGTCCTAACTAGGACCTTCGGGTCGTTACCTCCTTTTCCAACTTCATCCCGGTCGTTACGCTCTACTCCCACTTCAAGATAAGGAGGAAACGAACGGGCGGGCCTAATTAGTACAATGCCTCCTCCATAACATTTTGCAAAATGCTGTGCTCTAAATGGCTTTGAGTCAAAAACGAAACGCCAAAAATGTGGCTTGTGGAAAAAGGGCATCAAAAAGAGGTGTCATGGCGGTTTGGATACCCAAGTTCCCAAAGCCACAAATTTAACAAGTACGATATAACTCAGAAAGTTTCTGATACGGACAAAAATTAAACCCTCGCAATGTAATTAACTCTGCCTTCGCCACAGTGATTATATACGCGCATCGGGTTATTCCTTTTGTGTACGTGTATCGGGTCTCCGGGAGTATTATCTCCATCTTCGTGGTGTTTGTATAATTTTATCCCCCAACGGATTTTGCCGATTTCCCCAATGTGGACAAACCCTCCCCGAGGAGGAGGGGGCTATGGGCCCTTGAACCCCCTTGGCGTCACCCTTGACACAGAAAGCCTTCTGGACAGAGTGTGCTGAGAATGATTCGCATGAGCGAGAGTTATAATGATTCACCTAAGAACACCCTATAGTTCACGAAGTTTGTGATCGGAGTCGTCTGTTGGATAAAGACTTGCCCGTGGATGAAGAACTAGTTTGAGACACTTATGTGTGTAAATATTTTACCCATGGTGGGAGAAACTGCTGTCACCATTTGTGATGCAATTCATAGCCTGTCCACTGCGATGCAATCAAATAAGAGAACGTATGGACATTCAACGTGTCAGAAGAAATGTGGTAGAGGAGTTTGCTGTTCAGTAGGAAGAGTTATGTCGTCTAGGTGAAATATTCAAGGTGTAACGCGTGTGAACATTTAATAATGCCGATCTCTATTTTTAGGTTCCCTGTCAAGCAGCAGTGTGTGTGTTACATATTTGATAAGCATGACCCTCTTCTGACCTTCTCGACAACACACTTTCGAGACATGATTTATGTGTTTGCAGCTGTCTGGCCCTGACGTATGCGCCAGATATATACATACGGGACGACTTAGTTTGTGAAGAACAGTTCGCTGGTGTAGGCATACTCTGATTGAGCAGCCAGTGGCAATTTGTGAATTCGATAACTTTCGTGGTTCATCCGCCTGACGACATTACATTTGCTGTATTAGGCATATACTGATTGAGCTGTGAGTGGCAATTGTTCATCCGTCTGGCAACATTACATTCAGCAGTAAGTGTTAATTTGTTGTTTGTTTTTTAATAATAAATGGCATTCGTTACACTCATTAATATTGTTTATTACTTTCCAAAGTGTGATGTACTGGGATTTCCGGGTTTGATTATAAACGATAACTTCACAAGTCGTCGCCTGAGTGCTAGAATGTTCTATGTCCCCTATGGGACATAGAACATTCTAGCACTCAGGCGACGAAGTGAATTATGCAATCATCAAAGACGCTTTGCCGTGGGTGTAATGGAGACTTTTTAATCCTTTACCTAACATAAAAAGCCAACGATACTTGAAACAAGAATTCTTGAATAACTATTTTTTCAATTTTTGTCTCAAAAACATAGGTTATGACACCTCATTGGAACGAGCTCGATGAGATTGCTCCACAGAGGGCTCATCATCTATGTTTTAGAGACCAAAAAATTGGTGATTTTTGAGAATAGCGCTGGCCGTTTTTTTGCCGTTACGTTAGGTAAAGGGTTAAATAATATAATTATCGTTAATAATGAAAAGTAATAAACAGAGTAATCGCTTGATTTGACTGGTTACGTGAAATAATTCATTCGAGGCGAGGGACTATACTGTAAAACACTCGTGCGCATTCGCGCACTCGTGTTTGTACAACGTCCCTCACCTCTCATGAATTATTTCGCGTAATCAGTCCAGTCAAGCGATTACTCCATCTCCTTTCGGCAGACAAACCACGAGGATGCGGGTCGGCCTGTCAGTAGTAGATATTACCATTATGCGGGGTTCTACAGTACAGTTGCCGTGGACTTGTCTTAATCAACGCGTAGGCAGTGATGTCCACGCATGCGTTTACCAGGTAATAAAACTCGTCATCAGCAATTTTTTAATTAATGAAGCACCGGTTGGCACCCGGTTCTTCACTAATTAATTTTTTGATGATTATTCTTGTAATTAATATTTGGAATCTAATATAATTAATAATCCGTAATAATATTGCCCATCCCTGGAAGGTGACCAGACCACGCAGTACTGTAGCAGCCAGGGCTCTGATGGTGAAATCAGACGAAAGCGATTTTACACCTGTTCTAGAAATATGTAACGCAAATGGAGAGTTATACAAAATATCCTCTATGCAAAAACATATCACTCTTATGGCTAAGCAAGGTGGATTTTACACTTGTGCAGAAGCTACTGAGGAGATAATACAACAACCTTCAATGTTAAATGATCGTATAAGTTTTCTCTCGTGAGTGGAGTTCAGAAATGAGAACTCTGTAATGCGTCTCGTACATATTATCTCGACACATCGGCACGTGGATATTTAAACACCAGCTCCTACTTTTATATTCTATTCGTTACCCGGTGTGACAGGAATGATAGTCCGTAGGAACCTTAGTCCCTCTGGACTATTATTCCGCGGAATTATAGTCCTAGGTCTAACATTCCTAGGAATAGTAGTCCGGCGGACTACTATTCCTAGGAATGTTAGACCTAGGACTATAATTTCGCGGAATAATAGTCCAGAGAGACTAATTTTCCTACGGACTATCATTCCTGTCACACCGGCCTAGATCAGCATTTTTCAGCTGATTGTGTCAATACATGTTTAACGAACACATGGATAACACAGTCAAAACAAACAAAACGTCGTTTCTTAAAAATTTCGTAAATAACATTTGTGAAAAGTTCAACCACGGATGACCTTGGGTACAGTGCATTATAAGTTACAGGGCGTTTAGTTGGCAGATACAGTGTCATATACGGCTCATGACTTGTTCTATAACCGCCGATGTTTTGGGCTGGTTTGGCATTTTATTATAACAGATTCATTCAATCGAATGCAATGTTTATACGACGGGGCTATTTTGTATGGTGGTTCTTCTGTACGACTGCGCTGCAGCATGTACGTACGTGTAAATTAAAAGCTGAGGCGTGTGGATATAATGATAAAACAAAATGGCTGACGGGCACCTAATATTAAATTAATACTGGGTGCTTTTCAGCCATCCTGAACCTAATATTGCGGAGTGTATGTCTCTTAGTAACTTCATTTGATTGGATAAACAAATTTACTAGCATAATAATTAGTTTTCCTGGGTGCGCGGTAGCTCAGTAGGTGGACATGCAGGCTACAAGCCGAGAGGTCCTCGATTTGAATCCCACCTGTGGCAACCGCGTTGTGTCCTTGGGAAAAACACTTGATCCCAATTGCCCACGTGGGAGCACGGTGGTGTTGTGTAGTAAGGCCTACTACACGTCGTTGATGCACTTGTCCTCAAGGGGGCGCGGTGGTTCAGTAGGTAGAGGTGCAGGCTGCAAGCCGAGAGGTCCTCGGTTCGAATCCCACTTGCCGAACCTCTTTGTGTCCTTGGGCAAGACACTTCACCCCCATTGCCCAGGTCGGGGCACGGTGACGCTGTGTACTAAGGCGTACTGCACGCCGATGGTACACTTGTCTTCAACCAATGCTAACCCTGCTTGTGTGGAGTTAGTATGTTGGGGAGCTGACACTTGCTCGCTGTTGCTTGGTGGTTCTCTCCTGGTACTCCGGCTTTCTCCACCCGTAAAACTGTCATGGTTATGATTAGCCATTGTGCAGAAATATGTGACCTTAAACACCAATAAATAAATATATAAATAAATATACTTGTCCTCAACTATCCTAACTCTGCTTGTGTGGAGTTAGTACGTTGTGAAATCTGTGAAATCTGACAGTTGCTCGCCGTTGCCCGGTGGTTCTTCCCGGGTACTCCTGATTCCTTCATCCATAAAACTGTCCGACACGAGGTGACGCTGGCTGTCGAAAGTGTCGTTAAACTCCAATAAATAAATTTAGTTTTTCCACTTAAATATTGAGTACTTTTTCCTCTTTCGCATTGTTTGTTTTTGTATCAAGGGATTTGTCCATGGAAAAGGATTTCAATAGAAGATGTGCAGAAGAATTTTGACAAGCACCTCTCGTTCTAGGTTAAGCTGCTGTAAGTCATCGACAAATGGCCAAATTAAATCATATCAGGTACGAGTTGTCCAGCTGTGGGTACGAGTTGTTCAATCGTGAGTACGAGTTGTCTAGACAAAAATGGGTACGAGTCGTCCATTTTTGGGTACAACTTGACTGGTACGAGTTGCCGTGGGTATGTGTTGTTCTGATACCCTTCTAATGATTCCTTTTTTGACGTGAAGGCATGTAAAAATACAGAACGACACACGTGTATGGGTTAATCGCACTTCGTTTTATCCTCCCGCGATGGAAACGCGTGTCCTTCTGTGTATATCTAGGACACGTGGGGACAGGAATATGGATCACGTACCAATGAGAGAGTCGTAAGCTATTTTGGGGGGCAAAATGTAAAGTTTTAGTTAACCAAGAAAATATTTTACAAAAGTTGTATGAAAGTCGCTCTAGATAAAAGTTATTCTATGATTATTAAAGGATATGTCGAGGAGAAGTTCATGTCATAGGAATCCCAAGCGGGCCGTAGGCCCGCAACGGGTTCTGCATACCCAATCAGATAAATGTGTTCCAGAACCGAATTCTCTATAGCCGTCAGTGTGATTTTTTGGAATTGGACAGTAAAATTCTGTGAAAAAAATCACGTAACTTCCGGTGTCGAATTGCCCATTCATTGCAATTGGCCTATCCCCCTCTGGGAATGTTTTGGCTGAATAAACAAAATGTCAAATTCGATCGTTCTGTTGCACTTGAAACCTAATCCGCCCCTAAGCTTTGCGTGATATATACATATCTACAGTACGTGGAGAGTGGATTGCAACTAAATCACCCGCGGAGTGGAGTTATCACCCAAACTATAACTTTCAAATTTTGTATATATCGACTAAAACACAAGCAATGTTTCAGTCAATGGACCTCCGGGTTTAACCCGGAGGTCCATTGGCTGAAACTTTGCTTGTGCTTGTTATGCTCTGCAACAAATTTGCAGTTATTGCTTGGGTGGAGTCTCCACTCCGCGGGTGATTTGGTGATAATACACTCTCCACGTACTGTACACTACAGGGGTAACCAAAGCCTTCTCATCTGAGAACCGCGACAAATCAGCGGCCGGCCAAAGTGTTATTATTATTACTCGAATTCTCTCCGGGAGTTTTGTCAATATGCTCAGCTGATGATCTCGTTATTTCAGATCGAACTCTCCTGATTTCGTTGCAAACTTGTCTGCCAGTGATAACCTCAATAGAAACACCGCACAAATAACCGATAATATAACTGATAATTGTTGTTATATTGGTGCGATTGTATACGGATATGCATTGACACGTATATCGTGAAGTATCAAAGCGAATAGAAACGCAGTTTTTGAACTAGACTTCATGATTCTGGAGAATCATGGCTTTTCCCGATGAGATTCCCTGATTTTTCATGACCCCCACAGTATCTGATGAATTGTTTTTAAATGTCTCGCTGAAATTCCTTCATTGATGTTATGAGAAAGTTGAGTATAGTAGTCTCAAATGACTCAGTTTGATAAAAAAAAATGTTTAGGTAAAACCCATCATTAACGGTGGAGTGGGTTAATATCAATATCGCCGTCCAACAAGTTAATGACCGACAAAAGGAGTTATGTTGTTTTGACACATACCTACTGAGTGTTGTGACTATTTGAAATGGTCCATTTTATCTCAAATGTATCCAAAATATTGATGTCTGGCATCCTGTAGAGGGTTAACAAGTGCTAACAGGAACATTTTTCCATGCAACTTGTAATGTCACACCAAGAACTGCGAATAGCCATTTTTTCTTTAAAATCTAAAAGATGTTTTCAGAGAAATCCAGGAAGAACACAAGATTCCATGATTTTTATGACCCTGACGTGTCTGAAGAATTGTTTTTAATTGCATCACTAAAGTATTTTTATTGATGCCTTGAGAAAAGTGGGTATAATAGTCTCAAATAACCCAGTGTGATAAAATAAAGTTTGGCTTAAATCATTATTGGTTTTGGAGAGGGTTAATATAAATATCAGCGTCTGAGAATCAGCGTCTAATGCAAATAGCTCATTTCATTTAATGCTCAGGCATCAATTCACGCTGAAAAATTAAGTCATATTCCCCTGTCGGTCGGCAAAACGAAATATCAAAATGATATTTAGAAATCGATATTTCATCGTAGGTTCGGATGACGAATCACATGTACTTTAAACGAGTCAGCACATCAGTAATGAATTCCAGAGTCCCAAATACAAACGAATTCGAATAATTGATAGTGACAGTGACTAAATCAATTCATTAAATCAGCGGTTTCAAAGTTTGACTTTCTCATTCACCTTCCAAGGAAAAGCCGAAATCACTTTCAAATTTCTTCAGTTCAACTTCACACGTCTTCAGTGCATTGAGTTCAAAAAAAATAAAATGACGTGTCTTGTTATTGAAAATAAGAAAGTGGTGTTTTTTGTTATTGTTCTATTTCTTCGAAACACATTGCGATTATTTCAATTCGCCAGCCTTGGTAAATCGTAAAGTTAGGGGAGAAATAAGACGGGACTACTTTTTGTGCGGATATTCACACATTCCAATGGTTGGAGTTTGGTTGTTGTAATTTTTGTATGGACGCCGGTTCGGCACATAAATTTTGCGCCTTAATGGCAAATAAAGGCCACAAATTGGAGAGTTTGTAGTCGTAGAGCATTAAATAAAAAGAAAATTCACGAAAATTTGATGAATACCGAAAATATCTCGTTCCTGGCTACAAGAAATATGAGGATCTTCACTCGCGACTGCGTCGCTCGTGAAGATCCTCATATTTCTTTGTAGCCACTCACAAGATATTTTCGGTATTCATCAAATTTTCGTGAATATCCTCTATATCTCTCTCAAATTTTTCTAGACTTTTGATATTTGACACTTTGTGGAGGGTTAATGAACGCTTGCGAGATAATTCTTCTCCAGAGTTTATTTGTTCTTGAAAATCTGTAAGAACCACTTGAAGATATCCACAGAAAATGTGAACTTTGAGTTCTCAAGCATGTCATGTGTTGTCCCTGTAGCAATTATCTCCGATTCGGCCACAGTTGTTATGCATTATTATGTCATCTTTTCACACCTTCTACAGTTATTGACAAAAATAATTACATATATAAATAGGAAGTGTTGTTCGCACATCTGTGTAAATAAAATATAGGCTGAGATGGAGGATGCGCAGTATAGCCGTCTTACAAACTAGTATATACCTAGCCTCACTGCCGGGGAAATGTTGGCACCACCACTGCATTTGATAACCGCCTTACAGAGTATTAAATATACCTGCACCCCTTCCCATGTTGGGGAACTACCCCTTTCATTGTAAGGTTCATTAGGCACAACATAGCGTCTGTAAGATGGGTACATATTGCCACATCGCCACCCTGGGGAGGAGGATGGGCAGTGTTTAGCCGTTTTACAGAATAGTATATACCTGGACCCACTGTCGGGGAAATGCTATAGTGTCAGTACTGTATTTGATATAAGTAAATGATCCCACTGTAGCTAACGTTATTTACTGCTTTCTTATCATGCAGTGGCGGGGTGCAGTAGCGTTGTGGTAACCGGTTCTCGTCAGATCACCGAAGTTAAGCAACGTCGAGCCCGGGTGACCGTCTGAGCGATCAATTCGGACTCCCACGTTGTGTCAGTGGGCAAGGCACTTAACGCCGATTATCCACAGGGGGCACGATGCCGCTGTGTACTAGAGCGTACTGCACGTCGACTGTACGCATGTCTTCAACCAATCTAACCCTGCCTGTGCTGCAGTGCTGAGTTACGATGTTGGCCAGCTGGCCGCTGCTCGTCGTTGCCTGGTGGTTTTCTCCGGGTACTCCGGCTTCCTCCATCCGTAGAACTTTCACAGTCATGATTAGCCATTGTGCATAAGTATATGACTTTAAACACCAATAAATAAATAAATAAATAAATAAATAAATAAATAAATAAATAAATAAATAAATAAATAAATAAATAAATAAAAAATAAATAAATGATATCATGCAGTGCAGTGTGGAATATGAAGTGAGGCGTACCTTTCAATGTGTGTTTGGTTGGAGAAAGAGACAGGGGGGGGGGGGGGGGGGTGGTAAGATCGATAATTTTGTTGGAATAAATCGACCAAACTTAATACGTTTAGCAGTCTGAAGAGGGGTTAGCAAACGATTAGCGGAATATTCTATCCATGCACCTTGTAATACCACACCAAGACCTGCCAATGACCAATTGTTCTTGAAAATCGCCAACAAGCAGTTGACGAACTCCACGGAAAATGTAAATTTTATGCTTCTAAGGGGCATCTTTCCTTATCCAGTCCAAAATGAGCTAAGCTTCGTTCTTTTAAATACCCTTACTACATACAAAACTGATCCTCTGTGAATTCTACGCTCAGTAAAAGAAATTTTGTTTAGCCCTTACATACCCATTGGGTGCCTTTGGTGTCTCAAAACAGCCCATTTTATCGAACTTTTGATGTTTAGCAGCGCATGGAGAGCTAAATAATGCTCACAGAAATATTTTGTTCATGCAACTTGTAATGGCAAACTAAGACCAATGAATGGCAATATTTTCTTGAGATCTGTAAGATATTTTTAAAGAAGTAGGGGAAAACATGGATTTGTAAGCCTTTGATGGTTATTGCTGTTTAACCAGTCCAAGAGGATTAAGGCTTGTTTTTTAATACCTTTATTACTTACAAAAATTATCCTCGGTGAATTCCACTTTCAATAAAGGAAGTTATGTTTATTTCCCAACTGCAGGTCGGGTGTGTGGGTATCTAAAAACAGCCTATTTTATCAAAGTGTTGATATTCGAGAGGCTGTGGAGCGTTAACAAAAGCTTATCAGAATATTTTGTCCTTGCAGTTTATAATGTCACACCAAGATCTGCGAAGGACCAGTTTTTTCTTGAAAATCTACTTGACATTTTTAGAGACATCCACGTAAAACACGATTATTTAAGCATTTGAGGGAATCGCTCTTTAACCAGCCCAAAACGGGTTAACACTTGGTTTTTTGAATAACCTTATTACTTACAAAATGGTCCTCGGTGAATTCCACTTCCAACAAAGGAGATTATGTTCATATCTCAGGTACACAGTGGGTGCTGAGGGTGCCCCAAAACTACCCATTTTCTTAAAATTACGATGCTTGGCAGCATGTAGAGGGTTAACAAATGCTCACCGGAATATTTTGTCCATGCAACTTGTAATGTCATACCAAGACCTTCTTGAAATCCTACAAGATGTGTTTAGAGAAATCCAAAGAAAATGGGTATTTTAAGATTTTAATGGGTATCTCTCTTTAACCAGCATAAAATGGGTTAAGACTTCGACTTTTGAATACCGTTACCACCTACAAAAATGTTTCTCTATCAATTTTGCATCCGATAAAAGAAGGTACCTTTCTCTGTGTAAACCCATTGGGTGCTGTTGGTATCCAAAAACAACAGACCATTTTATCACAGTTTTTACGTTTAGCAACCCGGTGCGGGTTAACTAATGTTGACCGGAATATTTTGTCTATGCAGCTTGTAATGTCACACCAAGACCTGGGATTGACCATTTTTTCTTGAAAATCTACAAGACTCGTTTAGAGAAATCCACGAAAAACAGGATTTTTTTAGCTTTTGGGGGTATTGCTGTTTAACCATCCCAAAATGGGTTAACGATTGTTTTTTTTTAACACTCGTATTACTTACAAAATCGATCCTCGGTGAATGCCACTTCCAATAAATGAAGTTATGTTCACCTCTCGTCTATCGTTTGGGTGCTGTTGGGGCTCGAAAATGGCCCATTTCATCAAAATTTCGATGTTTGGCAGTCTGTGGAGGGTTAACATATGCATCGCCTAATATGTCTTGTGTATCAATGGTCGTATCACAGGCAGTTCTAGCAATGATGAATGTTTAAAAAAAAATCTACAAGACGCGTTTCGAGAAAGTGCCGATAAACCCCACTTTGACATTTTTTTGCCAATTTTGACGAAATAAGCGATAAATCGAAAATTCCGCTTGGGTACATTTTTAGATTTTGTGACCCTCTATGAGTGTCTCAAATTTTGTGAAAATCGGTTCGAAAATGGCTTTTGAATCGTGCGGATAAAATGTGTGGGGGAAAAAAAAATAGACTTTATGATTCTGGAGAATCATGGCTTTTCCAGATGAGATTCCATGATTTGTCATGACCCAGAGTGTCTGCTGAATTGCTTTTAAGTGTGTCACTGAAGTCCCTTTATTGGTGTTATGAGAAAGGTTGGTATAGTAGTCTCAAATGACTCAGTTTGATAAAACATGTTTAGGTAAAAACCATCATTAATGGTGGAGAGGGTTAATATCAATATCGTCGTCCGACAAGTTAATGACCGACAAAATGAATTATGTTTGTTTGACACATACCCACTAGGTGTTGTGGCTATTTGAAAATGATCCGTTTTATCTCAAATGTTTCCAAAATATTGATGTCTGGCAGCTCGTAGAGAGTTAACAAGTGCTAACAGAAATATTTTTCCATGCAACATGTAATGTCACACCAAGAACTGCGAATGTCCATTTTTTCTTTAAAATCTACAAGATGTTTTCAGAGAAATCCAGGAAGAACATTAGTTTTAAGCTTTTGATGGGTATGATTTTTTATCCAGCCCAAAACGGGTGAAATTTTTTTTGAATACCCTTATTACTTCCAAAAATAATTCTCATTGAATTCTATCCTCTTTTGTTGCTATCTCCTATTAACCTTGGGTGCTGTGGGTATGCAAACACAGTCCATTTTAAAAAAAAACAAATTGATGTTTGAAAACCTGCAGAGGGTTAACAAATGCTTGCTGGAATATTTTGTACATGCAACTTGTAATGTCACATTAAGATGATGTGAGAATGGCCATTTTTTCTTGAAAATCTACGAGATGTTTTTAGAGAAATCCTCGAATAACATGCATTTTTAATCTTTTGAGGGGTATCGCTCTGTAACCAGCCCTAAACGGGTTAATGCTTGGTTTTGTGAATACCTTCATTACTCACAAAAAAATATCCTCGTTGAATTCCACTTCCAATGAAGGAGGTTATGTTTATCTCGCAAGTACACATTGGGTGTTATGGGTGCCCAAGAACAACCCATTTTCTCAAAATGTCTATGCTTGGCAGCCTCTGGAGGGTTAACAAATGCTTAACGGAATATTTTGTTCATGCAACTTGTAATGTCAGCCCATGACCTGCGAATGGTCAATTGTTCTTGGAAATTTTTTGGGAGAAATCGACAGAAACTGGAATTTTAAGCTTTAAGGGGTATATCTGCTCTTCCAGTCAAAAATGGGTTAATACCTCGATTTTTGAATACCCTTACTACTTACAAAACTGTTTCCCTATCAGTTTTGCGTCCGGAAAACAAGTTAAGTTTCTCTGCGGCATTCCCATTTGATGTTGTTGGTGTCCAAACACAGACTATTTTTTTCGAAATTTTGACATTTAGCAGCCCATGGAGGGTTAACAAATGCTTACCTGAATATTTTATCCATGCAACTGGTAATGTGACTCCAAGACCTATCGATGGCCATTTTCTCTTGAAAACCTACGAGACGTTTGTAAAGAAATTCAGGGAAAACATGATTTTGTTTAAGCTTTTGATGAGTATTGCTATTAATCATCCCAAAAGGGGTTAATGATTGTTTTTTTGAATACCCTTATTACTAACAAATTTGGTCCTCGGTGAATTCTATTTCCAACAGTGTAGATTATATTTATCTCTCAGGTATGCATTGGGTGTTGTGCGCGTCCGAAAACAGCCTATTTCAACAAAATTACGATGCTTAGCAGCCTCTAGAGGGTTAATAAATGTTCACCGGAATACTTTGTTCATGCGATTTGTAATGTCACAGAAAGACCTGCGAATAGTCAATTTTTCTTGAAAACCTACAAGTTGCTTTTGGAGAAATCCACAGAAAATGGGAATTTTAAGCTTTTAAGGGGTATCTCTCTTTAACCAACCCACAATGGGTTAAGACTTCGACTTTTGAATACCCCTTACCACTTACAAAAATGTTTTTGCGTCCGATAAAAGAAGGTACCTTTCTCGGTGGTACACCCAGTGGGTGCTGTTGGTGTCCAAACGCAGCCAATTTTATCAAAATTTTTAATTTTAACACCCCGGTGAGGGTTAACTAATGCTGACCGGAATATTTTATCCATGCAACTTGTAATGTCACACTAAGACCTGGGGGTGACCAATTTTTCTTTCAAATCGACAAGACTCGTTTAGAGAAATCCACGGAAAACATGAATTTTGAGCATTTGGGGGGGGGGGGGGGGATATTGCTGTTTAACCAGCCCAAAACGGGTTAACGCTTGGTTTTCTGAACACCCATTATTACTTACAAAAATGATCCGTGGTGAATTCCACTTCCAATAAAGGAAGTTATGCTTATCTCTCGTGTAAGGTTTGGGTGCTGTGGGGGCCCGAAAACAACCCATTTCATCAATATTTCGATGTTTGGCAGCCTGTGGATGGTTACCATATGCATCGCCTAATATATCTTGTGTATCAATGGTCGTATCACAGGCAGGTCTAGCAATGATGAAGGTTTAAAAAAAATCTATAAGACGCGTTGTGAGAAAGTGCCTATAAACCCCAATTTTAACAGTTTTGTGCCAATTCTAGCGAAATAAGGGTTAAATCGAAAATTCCGCTTGGGTACATTTTTAGATTTTGTGCCCCTCTATGAGTGTGCAAAATTGTGTGAAAATCGGTTCGAAAATGGCTTCTGAATCGTGCAGACAAAATGTGTGGGAAAAAAAATAAAAAAAACAAAGAAAAAAAAAATAATAATCCGTAGAAAAACAATAGTCTTTTCCAGAGGGAGAAGCCTAAAAAAATAATAACCCGTAGAAAAACAATAGTCTTTTCCAAAGGGAAAAGCCTAAAGAAAATAAAAGAACTAGACTTTATGATTCTGTTTTGAGAAAGGTGGGTATAGTAGTCTCAAATGACTCAGTTTGATAAAAAATGTTTAGGTAAAAACCATCATTAATGGTGGAGAGGGTTAATATCAATATCGTCGTCCGACAAGTTAATGGCCGACAAAAGGAGTGTTTGCTTGATACATACCCACCGTGTGCTGTGGCTATTTAAAAATGGTCCATTTTATCTCAAATATATCCCATTTATATATGTCTGGCAGCTTGTATAGGGTTCACAAGTGCTAACAGGAATATTTTTCCATGCAACTTCTAATGTCACACCAAAAACTGCGAATGGCCATTTTTTCTTTAAAATGTACATGATGTTTTCAGAGAAATCCCGGGAGAACATGAATTTTACGCTTTTGATGGGTGCCATTGTTCATCCAGCCAAAAGCGGGTTAAGGGTTGTTTTTTGTATACTCTTAGTATTTCCAAAAATAATTCTCAGTGAATTCCACTTCCACTTATGTTGATCTCTCTTCTTAACTTTGGGTGTTGTGGGTATGCAAACACAGTCCATTTTATCAAATTTGTGATGTTTGAGAACCTGCATAGGGTTAACAAATGCTTACCGCAATATCTTGTTCGTGCAACTTGTAATGTCACACTACGATCTGAGAATGGCGAATTTTTCTTGAAAATGTACGAGATGCTTTTAGAGAAATCCTTGTATAATATGAATTTTTAACCTTTTGAGGGGTATCGCTCTGCAAAGGGTTAATGCCTGGCTTTGTGAAAACCTTCATTACTTATAAAATGATCCCTGGTGAATTCCACTTCCAATAAGGGAGGTTATGTTTATCTCGCTGGTAGGCATTGGGTGTTATGGGTGCCCAAGAACAGCCCATTTTCTCAAAATGTCTATAGTTGACACACTCTGGAGGGTTAACAAATGCTTACCGGAATATTTTGTCCATGCAGCTTGTAATGTCACTCAAAGACCTGCGAATGGTCAATTTTTCTTTAAAACTTGCTAGATTTTTTTGGAAAAATCCACAGAAAATGGGAAGTTTAAGCTTTTAAGGGGAATATCAACTTAACCAGTCGAAAATGGGTTAAGACCTCGATTTTTTAATACCCTTACTACTTACAAAAATGTTTCCCTATCAGCTTTGCGTCCGGTAAAAGAAGTTGTTTCTCTGTGGCATTCCAATTTCCTGGCGTTGGTGTTCAAAAACAGACTATTTTTTTCAAAATATTTGACATTTAGCAGCCCATGGAGGGTTAACAAATGCCTAACAGACTAATTTATCCACGCAGCTGGTAATGTGACACCAAGACCTATCAACGGCCATTTCCTCTTGAAAACCATACAAGATGTTTGTGAAGAAATCCAGGGAAAACATTATTTTTTTAAGCTTTTGATGGGTATCTCTGTTAAACTCCCCAAAAGGGGTTAACGCTTGGTTTGTTGAATACCCTAATTACTTACAAAAATGCTCCTCAGTAAAGTAAAATCCACTTTCAACAAAGGAGATTATGTTTATCTCTCGCGTATACATTGGGTGATGTGCATGTCCGAAAACAACCCATTTGAACAAAATTACGATGCTTGAAAGCTTGTAGAGGGGTTAATAAACGCTCACCGGAGTATTTTGTCCATGCAACTTGTAATGTCACATAAAGACCTGCGAATAGTCATTTGTTCTTGAAAACCTACAAGTTGCTTTTAGAGAAATCCACAGAAAATTGGAATTTTAAGCTTTTAAAGGGTATCGCTCTTTAGCCTGGCCAACATGGGTTAAGACTTCGACTTTTGAATACCCTTACTACTTTCAAAAATGTTTCCATATTAATTGTGCCCTCGATAAAAGAAGGCACTTTTCTTTGTGGCGTACCCATTGGGTGCTGTTGGTGTCCAAAAACAGCCCATTTTATCCCAATGTTTACGTTTAGCCGCCCGGGGAGGTTAACTAATGCTGACCGGAATATTTTGTCCATGTAACTTGTAATGTCACATCAAGACATGCGAATAGACGATTTTTCTTGAAAACCTAGAAGATGTTTTTCGAGAAATCCACAGAAAACAGGTATTTTAAGATTTTAATGGGTATCTCTCTTTAACCAGCCCAAAACGGGTTAAGACGTCGACTTTTGAATACCCTTACCACTTACAAAAATGTTTTCCTATCAATTTTGTGTCCAATAAATGACGGTACCTTTCTCTGTGGTATATCCTTTGGGTGGGGTTGGTGTTCAAAACAGCCCATTTTATCACAATTGTTACGTTTAGTATCCGGGGAGGGTTAACTAATGCTGACCGGAATGTTTTGTCCATGCAACTTGTAATGTCACACCAAGACCTGGAAGTGTCCGATTTTTCTTGAAAATCTACAAGACTCGTTCGGAGAAATCCACGGAAAACATGTATATTTTAGCTTGTTGGGGGTATTGCTGTTTAACTAGTCCACAATGGGTTAAGGCTTGGTTATTTGAACACCCTTATTACTTATAAAAATGATTCTTGGTGAATTTCACTTCCAATAAAGGAAGTTATGTTTATATCTCGTGTTTTGTTTGGGTGCTGTGGGGCGCAGAAACAGACCATTTCATCAAAATTGTGATATTTGGCAGCCTGTGGAGGGTTACCATATGCATTGCCTGATATGTCTTGTGTATCAATAGTCGTGTCACAGGCAGGTCTAGCAATGATGAATGTTTAAAAAAAAATCTACGAGACGTGTCGAGAAAGTGCCGTTAAACCCCAAGTTTGACAGTTTTTTGCCAATTTTGACGAAATAAGGGTTAAATCGAAAATTCCGCTTTTGGTTCATTTTTAGATTTTGTTACCCTCTATGAGTGTGCAAAATTTTGTGAAAATCGGTTGGAAAATGGCTTCTGAATCGTGCGAACAAAATGTGTGGAAAAAAAAAATAATAATAATAATCCTTAGAAAAACAATAGTCTTTTCCAGAGGGAAAAGCCTAATTATCAGAATGTTAAGGTGTTGTAAAAGTAAGGACAGTTTTGCTGGAAAAAAGGGTATACAGACGTTTCGTCCGCAAGCCGAATCCTCCGCTTGCAATTTTACCCATTTCGTCCGCCAAGGGTTTGAATATCATAAAAACATGGAAAATACAATTAATGATAATTATTCAGTATCAAACGAAATTATATTTATTCAGCACACAAGATTGAAAAGATAATAACAGCATGGTATAGCAACTATTTTTCCATAAATAATTGCAAAATTTTAAGATTATGTTTCGGAACTTAATATAACAAGTTTTGATGCGTCTCTTAATATAATTATAACAAGTTTTGATGCGTTTCTTAATATAATTAACACCTGTAATACATTTGCTAATAATTTTTGCGATTATTCATTTTAAAGCGCCGGTAGCGCTCTTCCATGAATAACTGCAGAATTATAAGATTATGTTGCGGAACTTAATATAGCATGCATATACTTTAAGAACGTTTGCAGTTATAATATAATTATTATAGGTAATCCGTTGAATAAACAGTAATCAGAGCCACGTTAAGCGGTGTCGAAATTAATTAGATGGCTCAGTAGTTTGTTCTGTTCTGACATGTCTGTTTTCAGAATTTCGTATAAGTATATGAAATGTTAATGCAAGGAGGTACATTAAGATATATTACAATATATAATATACAATAAAGTATACAATAACATTATTATATAAATAAATAAATAAATAAATAAATAAATAAATAAATAAATAAAAAATGATTCAAAATACATTACTTCAATACTTTCCCCAGCGGCCGAGTTTCGGACGAGTTGGGTAAAAATTGCAACTGACGACTTGGGTAAAATTGCAGCGGACGATTTGGTTAGCGGACGAAATGAGTGTAATTCGAAAAAAGTGATACTGACAGGTTGCTTTCGGTCCCGTCGGAAATCAAAACAAAGTAATAATGTGTTACTTCTTGGTGTCATCTGTATTTCTGAACGGTGCTCCGTAGTTTCGAACACTGAAAAATGGAAAATAATAGCCTTGTGGGATATTGACCGCCATTGAAAATGGCATATCGGCTTTGTTCGGGAACTGGAGGAAATTCGACCTGGGAAAAACTCAGAACGATTCCTTTAAAAGGAAAGCAGTACAAATCTATTTTAGATACGCTACGATATTTGTTTTAACTCCTTAAAATAATTCTTAAAAAATATTAATATTAATATATTGCTCGATATTTATAAAATATTAATATATATCGTCAAGCAATTATCTCGGCAGTAAATTCACAGTCGATGTGTTCTGTAATAATTAACGTTTCTCATCTTTGAGAATGGTATCCAGTCACTTCGGCCCCAAGTCATTTCGGCCTCTGGTCACTTCGGCCTCAAAGTCATTTCGGCCGTAGTCACTTCGGCCCCTTGGTCATTTCGGCACTTTTTTGAGTGAAGAGGTCTATAAAGATCAGCGCATAGTTTATGTTCAGAAATAATGGGTAATTACCTTTATTAAGTAATGCTCAGTCATTTGTATTTACACAGTGTACAGAAAAGTTTTACATGACATTAAAAATTATCCATGTGTTCAATTTTATATACATTTAAGGTGCTATCTATAAAGTAAGAGAACTTTGTTTGCTTTGAAATTTCGCAAAGTATATGCAGACATTTCATTCATTCATGTTTTATGCACAATTCCTAGTCACCTTCCAGTTCGAGGTTCACAGGGTTTCTTTTTCCTAAAACAACAACCAAACTGCGATTTCGATACTACCATTTAGTATTTATTTATTTATTTGGGTTTAAGGTCACATACATACGCACAATGGTTAATCATAACCGTGGCAGTTTTACGGGTGCAGGAAGCTGGAGTACCCAGAGAGAACCACCGAGCAACGACGAGCAACTGTCACCTCTTCAACATACTAACTCTGTTCAAGTTCGGCTCAAGCAGGGTTACAGCGGTTGAAGATATGTGCACCGTAGATGTGCAGTACGTCTTAGTACACGGCCCCATGTAGGCAACCGGGATAAAGTGCCTTGCCCAAGGACACAACGAGCGTCGTCCCGGACGGGGATCGATCTCGGGACCCTTAGCGTAGAAGTTCAACAGTCTACCACTGAGCCACCGCGCTCCCCGATACTACCATAAAAATGTCCACGTTTTCTAAAACACAGAGCTGAATTCTTGTAGTTAAGCGCAATTCCTAGTCACTTTCCACTTCGAAGTCCGCGAGGGTCTGACCCCAGTGCCCCTCTTCCAATGCGCACACTCAAGCCAAATAACATTACTGACCCTCGCTTCCGACTCTCGTGGATTCATAAGCAAATAAAATTATTCAGATCGCAAGGGATTTCAAATACCACATCGTCCATGTGCACTTTCGGCGTGCTGAAACGTTTCATTTATTTATTCACCATGGAAGAAAATCTACTAGGCATGAAGGAATACCATATATTATATGTATACCTGAATATCTTCAGGGTATAAATGTTGAAAACAATTTAACAAAAAAATGTAAAATGCTAAAGATATTTAAAAATATTTATAGAGGCAGAAATGACTTGGGATATTGGGGCTGAATTGACTTGAGGCCAAATGACTGGGCCCGAAATGACTTGGGGCGAAAGTGACTGGAATTCGTGAGAATTGCATCCAAACTGTCCTCCAACAATTTGGCCCAAACTGGATACTAATCTAACTCAAACCATCCTCTGGCAATTTGCCACAAACCGTCCTCCAGAATAGGAGTACATGATTCTTATTGATTGGAGTTTAATGGCACTTCGACAGCCAGAGTAACCTCATGTTGGGCAGTTTTACAGGTGGGGGAAGCCAGAGAGAACCACTGAGCAATGACAAACAACTAACGTACAAACAGCACACAAGCTGAGTTAGCACTGCTTGAAGACAAGCGTACGATTGACATGCAGTATGCCTTGGTACATAATGCCACCAGTCCACGTGGGCAATGGGAATGAAGAGCCATGCCCAAGGAAACAAAGTGGTTGCTGCAGGTGGGATTCGATGGAGGACCTTTCGGCTCGTAGCCTGCACCTCTAACTGCTGAGCCCAATTCTTATTGATAAAATAGTAAAGAAGTAACATAAGTTACAGAACACAAATTGATAATTTATTTGACTGAGTAGCAAAAAATGATTGACAATTTAACATCTATTTAATTATGCTCAATTTATGCAGGGACCGACCTGGGCATGCGCCAGTGCGTATTTGGTTCTGAAACATCAGGACCTGGCTCTTAAATCTCAGAAATAGGCTTCTCAGTTGGCGCCTAACTTCTCAGATCATATTTTGATATTCTTTCGATGGATAATCGAGAGAGACACTCTTACATGTATTATATATATGATTATCATTTATCATTGTTGTAGAGTGCTTAAGTTCATATTTCAAGTCTTAATTACCAAGCATTAATCTTCACTGTGGTTTCCGATCAAGTCTTGGCTGCCTAAATAGGCAGCCAAGACTTGATCAGAAACCACAGTGAAGATTAATGTTTGCTATAGTGTACTAAATGAAAATGATGAGAGCTATTACACACTTGCAGTGTGTGTTACAAACAGCAGTGTGACTCCGTAAATTGAAATATGGCGCGTGAATTGAAAAAATAGGCTCCGAGGCTAGAGCGTATTTTAAATAGTCCTGATCGGTCCCTGTTTATGTTTACTCAATCATCAATCAAGAAAGTAACTTCGACATGGGAAAAAAAACTCTAAAAAGTAAAAAGAAAATGCTAGAAGTTGATCCAAAGGTTATCCAATATGGTCTGGTGACTACTATTGTGCAAATTTATAAAAAAAATGTTAAGTTTTTGATATTTCCACTGTAGGACAGTTTGGGTGCATTAACAGTTGGTTCAGGCCAAAATGTAGCGGCCGGTTTGGGTCAAATTGCAGGGTACGCTTTGGGGGTATTCACTCGGTGACAAACTCCATGTAACTGTTAAGGTGCAATTTATTAAAAACAAACAGGAAGACAAGAACTGTCAATATTTATTTACTGGTGTTTTAGGTCACATGTTTCTGCATAATGGCTAATCATGACCACGACAGTTTTATGGGTGGAGGAAACCGGAGTACCTGGAGAGAACCACCGAACAATGTCGAACTATGGCGAGCTACTGTCAGCTCCCCAACATACCCACTCCACACATGCAGGGTTAACATTGGTTGAAGACAATTGCACCATTGACGTGCAGTATGTCTTGGTACAAAATGCCACCATGGTCCTATGTGGGCAATGGGGGTGAAGTGTCTTGCCCAAGGACACAACATGATTGCCGCGGGTGGGAAACTCTCGTCTTGCAGCTTGCACCTCTATTAACTGAGCTACCTCACCCCAGAACTGTCAATTAATTGTTACGGATTATTATAACACAGACATAGTATATTCTTTGTGTTTTTAGACCTTCGATCAATAGCAATGGCATTTTAGCCCTCAAAACTGTATAGTACCAGCTAAAACATTTTGTAAAAGAACCACTTGAAAATTTCTCAAGTACATAGTCTCATTATTAGGTTGTGATATTTGTATTTGCTGTACAGTGGAACCCTGTTAATTGAAGAGCCACTTTGCCAATGAAAAGTATTCAGTTAACATGAGTATTCAATTAACAGGAATTGTGTCACTTTCCTGTATTCTAGAGATAACCTTAGCATTTATTCTATTATATTTTGTTTGACAGAGCTCATGGAGCTCTGTCAAACAAAATATAATAGATTAAATGCCTATATTGGATAAACTGAGGCCAAATTGGTCTGTAACCAAAGGAAAACTGGGAAGAGTCAGTGCAATTTCTCGATATGTTACAAGATTTTTTTTCAATCAACAGGAGATTACTCTAGAACCTATATTCAATTAAAAGGTCAAATTTCTACTGGAGGCATAATAAATGGTTTTGTGTTGGGAAATTATATTCAATTAACAGGGATATACAATTAAGAGATATCCAATTAAGTGGGCTGCACTGTATAACCACCCCCCCCCCCCCCACACCCCAATCAAAAAACATAATTCAAAAGTCTTGGATTCAGCAAATTTGATTTCTTCATTTATTGGGATTTAACAACACTTTTTTACAGCCAGGGTCACCTCATGTTGGATAGTTTTATTGGGGGAGGAACGTTCATTTTGATGTATAATTTGTGTATATTTAATTTGAATTTAAGGAATATGAGAGGTGAGAATTTCAAAATAAACAAAATTCCTTCACTTATATAGCCCCTTAATGATAATGATAATAAAACAAGATTTACTTATATTTCCGCAATCACAAGGAATTTATCCCCCACACGGTGGGTGTCTTCTGCGACGTCTTCGTGACTTTAAAAGTCACTTGTCGCCTGCTTTCCTTATTCTGTTTCTTATATAGCATCTTAACACTTAACATAGATATCAGTAGTATGTCTCGTATGTCTGGGGCCTTGTTTGGATGACCCCGGTGGATGACCCCGGAAGTGACGTCATGTCACGTGTCCCAGTGGCGCCATGTTGTGTTGTCATGGTAAGCCGAGTGAGCGGCCATCTTGTGACGTCATCCCCTTAGTGGTACGTGGTGTGAGTGCGCATGCACAGCGCGTGTTGTTAGGGTGATACGTGTTTCCGTCATCCATTTTGTATACTGGAGGCCGCCATCTTGGTTTCTATGGTAGCACGTGGATGCTATGTTACCCGAAGGCCTATTACAAGACAGGGGTATGTTCGTAGGATATGTTCGAATGAATCGGAGTATCACGAATTACCACAAACAACCCGACAAGTTTTACTATTTCGAATTCTTTCAGAATTCTCTGCTTCTATCTATATATGCAATAGTTTTCGTCTATCTGGCCATGTTCCTTTGTTCTAGAGTATACTCCAGTAGCGTAGAGGAGCCTATTACTTGGAACAGCTTTGCTTATTATTGTTATATTTAGCTATTCTGGTCTATTCTTGTTAGTTCTGACCCCATTCCAAGTACTCTTGTTGTTTCGTTTATCTAGATCATTTATATAAATTATAACTAACCAATCAGATTGCTTGGTTTCCCATAATCTGTATGCAGAGTTATCTCCCTTCTGTACAGCAAAAGCCTATATCATTCCTAAATCCACTAAGCTATCGAGCAGTTACTGAAAAGTCATTACTCGAACGACTCTAAGCCCATCGAGCAAATGAGCCTTAGAGCAATTGCTCGATCGAGTGCCGTCGCTTTCGGAGTTTCTGTATCACCAAAATGCCAGTGTTTACAACTGTATCGTGCTGTTCATGTTATAATTCATTGTTAATGCTTGTGTGATAAGTTGTATAAATTAATGGAATATAAATTCATGTTTCTCGGACGAGGACAGTTGATAGAATTAAGCGGAGTGAAACAATTTATTTTGAACTTGAGGCGGATGCTCGGTGAGGTCGAGGAGTACTAAACTTGTGGAAATATCATTGATTGAAGTCATAAATCATATTCAGGATTCACTGGAGTGGTGAACAACACGTGAGTTTTAATGTTTCTGATTCTTTTGAATTCATTGTTTGCAGTTAAAATTGAAACCACACCCACTGAAGATGATATATTTGTTGGTAAGTTTGTGTCTACCGGTGATGAAAAAAGTTAAACGGACACAGAGCCAGCGTTTGTTGTTGAGAAATTCCAATCGACACTGATCAATGGAAGTGGAGCTTACATTTTCTTTGTTCTCTTGTCTCCAGGGAAAAACGTTCCGATAGTACCCATGTTTTGCCCCAAAACTCCAGTACTAAGATTTTTAGAAGGTGTCAAATTAACCAATCACGGCTGATGTTACAAACGTGAGGCACACTAAAGACCCAATAATGCACCATTAGCTGACTTAGAAAAAAAAATGCGCAAAATTCGATAGTGTCCTCTCAACGATCAACGACAAGCACAAAAAGGCACATATAATGGGGGACTTTAATATCAATCTGCTCAATTCCCAAAATCACACCAATACTAGCGAATTTATAGACAAAATATTCTTTGGAGGGTATATACCGTTAATTACAAAACCATCACGATTAAGGGACTACTCTGCCACCCTGATTGACAATATAATCGCAAACGACATGACTGAATCACCCAGCGGAATACTGCTGATTGACATATCTGACCATTTTGCAACTTTTACAATAAAAACAAAGCGTTTAAAAGACAGAGACACTAAAAACATAATGGTCAAGCGGCGCATCTTCAGTCAAGCCAACATATCCATCTTTAAGGATAAGCTACTTGAGAGCAACTTTGACCCAGTTACGAACTCGGCATGTCCTGATATTGCCTATAATAATTTTCTTGACATCTATACATGGAATTTTGACGAAGCATTTCCCTTAAAACTAACCAAACGATGAGAATATCCAGGCATACAAGAACTATATTAGTATATTTAACAGACTTAAAAAAATCAGTAAAAACAAATATTACGAACAAGCACTGGATCAAAATAAGCACGACATAAAAAAATCCTGAGGAATAATAAGAGAACTTACTAACAAATCCCAAATACTTCCGAGCCGGTTCACGACCTTTACTCACGGCGACTGTTTGTCATAAACGACCCATCTGAGATCGCTGATAAATTTATCGAATTCTTTTCAACCACTGGCCAAGCTGTTATCGATGAAGTTTCCATTACACCCGATACATCATTTAGAGACTTCTTATCAGGAATTTACACGAATAATTTTTTTCACATTCCCTACCGATGAATATGAACTTTTAAACATTTCGAACAAACTCAGGAACAAAACCAGTACGGTCATTCATGGGATTTCATCGCGCCTTCTAAAGGAATCAACCGCCACTGTTGCCTCCCCGCTAACACATATAATTAACTTATCTTTCTCAACTGGAACTGTTCCAGATAAAATGAAAATATCTAAAGTAATTCCCATCCACTAAAACGGAAGCTTAGACACATTTGGTAATTATAGACCAATAAGTATAATCTCTCTAAGTTTATAGAAAAGGTGAATGATAACCGCCTAACATCATTTTAAAATAAATTTGATATCCTCAACAATGACCAATATGGCTTCCGTGAACGGCACTCGCCTATACAACCAATACTCCAACTGTTGAAATCAGTAGCACAAAATAATGTTAAAACCACAAGAGATTCGACATCGTCAATATTTGTGGACTTGTCAAAAGCTTTTGACACTATTGATCATAACATTGTACTTTCGAAACTAGAATACTATGGCATTATGGGGGGGGGGGGGGGCAGGGGGGAGGGGGTATATTTATCTTGGTTCAAAAGCTACTTGATGAACTGGAGAGAGTATGTTGAATTACACGAACATGCCTCTCCCCCAAAACGTATGACTTGTGGGGTTCCTTAGGGCTCCGTCCTAGGACCTCTTTTGTTTCTAACCTACGTAAATGATATTGACAACGCTACATCTATGAAAACACTATCATTTGCTGACGATACAACGCTCCAAGCCAATGGATCGGACATGGCAGTGTTACAAAATCAAGCTAACATGCAACTAAATAACTTGTATAAATGGTGTTCCGCCAATCATCTCAAAATTAACATTGACAAAAGTAATTACATGCTCCTGCATCCTCCTAAAAGGAAACACAAGATTAAGCAGACAAAATTAAAAATCAATGGACAACCCTTGGGGTCTGTAGGGAATCGCGAATCAAAAAATACTGTCTCTTTTTAGGAATATTAATGGATGAAACTTTAAAATTCACTAGTCATATTGACTCACTTTGCTCCAAAGTCTCACCCATTATATGTTGCATGAACGCGCATTAAAATCCATATACTTTTCACTTGTTCACAGCCACTTGTTATACGGAATACAAATCTGTTGTCATGCATCAATCGACCGTTTGTTCAAATTACAGAAGAGAGCAATCAGAATTATTTGCAACAAGAACTATAACAGCCATACAGATCGTCCCTTTTCAAAAAATAAAGTATTCTTAAGTTTAACGGTCTCTACAAACTGTACGTTTCCATATTCATTCATGATTGGCACTTCCTCAGACTACCAGAGTCGTTTCAAGATTATTTTACAATATCTGAGTGTGCCACGCGACAATTTGGGGAATTTGCGTGTAAAACACCAAAAAACACCTTTTCGACACAAGTGCCTGTTTTCTCATCTGTTCATATATGGTTTGGTATTGACGCTGAAATAAATAGACAGAACGTGATGTGTGTTTGAATCGGTGGGTGTTTTACATAACGAGTTGGAATGGCGTAGTCATATTTCGCGAGAGTCGTACACCGATTCAAACACACATCGCGTTCTGTGTTTATTACACAACCCATGCATTAAAATTTATTTAAATAAACAAATTTTAATTCCGATGTTTAAACCCAAAAGTGAAGAGTTTGTTTTGACTGAAGCTGTAGCCTACTGATCATATGGATCGATAAAAAATCAAAACAACCTTTTCGGAACCAGTGTTTGTTGAAACTCTTTACTTACAGTAATAGCCACCAAATGGTTAGGCGTGAATGGGCTCGTGCCCATTCACGCCTAACCATTTGTTGGCTATTACTGTTAGTAAAAATATAAGTACAAATATGTGCAGATTTACAAAACAGCTGGGAGAAACGTTTTTAAAAGAAGTTCGAAGCATGTCCAGATGTACGAAGATTTACAGAAATAAAGTTGACCAATTTAAATGTAATGGGATCCACAAAACGAGACGGCCACAGGACTGGGTTAATGTTCCAATTGGAAATGACTGGGTTTTTAAAAAATATTATCTAATTTGTTGGCTATTTTTGTAAACCGACTTTATTTTGCTTTGGGCGTTTTCATTTTCTCACAATGCGGCAGACGGTCGACGATTGTATAACGAAATTTGGAAACGTTTCGAAGCGTAACTAAACGGTGCGGTAAAAAAGTTCCAGCTTGTATATCAGCCGTCGAATACAGAATCATTTATATCATATCGGCGAGTCCGTTGAATACAAGGGTATAAAGTTTGATGGCTGTGCAATAAAAAGAATTCCTAGCAGGGAAAGCTTTTAGAAACATCTAGTTAATAAAATACTCGATGAATATCAAGAGGAAATGAAATGTAAGAATCCCAAATGCAATGAATGTATACAAAATTAATTGCGCATGACAGAGAGTGCGTTCCCTCTAGCGTTGAGGTTTGGAAGGCGAGTCAAGTGGATTTCATCTGCAACAGGCATTAGCGAGTTGTAGATGGGATCTGCTTGACGAGTCCTTCAAAATTTCGATATTGGACGGGAGCACGTTTGAGATTCTCTCTTCTCAGATATTATACATCCACACGCTGATGTTCCATTTGTGGCCTTTTTACTTTTAGTACACTGGTGTAACACAAACATTTATTGCATGCTCTATTACACCGTCATGTGGTATGATTATGTGATAAAAAAAACGTCCGCAGCACTTTGTTGGAGAGTCACAAAAGGCACGCCCCAATGAATTGAAACAAGACAACTTTATTTAGCTGAATAAAATATGAGGACAATCCTAAAAATGTGACAATAACCCTTAACCTTCCATTAACAAATAAGAAGTCCCTGGATCCTCCCAAACTAAGCACTAAAGCTACCTGCACGGTCCTATACTCCTGGACCATCGGCAAAACAATTAAACATTATCGAAACTGTGTAAACACGTTGTTAACCTTTGCATGTATTGTATGTTCTCTTCCTCAGATCGCGGGTGTGAGAGGCAGGAAGGCAGTCCAAGAGACTATGCCATCTCCTTGCAATATGCATGTACTTTGTACCAACTTGTCTTGTCATCATGTGTGTACATCTCTGTAACTTTGTATATTGCAAAAATAAATCAATAAATCAATCAATGCTCAAGTTCTCTTCGGGGCCCCTGGTGTCCTCCAGATGAAGTTGTCTATCGTCGCCGCTCCGCTCCACTCCACAACGTAAAGTCTATGTGACTCTTAAAAGTATGGAGGTACTACACGTAGCTGCTTCCACGGTGGCGTAATTTGTCCTCCAATAAAGTTTACAAATCATTACTGTCTGTCAACACAACTGACGTGTACGCTGGTAACAATATATCGTCGCAATGCCATGCACTTCCAAGGCCTCTCCAGTCTCATTCAGAATCATCCACTCTCCACCAGTCATTTAAACATACAGTGTCCTTGCATTAGAATTGCCTGGTTTCCACACAGCCCAATGCAAGCTTGTTGCTTGGGTTTAGTCGATAATTTCTCAACTTGACTTTACTTCTCCATAATACGGACCCACCAGAATGCATTTATGGTTCTCAAAGCTCTCCTACCGTTTTCGAAACTTAGCCTAATATCTCATTATACCACTCTAAGTGTCTCTGGATAAATAAAAATACTTTTGGTTTAACCCAACAACTCCTTCCGACACCCGTCGCAAAAGCAACGACTGTCTGGCGTTCCAAGCTTTCCACAAGCGGATACTCCTACCTAGTATTCGCATAATCTTTAAAAATTATAAAGGAAATCAAAGAGTCAGTTGAGTAGCCCCTCTATGAAGAACTTAATAGTTATTAATGAGTTCATTGAGTTTTATTGAAATTACCATGATAAGCCAACATCATGTTGACTTCAACTGGAGATATTATTTATTATACCACTCTAACTGCCTCTGGTTAAATACAACTACTTTTGGCTTAACCCAACAACTCCTTCCGAAACCTGTCGCAAAAACAACGACTGGCTGGCTCTCCAAGCTATCCGCAAGCGGATACTTCTACCCAGTTTTCGCATAATCTTTAAAAATTATAAAGGAAATCCACGAATCAGTTGAGTGGCCCCTCATTGAAGAACTTAATAGTTATTAATGAGTTCATTGAGTTTTATTGAAAAAAACCATGATAAGCCAACATCATGTTGACTTTAACTGGAGATTTTCGGTAATACAGTTGATTCGTTACGTCTAATTTGCATCCATGCGGAGTCACCTGTTGGAGTCGGCACACTTGTTGTAGCATGGATACAATGGTGTTGATCGCCCGATGCAATGCTTGAATAATAGTTTGCCCTTGCTTTCAGAAAAAAATCTACGATCACATATTTATTTACATCTGCTCTTATACATTTCAAATCGATGTTGACATTGATATATGACAGATTGACATTGGACTGAGTTATAATGTACCCTGAGGGTATATGCGATGACATCGGAGTACTATGGTAGAACATTAGGCACAGACAACAACAGTATTGTTCATTTTTAGCCCCCGACATTTCACCAGACCAACCAAGTAGACTACACAAAACCGCGTACTTTATCACTCCAGGAAGGTTGTTCAGTTGCTTCGACTTGCCGGTTGAGTGTTCGCTAGTGGAGCAGAACAAACATTATCTTGAACTACAGATGGGCAATATACCGAACAACCGAACCAACACCGATATCGTGAGGTTTATACGAAACACCGAACCGAACCAATCGTTGATTATCGAAACCGTCTGAATTTTCAAATATTCCTACATTTGCTATTTGTATGTCCCTGCTGAAGCCTGGTAACAGTTGAACGGTTCATTTTCATGAACGAATTAACTTATTTTCTTTTCAGTTTTGTTAACTCTCAATGGCCTTGGCAACTGTCCTGAATTCCCAAAAGACTACAACCTGTACATGTCCGATTGCTTAGCAGTGATTTCTAGCCGAGGCCTATCTAGAAATCGCTGCCCAGTCGCTTTTTTATGTTGTCAGCAGTACCTCCTAAAGATGGCATGGTCAGGGCACATGCTCTGAGAGTGCAACAGCCTGAAATAGGTCTTTAAACATTAAATCTAGAACACGACACAAACTTACTGCAGGTCTGATTTGTGGTTGTTAAAGAATACCACTGTTGATCTCATTGGCAATGCCATTTGTCGTGTTGTGGTAGAATGATTCCAAAACAACTTATTTTGTTTTTACTGATGTGAATTCCTCTTTGGTACTTTCAGCAAATCTCAGATACCGAATACTGAGCCGATACCGAGGTACACCCCCACCCTTAAAAATACCGAAACTGATACAAAACTCAATATTTCAATACCGCCCATCTCTACCTTGGACAGAATTAGTAATTTGTTATCATCTTATCTGTTTAGTCTTGTTCACTTGCTCTTGGACCCATGTCAGCCCTTAAAATTCGTCTCGATTCACGATAATCAATTTCGATTCTCGCGTGCTTCCGTTGCGAGAATCAATTTTCAGTTCTTAAATATTTTGAATTTGAGAGGACTGTTATACCCTTGTGAGGGAAACATGTACATACAGTACGTGGAGAGTGGATTGTAACTAAATCACCCGCGGAGTGGAGTTATCACCCAAGCTATAACTTTCAAATTTTGTACATATCGACAAAAAACAATAGCAATGTTCCAGCCAATGGACCTCCGGGTTTAACCCGGAGGTCCATTGGCTGAAACTTTGCTAGTGCTGGTTATGCTTTGCAACAAATTTGCAATTATTGCTTGGGTGGAATCTCCACTCCGCGGGTAATTTAGTGATAATACTCTCTCCACGTACTGTATACCATAGTAAAAGGCAAATGTCGTATTTTTTTAGAGAGTTTACCCATTGAGGACCCAGTTTCCATTTTGTCGAGTTTCTCATACATGTGCATGTAGAAAACATGTTCCATCATATAGCCTTTTGGTGGTCTTGATGATAGAAATTACAGTATCGAGGCAGTGGTGTCTAGTGAAGTCTTGACTGCCTTCACTAGACACCACTGCTAAGTGAAGTTTTGTTACCTTATGAAGAAGCAAAGATAGAGCATTCTCCTGGTTATTTAAAGTCACTTTAGAATCTACGACAAGAAACAATTGAACATTTTACGCGAATCAAAGTTGCTTCTCATTATTTTCCTTGCGTGAATCATTTGCGCGAATCGATTTGGATTCGCGTATGAAATTTAAGCCCTGCATGTGTAATGTTGTTATATGGTCCAAGGGTTGAGCTGTCACGAATATTCGGTTAGTCGACTATCGATTGATCACGACACAATCGAGTTGTCTTTTCCTTATTAGAATAATCGGTAAATGTTTGCACGCTTTAACCCTTCACCTAACATGAAAAGCAGACGACACTTGCAAAAAAAATTCTTGAATAACTATTTTTTTTCATTTTTTGTCTCAAAAACATAGGTTATGACCCCTCATTGGAACGAGCTCGACGAGCTCGTTCCAATGAGGGGTCATAACCTTTGTTTTTGAGACAAAAAATGAAAAAAATAATTAAAATTAATAGGCGATTTTTGAGAATAGCGCTGGCCGGTTTTGGCCGATACGTTGGGTAAAGGGTTAAAGAATATTGCAGTGATTTGATTCAAATGGTATCATAAAAATCACTTGATACCAAAATGGAAAGCGTCATCGCGGCCGACAACCCATTTCACTTCCTTCAGTGTTTTTATTATTATCCCCCCGAAAAAAATATCAGGAGGATATAGCCTTGGCGCTGTCTGCCCGTCCGTTTGGAGACGGAGTTGGTTTCCGCTCTCCAACTAAAATTTCGCTAGGTCGACTGAAACCAAACTTGGCATGTTCGTTAAGAATGATAATAGAAAGAACACTATTTATTTTGGGATCATTGTGGCAAAGGCCAAGGTCACAGTGACATTAAACTTCAATTTTTATCAATGTTGGTTTCCGCCCTGTAAGTAAAGTTTGGCTCGGCCAACTGAAACCCAACTTCGCGTGTGGGTTAACCCTTTACCCAACAAATCTGCCGCATCCACCGTCGTAATATGCAAATTCAGCAGTTGAAAAAATATTTTTTTAAAAAAAAAATCAACAAAACCATATCATGTCGATATCGTCGAGCTCGTTCCAACGAGGGGTCACACGATATGGTTTTGTTGAAATTGTTTGAAAAAATTCAAAAAACGATATTTAAAATAATAAATGTTGATATTGTCTGCGTTGCGTAAAGGTTAAGCAGCATTGGTGGAAGAACCCTATTTATGTTGAGGTAATTGTGCCATAGGATAAGGTCACAGTGACCTTAAACTTAAACATTTACCAGAGTTGGCTTCTTCAACTGAAATTTTGCTTGCTTGATCGATACTAAAGTTAGGTTGTGTGCTGCGAATGATGAAAGGAAGAACCCTATTTATTTTTGGGGTCATTATGCCGAACGTCAAAGTCATAGTGACCTTGAAATTGTATCGGTCGAAGTTGGTTTCGGCTCTCTTAATTATGAAATTTATGCACTCCCGATCGAAGCACAACTTGGAATGTGGGTTGAGCATGCATAATGCGAGAGGAATAATCCTCCTAGTTCATAGTGCACCGAAGGTTAAGGCCACAGTGACCTTGGATTTCAAATTTTATCAGCTCCGATCGAAACCGAACTTGACAAGTCATCAAATACAGGTATTTTTTTTGTATCTGTTTTCTTTGAGTAAATACTACCAACAGTGGCTGTGTTAATTTAATGTAATATATTACCAAGATTCCTGTATCAGGGTGATTTTTCGGATGGATTTGCCACCCCTGGTTGCTACCTCTAGTTCAAACCGGAAACATTGGCGTGTGTTTCGCCTGTAAAAGACCCACGATGGAGTGTTTCATAATTCCTTTCAACATTTTGTGAGCATTTATGAAAAAAGTAAGACTCAACGGTTGTATTGCACTATCATTTACAGCTGCTGACCGTGTCTGTTCGGTATTCGGTATCTGACACGACTTATATTTGCTGATAGAGCAAATTGGGAATTCACACCTAGAAAATACAGACCAGGTTGTTCTTTTATCATTCTATTAAGGTGCCACAAATACCCATGAGCTCAAGTCTCGCATTCTTTGCCAACACAAATCATACATACAGTAATTACGTGACTTGTACCAAACACACCTAAGCCTATAAAGTCAAGTTTAGGCGTTTGCGATCTCAGATCATGTGCCCTTGACATACCATCATTACGGTTGGCAATATACAAGTCAACCGGCGACAGATGGGCAGTGATTTCTAGTCGTGTTTTGGCTGCTTTTATTGGCAGCCAAGACAGAACTGGAAATCACTGCTAAGCAACTAGACATGTACAGTTTGTACACTAGAGACAATTCAGGACAATTGCCAAGGCCCTTAAGGCTTAACAGAAACAAAATCATTCAGTTCTTTCATGATAGTGTACACTTCAACTGATATCAAGCCCCAACCAGGCCTTATAAACAGTAAATGTGGGACATTTGAAAATACATATGGTTCCGGTATTCAATAATTGGATCTGTTCGGTGTTTCGGTATCCCAATGATATCGGTATCGGGTCGGTTTTTCGGCATATTGCTCATCTCTAGTTGGCTGTAAGGTGGAAGATATGCGTGCAGCAGAATTTTCGAAGCCTAACCATACAAACTTGAATTTTCAACACTCCAGTTATAAATAGGTGTAATAGAACAACAAACCTGTTTAACCCTTTACCTAACATGAAAAGCAGACGACACTTGCAAAAAAAATTCTTGAATAACTAATTTTTTTCATTTTTTGTCTCAAAAACATAGGTTATGACCCCTCGTTGGAACGAGCTCGAAGAGCTCGTTCCAACGAGGGGTCATAACCTATGTTTTTGAGACAAAAAATGAAAATATTTTGAAAATTAATTGGCGATATTTGAGAATAGCGCTGGCCGGTTTTGGCCGTTACGTTGGGTAAAGGGTTAAAAGATATCTCGTCGTTCTGTTTGCAAAAACCTCTCAAGTCACCCCCAGTCTCCAAGAACCGGGTATTGGCTTTAGTGTGAACTGTGTTCATGGCATATTGGCATATTGTTGTTTTCAGTGTCATTGCTTCACTTTTAAATGGCATTGACTATAAAATCAGATCTTTAAATCATTCTAAGTTGGGCACAACGGCAAATATGGATGTTGCCTGCATGGTTGGAGAAAAGCACCGGTATTTTCTTCTTCTTGGCGTCTGTTTTAGATTTTAGGTCCCCGTGTTAAAATGTTAGTTTACAACCCCTTGCTAAATGTCTTCGCCATTATCACTGGTTCCCTCCCACCACCCTTTGACGTAAGTTTACTCGACTAACTCGAGAAGGCGTTTTAGTTTCCCAGTGTCGAGCCAAAGGTCTATTTAAATGTAAACCACGCATGGCGTTTACTGAGAAATGCCGCAAACATGAATGTAATAGATTTCGTGAATGCATGATCAAATGGAATTCGCCACTGAAAAGCAATCGCAGTCGACAATTTCGTGCACTGTCGACGCCGATTGCTTTTCTATGGCGGACTCTGTGGGTTTTTTTTTTTTGAATTATTTATCTGTTGCATTGTTTGCGTGTACTGTCGACGCCGATTGCTTTTCTATGGCGAACTCTGTGGGGTTTTTTTAAAATTATTTATCTGTTGCATTGTTTGATTCGAAGGTAAGCTCAAAGCTATATTGCAAGCATCAGGGAAGCCTGGCCAAACTATATATTGCCGAAAAGCTGCAAAACTTTTGAAAAAGTTTCAAACTACGCATAATTTGGGCGCAATTCTTATTTGGGCATAGCGTTTATCGTCGATAGTTCGGAAGAATTTAAAGGCCTGTTTAAAATCGTGTTGATTTTCATTTTCGTCCCATTCGGCATCAAGATTCAGTATCATACTCCTACGGTGTGGGTTCTGTAGCAAGATAACTTTGACAGAAAAAGACAACGATAACGAACAGTTATTTGAAATCCACGTGTGATCAGAATTTTCATCGAAACATGGGAATCAATACAAGGGAGGTCACTCAAAACGTTTCTCCAACAACTGTATCCAGCATGCACAACGTGTTTGCCACTATTCTCATTGTAATCACGCTGTAAAACTCGTTCATCATCTCTTGTTTTTTTGTAATGTCCGGGTTGTAAGTTATTTGCTCTCATTTTTCACCTAAGGCAAATAAACGTTTTTTGAAAAATAGCCCAATTCTCTTTTTCATAAGTGACGGGTACACTTCGCGGGAACAAATAAAAACAATAAAGCATGTATATCCCTCCCATCATTTCTTTGATGAAATTGTGAATGATTGTCTGTGCGATCCCCAACTTTTGAAGTTATTTTTCGTGAATGATATACAATTTAAACTTGAGACACCATTGCAGATTTTGTCAAATTATGTTCAATCATTCGCCTGCCAATAAATGTGCTATTAATAGCTACGGTTGGTGAAAGTTGCAGGCTTGGCAATTTCAGGAGAGCGATTTTTTAGCTCTCCTTACTGCCCTCCTGAAAGAATTAAAAAGAGCGAAAAATTGCCCTCCTAAACATTTTGGTCTGGGATGATTGAGATTACATGTATTATGCTCACATTAATTTTTTGTTGTAAAGCAAAAATGTAATTTAACTTCGAAGTCACATAACATTACGTAATTTCATTTTGAAAGTGGTTTAGTGGTAAAAGGTAATGGCTGCAACCATACACAAACACAGTTCCAATCATTTGAAGCAAAATAGGTCACAGCAATATTTTTTATTCTGTCAGTTTCAAGTTCAACAACTGACATCCTGCATTTTTCAGAATGCCAGGCCTGAAGTTGTTATAAATGAAAGATTTGTACCACCACAGGTGAGTATTTCAAATAATCCTCCCCTCCCCCACCCCGGGTTGCTTTTCGACTGGAAATGAAAACTCATTTGTGGTAATGCAACACTAGGTAATCCCGAGTACAGATACACTCAATTAAATCAGTTGGGATAAAAATTAACTCAAGTCAACTGGGATGAGTGAATATTAAGCCTATTGGTTTAGGTCGATTTTTAACCCAACCGAATTTAGAGTGTACAGAAGAACGGGTATTCTGCGGTAACGGTGGACATTGGAAGATAAACTCCGCGAAGGAAAGGAGGGTATAATTTGCTTTATTTTTCTCGCCGTGGACGTAATCCAGCATGCGTTTACTGGGTAATAACAATTATCCTCAGCAAAATTTCAATTAATGAAGCACCGGTTTGTACCCGGCGCTTCATTAATTAAATATTTGATGATTATTCCTATAATTAATGTTTGGAATCTTATATTATTGCGTCCGTGAAAATATTGCCCGTCCGTGGAATGTAACTAGTCCACGGCGTCCGAATTTAACCCAAATGAATTTAGAGTGTACAGAAGAACGGGTATTCTGCGGTAACGGTGGACATTGGAAGATAAACTCCGCGAAGGAAAGGAGGGTATAATTTGCTTTATTTTTCTCGCCGTGGACTGGTCGTAATCCACGCATGCGTTTACTAGGTAATAACAATTATCCTCAGCAAAATTTTAATTAATGAAGCACCGGTTTGTACCCGGCGCTTCATTAATTAAATATTTGAAGATTATTCCTATAATTAATGTTTGGAATCTTATATTATTGCGTCCGTGAAAATAGTGCCCGTCCGTGGAATGTAACTAGTCCACGGCGTCCGAATTTAACCCAACTGAATTTAGAGTGCACAGAAGAACAGGTATTCTGCAGTAACGGTGGACATTGGAAGATAAACTCCGCGAAGGAAAGGAGGGTATAATTTGCTTTATTTTTCTCGCCGTGGACTGGTCGTAATCCACGCATGCGTTTACAAGGTAATGACAATTATCCTCAGCAAAATTTTAATTAATGAAGCACCGGTTTGTACCCGGCGCTTCATTAATTAAATATTTGATGATTATTCCTATAATTAGTGTTTGGAATCTTATATTATTGCGTCCGTGAAAATATTGCCCGTCCGTGGAATGTAACTAGTCCACGGCGTCCGAAATATATATACAACTTAGTAGACGGGTGAAGCAGGACATTTTACTGCGTTAAATTCAAACGGTATTAATTTTGTCATTGCCTGAATACCATGCATAGACACCCATATTACTCTGGCATGTCAAACCTCCCAATTCGTTGGCCCAGTATTTCATACCAAACCCGCACACACAATCACCTTAAATGTAGGTAGTGCAGCCGTCTTGAAAAAATTACTATCACCGCGCAGAGAGAAATACGTGATAACTAAAAGGAATCTGTCCTGCTTGATATTGAAAATCATATCTGCTTTCGATTTCCATTTTTGTTCGCTTCAGTATTTCAAATAAATTATCTTGATCCCCATATTGCTTGGGCTTCTGAGTTTTTTGTTCGTTTTTTACTTTTTTCCGGGCTCATGAACGCGTGCATGGCCTTAATTAGCAGCCTGTTTTTGTGTGCAGTGTGGGTAAACTTTATAACATTCTTCACTTCTGAGGGCAAACATGTCTGGCGGAATTGATGTGTTTATAATAGTGTTGATTTTAGTTATTAGTCTGTATTAATATAATAATAACAGTACTACCACTTGATCATGTGCTCAGCAATACCAGCACACCTGCCCCCACCCGTGAACGCCTAGAAGCAAACTATTCGATGATATCCTGTATCCATACCATCTCAATGATCAGCATTCTAACCCTCTCCGTTTTACCACCCTATAACTTCACTTCCCTTTTTCACCCACCCCAACTCCTCATTATGTTCGCACTGAATTTTGTTTTGCCAGACTGACATTTTAGAAATTTAAGAGAAAGTGTTACAAAGTACCCATTACTCCAAATTTAAAATCTTCACCTCTTTCACCACCCGCACCTCCCAACGTCCTGCGACCTGGTCCTTTGTGTGAACAGCGGTGAACTTCCAAAACTGTCATCTAGATACTCAAACAATTGCCTCTTCTTATCATGCTTGCCGCCCAAATACCTCTTTGCTCTGACACCTTCTCGCCAATTTTGATTAGAATCCATCGAAACTTTTTCTGGCTTACGAATGTTTTACCCGGCTTGCCCCACCCCCTTCTTCATCCGAGATCTCTTTTTAACAATTCAGTTAACTCCATCACTTGCCCAATCCATCATATCTGGATATTAGAATTTCAAATATTCGGGATCATTAGTTTAACTCTTTTGGCGCGGAATAATCTGAGAAACAGTATTCTTAGCGCCTAATATTCATCAGGAATTTTACATAAAGTATAGGTTGTTAGACTAAAGCGTTATTATTTTAAAAAATGTTCTAATGAACTCATTGACAGTTTTTCAAATGATTTCCTGTATACATTTAAATGGCACCTTTATACTTTCAAGGGACGTATCGTTGTTCATGGATAGGGCAGAAATGGTGCATGAAACATAGGAATACGTATGTTTGTTCAACCCTTTACACAACGAATCGGCTGCACCCCCCTCCCCTCACCCCGCGTAATATGCAACTTCAGCAGTTGAAAAAATATTATTTTTCACAAAATTTCAACAAAACCATGTCATGTGACCCCTCGTTGGAACGAGCTCGTTCCAACGAGGGGTCACATGATACGGTTTTGTTAAAATGTTTTGAAAAATTTGAAAAAATGATATTTAAAATAATAAATTTTGATATCGTCTGCGTTGGATAAAGGGTTAAAACTGTCGCGCCAAAAGAGTTAAGTCACCGGTTGTCAGAAAAGTTACCAAACAGTTAAGATGACACAGCTTCATCACGTGTATCCTACCCTTCATCCTGGGGCGTGATAACCGTTACTTATTCTCAGTTCCTTATCCGACATTCGCAATCAACAGATAAAATCGGTTGATAATGAATGTCGAATAAAGAACTGGGAATAAGCGGCAGTTGTAACGCCCGTCCTTGATCGTCATTTACATATATATCCAATGAAAGCCGCTAAGAAGGGAGTAATCTCCCGAGCATGACGGTAATTTGACAAAATATCGCCTGTGTCAAGCAGGAATTCCACAATGCATAGCCCCAACACCAAATCGCCTGGCCATACATCTCTGCTTCCATTCCAGCTGAGCCAACGGCAACCCCCAAAAATCTCACAATAATAATACAGGCTACTTGTAGACAATTACGAATCATCACAGAAAACAATTCCAACAATTCAGTAATTGTCAATTCTCGAATATCGGTCTCGAGACGAGTTGTAAATGTAAACTAACATACTGGCTGGGTCATTTGCAACGTTCTTGGGGGTTATCTTTGGCTCAGTTGGTATGGTAGCTGAGTATTTATGGCCAGGTGATAGGGTGTCGTAGACCCGGAATCTCCTTCGAGGCCACCTTCCAAAACACTTCACAGTTTTCAATCCAGTGGCGTGGTGTTAGGATGATGCCTGGTGGAATTCCTGCTTGACATAGGCGATATCAATTAAATTCAAGCAGTTACATCTTCACTTAAATATATCAAGTAATTGCATCAATTCTACATATTGCACTGCAAGGAAATCAGAGAGAACTTCTTTCAAAATTCCGCTTGCCATAGAAATTTTTAGAATCAAGGATGCTGGTTTTGTTAACAATGGCATGGCGGGTCGAGAGAGTTTCCTATGGCACCAACCACCTGGCGAACCTGTACTGAACCACGCACACCTCTAGGCCACCGACAGACCTCAACAAAAGGCATGCTAGTGAACCAAGTTTTTACGAGATCAGTACTGATCACATGGAATTCTCTCTCAGTTATTTTTAAGTTATTTGTCAAGTAATTGCATCAATTGTACACCCTGCACTGCAAGAAAATCAGTGAGAACTTCTCTACCAAATTTCCGCTTGTCATAGAAATCATTGGAATCAAAGAACTTCTCTATCAAAATTTACGCTTGCCATAAAAATTATTCGAATCAAGTTTCGCTAGGCGGTTAGTGCCGTATGAAACTCTCTCGGCGTGGGTTCGAACCCCCGCCATGCCATTGTAAACAAAATCAGCGTCCTTGATTCTAATATCTTCTCGAGAAAAGAAGCTCGAAAACTGCGAGAGGTCAATCAGGGCTTCCTTTATAACTGGTGCGCGCATGGATATGACGTTTCTTCCGGACTGGAGCGTCGCGATAAGGGTTAGGTTTTTTATAATCAAGCTTGAACATCATGTCACCCACAACCTGCGGATTTCTCTATTTTTCAGACTGAAAAAAATTGTAATAGAAGCTTGTAATGCTGTAACAAAAATGGTGAGCAAATTTTTTTTGTGACGAAAATGGGTGTGTTTTGAAACAAAAGTGTGAGCTGTTACAAAAGTGATTACGTATTGTAACAAAAGTGGTGAGCTGCAACAAAAATGGTTCCTTAAATGAAATGGTTGCCACAGACTTTTTTACCACGAATTTGTGTTGAGACGATTACACACGAAAAAATCTTGCTTGTTTAGAACAACACCAAGACAATTAATGTTGGCGATGTCGTTACCAGTAAATAGTGTTTTTTTAGTTTTTTTTTTTATAAAATACCAAGAGGAATTTATGGTTAAACCAACCCCCAGAAGATTGTGATGGTCCTGCGCACCCGAGAAATCTTGGTGCGCTAGAACAGAGATTATAATTGCACCCCGAATCGTGGTGGAAAATTCTCCACGAACACTGGTGAAAAGTGGTGCACCAGAATCGGCCTCCACTAATGTGCTCCAGACAATAGCGTAACATTCCTTTCATACGTTTATGTCTCTCTTACAAACATACAGGAAAACAGACATGCAATGTACATCCATTTGAAACGACATATCTTCTTATAAATTCAATTGTGGCGATACTATACAGGCATTGGAAAATGTGCTAGATATAACATGCATGCAGTCCAGATTACCCGAAAGGAACCCAGTGTAAGAACTCATCCGATTGGCTGTTGCGTGTCCGAGAGGCATTATTGTTACAAATGAAATGCTTCGAATCAAACCAGTGCTGAGCAAGAATGTTTTCAGATCGCCGAATGTGATATTTTTCTTTTAAAATATCAGCTTTAATAACTTAATTCCAGAATAATTGTGGTATAAATATAGAACACAATCCGGGTAGAGTACAGGGTTAGAACTTAACGAATCTTAGTGAGTTTTTTCGTGTATTTCACGCGCACGAACGAAAAATATCCACCTCCGGTCTACATGTATGATTCCTGTCCCCCGCACTGCACTCTCGTTATGTTCTGTCATAGTCTTAACATTTTTTACATTTTTCTTTCTTTCAGAAACTATCATGGGAATGGTGGAGGAAATAAAGATTTTTTTTTAAACTTGTGAGCCTATGTATCTCTATATCATTACTATATTTTCACTATGTTGTTATGAAATACATACCGCCTTACAGAAAGCTGGTGGTGTCTTTGTCAGAGAAAACTGCACAGCGTTTACTGTCAAATGGCAGCACAGAGGAAGCCATTCAAGATTCAATACGGTCTACTAATGCCGCTCTTGAAGTCTGGTGGAAAAAATGGTATCAGCAAATTTTTATGGGAGCAAAAAAGGGTACTAAAGTAAATGATTTTGAAGTATACTCAATGAATACCTTAACAAAACATTATATATCGGATCTCTCCAAAAATGGAAGACCATTGGTTCTCAACTTTGGCAGTTGTTCCTGACCCCCATTCATGAAGGAGCTGGCGCAATTCATTGGACTCGTAGAAAGGTTCGATAAATTTGCCGATTTTATCTTCGTTTACATCTCCGAGGCACATGCGACCGATGGCTGGGCATTTGGCTTTAATAAATACAAGATTCAGCAACACAAAGCTCTCAAAGATCGCATTGAAGCCGCGAGACAGTTAGAAGAAGTCATAAATGATTGTTGTCCAGTCTACGTCGATGATATGGAGAACAATGTAGATCGATACTATGCCGCCTTTCCAGAACGTCTGTATGTTGTACAAGATGGAGTTGTTGTTTATCAGGGGGGTGTTGGACCACATGACTATAACATCGACGAACTCCGTTGTTGGTTGAAACAACAGTTCCAAGAAAAATAAGTAATCGCCGGCTTCCATGCTATAAGATTTCATCAACATATTGTTCATTTGCGTCAGAAGCAGTCAGTATTTTATTTTGGTATTTAGCACGGCGACGGTAACATCGGTTGAGATTGTTACACAGAACACAGCGAGTAATTAGCTGACAAACTCTCATATTGGAGATTAAAATAGATACATCAGCTTCAAATACAAAACATTCAGAAACACAAGCAAGATTTCAGCTAATGGACCTCCATGTTGATCTGAAAAGCCCATCACCACAAACTTTGCTTATGCGTCTTTACACTTTAGGCGACAAGGACAATTAAATGGTTTAGTTTTGATTACACACATGAGGGGGGAGGGGGAATACGGTCGTTTGACGAGGACTCTTTTATTTTAATTTTCTAACACAGTTGCTTAACCATTCGCCCAACGTAATGATAAAAACCAGCCAAGGTTATTTCCACAAATCACAATTCAAACTTTTCTACGTTTGCCCCAGAAACATAGCTTATAACCCCTCATTGGGATGGGCTCGTCACAAGCGATGTTTTGGGGCTGTAAAATATTTCCCCGATGCCTCGGCCGTTCAAGGTGGATGAAGGGTTAAAATGTATGGCTATATTCGCGGCGTACATGTATTTGATGTTTGTCTTGTAACAGATATACCCTTTTTTATCAAGCGAAAAAAAATAGGGTCGGGCATGAAAGAAAACCCATTTGATTTTTTTGTGTTGTGTTGGTTTGAGAAAGATGGAAATTAAATGTATTATATTCAGAAGTAAAGGTTTATTATTTAGCTGGTTACATTTCCACTCTGTTTGCTGATATCAGAATTTATTCTATAATAATAATAATATGTGTTAAACGAATCCCCTTTTACATTTTAGCTAAAGCAGACACTACCACTGTCTTATCCTATTTTATCAACCCTTTACCTAACGAATCGCCCGCATCCGCCCGCGTAATATGCAAATTCAGCAGTTGAAAAAATATTATTTTTCAAAAAATTTCAACAAAACCATATCACGTGACCCCTGGTTGGAACGAGCTCGATGAGCTCGTTCCAACGAGGGGTCACATGATATGGTTTCGTTGAAATTTTTTTGAAAAATTTGAAAAAATGAAATTTAAAATAATAAATTTTGATATCGTCAGCGTTGGGTAAAGGGTTAATGCAACCGTCCACTACCTGCCCTTCAATAGACACCTGTTATAGACATAATAAACGACGACTGATACAAATTACGAACGGTTAATACTAGTCGTAAATTCGTCATGCGGTCAAAAACCTTTTCGTAGAATTGATGACGACGAGTCCGTTTGAGTTTCCAATTTTCTCGTGTTGCGCGGCGACGAATCATCTCATTGACAGGAATAATATTAGAGTACCCCCCCCCCTCCTCCACCTCTGCACTAAATGCGGAGAAAACGCCCTCAAACGTTTTGCAATATCGTCCCTTGAGATCCAATGTGTTCTATGTGCCAGTAGGCACATAGAACACATTGGAACCCAGCGGACGATATGATACACCTGCGTGTTCTAACGATAAATCTTAACTCCGAATAAGGGAAAACGACAGCTGATAAGAAGAACACAAATTCCAGTGACGTAGTAGACTATTCGTAATATTCATCAGTCGTCGTCCATTGTGCGAAAGGTTTCAAATAATGAGTCATCTACAACTGAACCATTTAAAGAATTTGTAGTTACGGGTCTGTCAGAATGCATTCTTCGCCGTTGTTCGGGGTGTATCAATTCCATTTCTCTCCCAGGGACGTGACAACCGTTATTTATCCCAGCTCCTTATTCAGCAGTTGATAGCGAATGTCAAATACGGAACCAGGAATAACTAACGATTGTCACGTCCGTTTCTCTCTCCGCGTCCAGTCTTCGGTCCTATATATACATCAGATAGATTTATCTAACAATCATATAGATTTTGGCCTGAAAACCACGAGAAACGGTAAGTATCACATAATGTGTTCCGATTCCGTATCATATAGGCGACTCATTCTGATTTCGTATCATATAGACGACTCGCTTCCGGTAGCGCTATGGGCAATCAAAACAGGCACATGGATACACTCTATGTGCGTTTCAGTGATCGACCGAACATTATTCCCCAAAAATGTATAAAAATAATTTAACCCTTTACCTAACATGAAAAGCAGACGACACTTGCATAAAAAATTCTTGAATAACTAATTTTTTCACTTTTTGTCTCAAAAACATAGGTTATGACCACTCATTGGAACGAGCTGGACGAGCTCGTTCCAACGAGGGGTCATAACCTATGTTTTTGAGACAAAAATTAAAAAAATAAAGATAATTAATTGGAGATTTTTTTAGAATAGCGTTGGCCGGTTTTGGCCGTTACGTTGGGAAAGGGTTAAGATTTAATCTGTTTTTGTGACAGAATTGTTAGATAAATGAATTATCATGATAATGTGCATGTCCTGTGATTTGTATCTGATTCTCGGTGGTGTCCGAAAATGGGATCACAACTCGCCGGCAAAGCCGGCTCGTTGGGATCCCATTCTGGACACCACCTCGAATCTGATACACATCACAGGACATGCACATTATCATGATAATCTGTATTTATCACTTACGTTGGTTGTATGGTCAGCTTCTCATTTACTTCACTGCAGTCAGAGAACTCTGAAATTATTCGCATGAAGGTTTTCATGAACAAATAGATCATGATCTTCATAAAGACTGGAATTTCTGATAATATCAAATTTCTGTGAAGTGCAACGATCGAACTAGTATTTGAATGATGGAATGATCCCTGCAGATTGAACGCATAAATACCATCAAACGGAACGTATAATCGACTGGATATAAAACGATTTATTATGCCTCATGGTAAAACACTGCTATTTTTTCTTATACGCAGCTATTATTATACCTCATGGTAAAACACTATTATTTTGAAATTTAAGCTTCTACTGTTATACCTCATGGCAAAACACTGAGTTATTTTTGTGAAACGCTGCAATTATTATATCTCATTTTAAAACACGCGTGGGTGACGACCATTCCACGGCGACTTACTGTAGACAGATTGGTAGAATGAGCAATTCCTCATTACGTCTCTGCTGTCAGAGAACTTTGAAATTATTCGCATGAAGGTTTTTTATGAAAAAAAGATTATGATCTTCATAAAGACTGGAATTTCTGATAGTATCAAATTTCTGTGAAGTGCAACGATAGTACTAGTGTTTGACTGATGGAGTGATTCCTGCAGATTGAACACATGAATACCGTCAAACGGAACATATAATCGACTGGACATAAAACGATTTATTATGCCTCATGGTGAAACACTGTTATTTATTGTCATACGCTTCAACTGTTATACCTCATGGCAAAACACTGTGTTATTTTTGTTATACGCTGCAATTATTATATCTCATGATAAAACACGCCTGGGTGACGACCATTCCACGGCGACTCACTGTAGACAGATTGGTAAAATGAGCAACTCCTCATTACGTCTCTGCTGTCAGAGAACTTTGAAATTATTCGCATGAAGGCTTTTTATGAAAAAAAGATTATGATCTTCATAAAGACTGGAATTTCTGATAGTATCAAATTTCTGTGAAGTGCAACGATAGTACAAGTGTTTGACTATTGGAGTGATTCCTGTAGATTGAACACATGAATACCGTCAAATGGAACATATAATCGACTTGATACAAAAGGATTTATTATACCTCATGGTAAAACACTGTGTTGTTTTTTGTTATACGCTGCTGTTAGCCATTTCGTAATATTTTGATATCGTCGGACGCCATTTTTTCGGTGTTGCACGATGCGACCTGGGCGTCCCAAAGAAACCGACGGAAACGCACAGAGAAGCTCTGACGGCTTTGTAATAATTATTATCTATGCCTGCAATTCATGTTATTCCCATGTTACTTTAATTAAATCGTTGTTAGATGAAAAGGAATTGTTTAAAATGTTAATCCAAATTCGATTTGCAATATATAGCACATCACATTATAGCAAAACGCGTGTTTAGTCGGTATATATATAAAAAAAATGATGACCTGGCTGGAAGAAAACCTTGTGGAATGTCTCCAAGTGGTAGCAATGTCTCCCGAGGTGCTAGCGTGCAATAAAAAAATGTTTTACCAGGGAGGTGCTTTATCAGAGCTCATCGCAGAGAAAATCCGCAATATTCCCGTCAAGCCATGTCATCATTATTATAGTGTTCTTGTGAAGGGAACGTAACAGCCGTTATTTATTCCCAGTTCCTTATGCGTCATTCGTTATCAACCGATCGATTGATAATTCCCAGTTCCTTATTCGTCATTCGTTATCCGATCGGTTGATAACGGATGACGAATAAGGAACTGGGAATATGTAACAACTATCACGTCAGTTTTTATGAAACGAATAGCCGCGAAGTTGTTCCATTTTCCACAACCGTAGAAGTCATAATTGTATTGGTCAGGGGCGTCGCGAACATGACCGGTTGGAGGGAAGGGGGTGTAAACCTAATTTGTTCAGACTATCAATCATGACCCTAGTCCCAATTGAAGAATCTTCTTTGAAGGCATGCCTTGATAACATTGTTGGAATTTTTGTAAATGGGGATAATAGTTGAAAAAACATAAAATTTGTCTGTTGATAAATACATACAGCAGTCGTGCTTACAAATTTCGTATTTAACTTCGTATTTAATTAGCACGTACCGGATTCACACTTAGCTATGCTGGTACCGCAACATCCCAGTCAGTCACAGCCTTCCATTTGAATGAGACCGACTGTGTGCGTGACATAGTGCTGGATGCAAACCTCGTACGTAAGAAAGTGTATTATTACCAACAAAAGCCTGCTATTGTGTATTCTTGTTTTTACGGTGTAAAAAAGCTACAGTGGATGGCAAGTTACACCGTACCTCTCAGCCAATCAAACACAGTATTTTGTTTCATTTGGAAATAATACATTTTATCATACGCAAAACGATAGATTATCAAAGAAATTGCGAAAATATAGAAATCGTATCTCCCAATGTGAAGATATAGAAATCTTCACTTTCACTATATCAATCAAAATGGCGGCTCTCAAAGCAACACTTCAAGGCGAATAGGAGTCGAATTTCCACTGGAAATGATCAATTTGTTCTAAACACGTATAATGAAAAGTAAATCTAGTGTTTTTGAGTGGATACCGATCATTTCCAGCAATAATTCAATACGTATTCATATTGAATTGATTCATGAAACCCGCTAGTCGAAACAGGTCCTGAAAGTCCGTAATATAAGTTTTTGGTTTGGTACGTCCTTTCAAAGGACGTACCACATCAACAACTTATATTACGGACTTTCAGGCCATGTTTGGACTGGAAACTTGCCAGCTGAATTAGATTGCAAGACTCTATCCGTTCCAAGTATCAATCAAATCACTTCCGTGTTTCAATGCGCTGTTTACTTTCATGCATCAATTCAAGAGTGGAATTATCAGATTCCCATAAAAAGCGTACAATAAAAAGAAAATCTAGTGTTTTTGAGTGGATACCAAAAATCATCTTACTTGTGACCGAGGCAAATGGTTATTTTCGCTCGCGCAATCGCTCACGAAAAATGAACATTTGTCTCAGTCACTCATGATATAATTTCCGGTATCCACTCAAAAACACTAGATATACTCTATTGGTAGGAAAAGCGAACCGCTCGGGTTCGCTTTCCCGACCAAATGAAATATTCCATCTGATTCAATCTAAAAATAGGCGAGGTACGTGTTAATGGTTTGACTTGTTCCATGACAAAACAACGTCAGATTCGTTTAAGAATTTGATTGGTAACTTGAAAACTTGCGGACTGGGTGCGAGGGTATGCATGGAAATGTATTGAGATAAATAAACACAGAAATTCTGTGCCTGTAGTTTGATAGAGGAAAACACACACAGCGTGATCCTATTAATTAGCGTCATAGTACAAGAAAGATGATGCGGTGAATAAAATATTTGGAGATGGACAACGACTGATCTATATATAACTGTATTGTCGGAAAGGGGGGGCAGGGGTGACAGCCGTTACTTACTTCCAGTTCCTTATTTGACAGTCGTTATCAATCGAAAATCGGTTGATAACGAATGTCGAAATGAATTGGGAATAAGTAACGCCTGTCGAGTGATTAGGTGGAACATATAGAAAAGTGTATCCAGCGCCGACATGTTAAGAAGGGGAGGATTTCGATTTTTCGACGCCTCAAAATCTCGGATCGCACATGTATATATGTGTTTATCCATATATATACTTCCATACGTATACTATATATATATTTATATACAGTACATTATTTTAACGCTTATTTAAATAATGTGGCAAATTGTGAGTAGAATTCTTCAGGAGACCCGCAAAATGGATATAAGGCTATGTACTGCGGCATAGTGCCTACCATATCAGGGTCAGTCTGTCAGGCTGTCAGCTGTAGTGGGGAGAAAAAATGAAATGCAAGAGGGAGCCTCGTCACGAAGTACCTAAAAGCCGAGTGGCCCGTCCATGGGTTAATACGGCACTGGGTTCCGCTCTACAATTTCGCACTTTTGCACAGGAGTAAAATTCTTAACTAATGCCATATAAATTGGAGATATATTTTTAGTATCAGATACGAGCAGTTTGTGCGAGTCACTCGAGGTAAGACGGAATCCCACTTATGGAATCCCTTTTGTGGAATCCCATTTGTGGAATCCCTTTTTCAAAACCATATGGCCTTCGGCACCCCTTTTTCTGAAATGAGGCTAAGAGTCGTATGTGCGATTCACTCGAACGAGCAATTGCTCGATAGCTCATTTGCTCGATGAGATTCGAGTCATTCGAGCAGTTTGTGCGAGTCACTCGAGGTAAGAGGGAATCCCACTTATGGAATCCCTTTTATGGAATCCCATTTGTGGAATCCCTTTTTCAAAAACATATGGCTTTTGACACCCATTTTTTCTGAAATGAGGCTAAGAGTCGTATGTGCGAGTCACTCGATCAGGCAATTGCTCGATAGCTCATTTGCTCGATGGGCTTCGAGTCATTCGAGCAGTATGTGCGAGTCACCCGAGGTAAGACGGAATCCCATTTATCGAATCCTTTTTTTTTGGAATCCCAATTGTGGAATCCCTTTTTCAAAACATATGGCCTTCGTCACCTTTTTTCTGAAATAAGGCTAAGAATCGTATGTGCAAGTCACTCAAACGAGCAATTGCACGATACCTCAATCGCTCGATGGACTTCAAGTCGTTCGAGCAATACGTGGAGTCGCTCGATAGAGCAATTGCTCTAAAGCCCATTTGCTCGATCTGCTTCGAATCGTTCGAGCAATGACTTGCCAGTATCTGTTCGATAGCTTATTGGCTTTGGGAATTATATAGGCTTTTGTCGTACACGAGGGAGAAAACTTCGAATACAGATTATGGGGAATCAAGCATTGGTGATTATAAGACTTGGACGAGAGAACCAGAGATAGTTTGGACCGGATAGACTGTTAGTGTAAGAGTAGCATATGCAATAGGCATTAAAATTGGATTTTGGGAAAATCAGGTCCTGTTCCCCTTTTAAATAGAACATACAGTACGTGAAGAATGGATTGTTACTAAATCACCCGTGGAGTGGAGTAATCACCCAAAGTATCACTTTCAAATTATGTACATATGGATAAAAAAACGTAAGCACTTTTTCAGACAATGAACCTTCGGGTTTAACCCGGTCGTCCATTGGCTTGAACTTTGCTTTTAATTGTTATTATTTGCAACACATTTGCCATTATTGCTCAGGTGGAATCTCCACTCTGCAGGTGATTTACTGATAATACACTATCCACGTACTGTACCCCCAGGAGATATCTCGGTCCTATAGCACCACGTGCTAAGCCAATAAAATGGGAAATCCGTATTAAATAAAGTCAATTTCGTAGTTTGGGTGGATTTTGGTGATTTGGAGGGATTATCGGGTTGTTTGTGGTAATTCCGTGAAACGGGAAAGTATTCCTGTTCAGTCGAACATACCCTCCGAACATACCCCTGTCTTGTTGTAGGCCTTTGGGTAACATAGCTACCACGTGCTACCATAGAAACCAAGATGGCGGCCTCCAGTATACAAAATGGACGAAGGAAACACATCACCCTAACAACACGCGCTACGCATGCGTACTAACAGCACGCAATACTATGTGGGTGACGTCACAACATAGCCGCTCACGTGAGTTACCATGACAGCCGCCACATGGTAACGTGACATGACGTCACACGAGATCCTGCACGAGATCCTGCCAATGGGCCCTGAATCATACGAGACATACTACTTAGGGGTAAATTACCAGAGGAATTACAGGAAACAGTGGCTTCGAAAAAATTATAATTTTTTTAAAATGTCATTTTTACACCAGGTATGAAACTAAAACATGAGACGGAAACATTTTTTTCATATTTTAGAAACGGGGTGATATGTTTCAGGGTTATGTTCGTGGGGGTAGTGGGAACATTCTACTGTTGAGTCTGCTGGGTGGCCGAAAATGACTGGTATCGGCATTTTGTCATGAAGTTTTTCAGCTTGAAGACATGCATTTGAGATTAAATTATTTCACCCACATTCAGGTTATTTCTATTTAGTCAGAGAGTAGTAGATGTTTTTAGTGGATTTTGAACATTTGATACAGGTTTCGGGTAGATAACTAAGTTAAAGAATATTCGCATTTGAAGAGAGTGTACGGCATGTCATTTTGGAAATGCTTGGAAAAATGTGGAGGGAACCCAAGTGGTGACGTTTCACCAATCCAGTTAAACAAAGGGCAGTGATCTCACCTAAACACACACAGGTCGGAGTGTCCACCCAGATATTGAACACAGGGATGGTTGAAGTGTGCTGGTACTTCCTCACACTGTATAATCACGCCGCGTCCTCTCCGTGCAGGCTATTATGAATCAGGAGTGGTTGGAGTAGGGTGGGTGGAGATATATCATCCGTGGTTAATGATATTTGACTCAAACACGAGGCTTGCAGAGTGTCCGGATCAAACATGTTAACAGAGGGTGAGATTGCACCCACTCATCACTCAAGGATGGTATGACTGCCATCACACTCTTACATCGAAATATTGCTCGAAAAGTGATATGTACTGTTCTACCGATCGATCGTGGAGACAAATGAATTGCAAATTCGGAAAGTGCATCGAAATGCTTCGTATGTCAAAGATATAGACTACGAACTTGAGCGTTACTCTGTGTCAGGGGTGGTTTAACATTTTGAAACGAATTGAAACAGTTGTCATTCCTTGGACGTCAATTTTGAAGTTTTGATTTCGATGGCGTCGCTTGGCATTTTGGTGGTGGCGGTGTGTGTGTGGGGGGGGGGGAGTGGGTGGGTGGGTGGGAGGGGAGGAGGTTTCATCCTTGAGTGATATGGGGTGGAAAGCGTAGCTCAATCAATATTGAGGTGAGGGGCGACAATATCTTTGTTCACAAAGTTCAGCCGGTGATCATTAAATTGTCCGGCGATCATTAAATATTCAAATGAAGATGGTCACGTGGGTAGTTAAAATGCAACCGTCTCATCCAGGTATCTCAACCTAAGAACGTGCATCTAAATAGGCAGGTGGTAGGAAAAAACGTCTCCTCGCTGCAGATCGCTGTTTTCCACAGAGGGCGGAGAATGTTGTTTCACATCATTTGCTTCGAAAGTCGAAAGGAAGAGGTTTACATCACAGTTTGCATTAATCAGAGGCGTTATCCCGCGAGTCCATTTTGTTTGACAGCTGATATTTCAAGTAAACTCAGAGGTCGGATTTCCACCGTTTGGATAGTCTGGTGTGTTCATACCTTGTTTGGGAGCATACAATGCAATGCAGAATTTTCCTTTAATATATTGGGAGCGGGATATATCGGGGATACAAACTCAATGACAAAAGGTGCCGCGAATAGTTTGAAAATACGCCAAATGCGAACGAGAGTAGGGGTGATGCACAACAACAAATGCTCTACCGAAAAGTGGGAGCGCGGTGCCTCAGTGGTTACAGCATTGGACTTCAAACCGAAAGGTCCATAGTTCGATCACCAACAGGGGTAACTGCGTTGTGTCCATGGGCACGGCACTTATCTCAATTGCTCATGTGGGTGCACGGCGGCGCTGTATACTAAGGCATGTTGCACGTGGATGGTGCATTTATCTCCAACCAAATGTAAACCTGTTTGTGTGGAGTTGGTGCGTTGGGAGTCTGACAGTCTGTCAGACTCCCAACGCACTAACTCTACACGCCACAGTTTGCTGGCCACTGCTCGGTGGTTCTCTCTGGCTACTCCGGTTTCCTCCACCCGTAAAACTGTAAGACACGAGGTGCCCCTGGCTATCGAAAAAGTTGTTAAACCCCACTAAACAAATAAACAAACTATTCACGTTTCCACTTTCTATTTGTTTTCGAACCAATACATTATGCTATCAAATTAGCAACGAAAATTCAACAATTTATGCTCACAAATACGGTAAAAGCTAGGGTTACGATTCTTCGTTGAAATCGAATCAAGCAAAAGGTTAAAAACCGAATCGAATCTCGAATCGAATCCACTTCCCGATTAGTACTGTGCCATCGTACCAGTGCTACCCATCCCCCAGGTGAACCGAAAGTATCAATAGGAGTATTATACTATTTAGTACCATCAAACGACAAATATAAATAGATGGACCTATTTCTATTTCTTGTTTCTGAAAGGTTTCGTGAGCAGTGTATTCATATGGCAGCCAATGGTATTTCGTGTAGAACTTCGGATTGGATTTGTGCATGGACCCGATGTTCAATGTATTTTCATTAATATTAAAAGCGTATAGGGAGGAGTTCTGACCCCTTGACAATTAAATTACTAGAAATCTATTACAATGAATGGATCACTACCACAATAAGTTTTGACGTATTCTGTTCTTAATACTCTGGAGGTGACAACTCGTCCCGCAGTTATCTCAACAACAGGAACTTGGTTCAAACGACTGTTCACCAGGTGGTCGAAGGAAAAGACATACATCGTCTCCCGAGTGATACAATGTGTTATTTGCAATGCCTTGGCATCGAAGGCGGTCTTGGCAAAAACCGTTGCCGGGAAACAAACAGGGTGGGGAGAGCGGACTCGGACAAAATTAAAAATTTTCGAATTGGAAGAACGCAACTACCTTGTATCTGAGCGATCAGTGGCAGTCCACACAGAGGGCATTTTCGATGGTATCCTTGTATTATATTTGTCGCTCATTTAGTTTTGCAAAAATGGTTGCGCCAAAGGATACTCCGGACCCATCATGCCGAACATAGTTCGGTCCAGTGGAAGAAAATGTTGATTGTTTGAACCGACGGAACTGTTTTCGTACATCTGACCATCAATGGCAGATCGGCCTGATGGTATATCAAAATGCCCTCTATGTGGACTGCCAATGGCAGACTAGACAACTGATATGGTGCCAATGGCAGTCCACATAGAAGGCATTTCGCTAAACTGACAGTCTATGCAATCAGATCCAATTCGCCTTTTGATAATTTTCATGAAATTTCATGCGCCAACAGGTGGTGGGTTGCATCAATTTTGGGGACCCTGGGCGGGGGGGGGGGGGGGTACCAATCTGGGGAGGGGGCCCACCGAGAAATTTCCCGGTGACCTATACCACCAGTTCCCCTCTTGGTGGCATTGCTGATGGTGTCTTTTTTCCACTGAAGGGACGATATGTTGTGTAAACTGAACGTAACGCGATCTCCTCTAGCGCTTTAAAATGACATGTTAAGGACTGCCGGACGAGCAAAGGGTTAAAAACCGAATTTGACAGCTTTAACCAGAATAATGTGATACCGCTTAGATGTTTCCATTTCTGCGAATACAAGATGCTTGTACAACAGAGATTGGTAATCCTTCAAATACTCGTATCAACTCATGGCATGCGGTTCCGCTTTCCTGTTCCATTTTCCCAATTGGATGGTTATGCACCCTTTTCGCGGCCTCGAGAGTGTCCACTTACTTAAACGGTATCATTTACACCCTGCAGGGGTAGATAGATTCACGCCGCATATTCAGCCAAATCTCAAGGAGCGTCGCCTGAATCTGTGCATGCACGTATGTCTCGCCCTAACGAACCCGCCCGTTTCACTTTTGTTGGGGTGATTCTTATCCTCAAGGGTTTAATAACGTTTCCTCGAATCGCATAAATCAACAGGGGTTGACTGAAAACAACAACCTTAATACATATACATATAAAATCAATATGGTAATTTGTGACTTACGTAGAGTCCGATGAATATGATAAACAACACGTCAGTCACCCCCTACCTATACAGTTTTTGAGACACTTGTGGGCCCGCATTCTCTGTTGTCGCTGTTTTTACCTCCTTTTCGATGGTATTTCTTCCCTGGTCGTCTCTTCACTTCACTTCACCAATTCACTGCCGTCGCACGGCCATTAACGTATTGCTACTTTATCTGGACGCCTTTCCTCCAACAAGTGATGGGATGTCACTCCACCACAGCCGTCGCACAGCGACTAGTTTATAGTCACTTTACTTGACACTTTTCACTCAAGCAGTCGCCACCAATGGGGTTAAACTCTCCCCTACGTCTATCGCATGTTCATACAGACAAAGCCTACTCTCTCTATGTATGGCTTGCTTTCTAAAACAGGTAATGCCGTTTCCAAAAATGCAAATCAGCTCCCTGAGCTGGTACTTCGTGTTTCTGATCCTATTATCAGATATGTCCACCGACTTGGCCCGTGACTGCTCCTATTCTAAATTTGAGCTCTGTGGCACCCCTACATCACAACGTGCCTATACCTTCGCACCGACGAGGCACCTCCTCTAACCTATAGCATGGAACTTCCCCAATCTACTCGCAACGACCCACAGTCTTACACACCTTCAGATTGGAATGATTTTTTCGAGAAATCCCCTGATTTTTATTTCCGCAGCCGGAACGTTAATTCTCAGTTTAATCACTTCTCTTGAACTTGGCCGATTAGATCTATCTTAATTTAATAATCGCTTTAAAGTTCCTTTGAAAGACTCGAATTTCGATATTTCATGACATTCGGAACAGGCTAGATGCGTAATGTGGCTGTCTCCAGAACATTCGCGATATACTGGTTTACAACATAATTATCCATTAACTGGCCATAATTACATAGATAACGACTACAAGAAAGAAACTCCTTTAATCAGTTATCAGGTAGTCCATGTGGCCTTCAACAAATGCGCCATAATGGACATTAAACTTCATACTTAATTACCAGCGCTTGACTTATTGCTGGTCTGTTTAAGTGGCAAATCGGTTTTCGGGGTCCGTCATATAAACGCACATTTCTTTACCTTGGCCCGAACGACCAAAGATGTATAGACTTGTATACAACAAAACAGAACGCAGTTTGACAATAACAAAGTCTCGTTACCGAGTGATAAACAGATAATCACGGAATACATGTGCTAGCCAACAAACTAGAGATGGACTGTATACCGAAAAACCGAACCGATACCGATATCATGGGGATGCCGAAAAAACGAACCAAACCAATCATTGAATACCGAAACCATCTGTATGTTTTCCTACATTTGCTATATATAAGACCTTGTTGAGGTTTGAAAGCAGCTAAAATGTTCATTTGCATGAAAAAAGTCACTGATTTTCTTTTTAGTTTGTTAACATTTAAAGGCTTGGGCAATTGTTCTGGATTTCCACTGGACTACAACCTGTACGCTCCCAGTTGCTTAGCAGTGATTTCTACCCAAGTCTTGGCTACCTGTTTAGGCAGCCAAAACGTGACTAGAAATCACTCCTTGGGTGATTTGTTAGCTGTAAGCAGAGCCGCATGATCTTCTAATGACGGCATGTTAAGGGCAAATGCTCTGAGATAGCAAAAGCCTGGGTATTTAAAGGTTAAGGTGTGTTTGGAACAAGTCATAAAATTAGTGCAGATGTGATTTGTTGATGTTGCCAATGTTGAGCTCATTGGTAGTGGCATTTGCTTCTGACAATTTGCCACATCACATTACAAATGATAATGTTTGATTTCAGTTAGTTATGTTCAGTTATTCATTGAAAATACAATTCTGAAAATACAACTGTAAAAGTTTTATAGTATATTCCAGGAAGATGTGTTTTTCGAGGATCATTATTTTAGTCCTCGAAAAGGATATTGTTCCTCAAAGTAACGATGTGTTGTCAAACACAGGTACACAGATAGCAAAGCTAATGCATGCACGGACGCACGCTCGCACGGAAGCACGCTCGCGCGGAAACACGCACGCACGCACACACGCACGCACACACGTACGCACGCAAGCACGCCTGTCGTCCGTTAACTTTTGAAACTATTCTTCTTCAAAACCACTGGGCTAAATTCAAACATATATACATCTTTGGAGTATATCCTTTTTATTTTGTCAAATGATGCAGCTGTCATCTTCGGGTTGTGGTTACAAAAGTCTAAAAATCTTCTTCTCATGAACCACAGAGAGGATGTCTTTATATTTGGTATGGAACATTCTTTCGTGTTGAAAATTGATGTTTGATCGAGGGAAGTTTGTAGGTCAATATTGGAGCTCTCTGTGGGCCAAACCCATTTTGGGTTCCATTCAAAATATGTATTTCAGGAACCAATGGGCTGATTTGAACCAAATTTGGTGTGTCGTATAATTGGGTTACAAATGCGTGATTGTTGCCCGAAAACTTTTTTTCACAGCACCGTGGGAACCTCAGGAACTAAAAATAGAAAAAAATCAAAATGCATATATTTCTTAAACCGCATGGAAGAGTGAACTGTTACATGTATTTGGTATGGAACATCCTTATGACCAGCAGAAGTATAACTGAACGGGATAAAATTGCCATCGGCCGCGTCAGTGTGTTTTGATGGGGGCATCAAAAAATACAAAAAAATAAAAATAAATTCTTCCTCAGAATCACTGATCCGAATCTTTTGATATTTGGTACACAACATCCACGGGGTGGGGGAGGGGAGGGGCAGATACAAGTGTGTTCAAATTGGGCCCATATTGATACATGAGGCCGAATCTTAACTTAGGGCAATATGGGGAATACGCTTTAAAAATCCTCGTCTCCAGAACCACTAGTCAGAATCTATTATTATTTGGTATACCTCGTTATTACGAGAGTCAGATCAAGTTTGTTCAAATCAAGTCGCTCAGTTAATATTTGGGTATTCTTCGAATTTTAACCTATGGGCAATAATCTTTAGAAATCTTCATCTTTAGAGCCGCCAGTCAGAATCCTTTCATATTTGGTATACAACATCTCTAGGGGTGGTAGAAGGGGGGGGGGGGGGAGTGAAGGGTGCATATTGAAGTTTGTTGAAATCGGGGCCCTGAGTTAATATTTGGGCTCTTTAGAGGAGCCCAAATTTTAATTTAGTGCAATATGAGAACATTTCTTTAAAAATCTTCTTTCATAATTGGTATGCAGCTTCCTTTAGTCCAGTGGAATCATATGAACAAAAGATGATATCGGTTTTTTCATGGGGCGCCGTATGGGGATGCACATTTTAACACTGTTGGCAATGGAAAAATGCTGAGTCATCACCTTTCTTGTACTCCATCAACTAATTTGTAACTTGCCTTCCTCTTTAAAACCACTGTGCCAAATTCATTTATATTTTACGCAGGATGTCTTTTAAGTATACAATTTATACGTTGTTCAATTGAAGTTGCTGCCATCTTAATCTGGGGTTAATGCACAAAAAGCTTAAAAGAAGTTAAAAATCTTATTCTCATGAAACATCTCAGAGAACGTTTTGATATTTGGTATGGATCTTCCTTTGGTGGCGAAGATTAAAGTTTCCTCAAGGTAAGTTGATAAATCAATATTTTGGGCTCTCTGTGGAGGCATACCCATTTGGGAATTCATCCAAAAATACTATTTCAAGAACCGTAGGGCTGATTTGAACCAAATTTGGTATGCAGTATAATCGGGGCATAGGTAGTTGATTGGTGCACGAACATAGCCCCGTGAGAACCCCTGGAGCTAAAAATAGAAAAAAACATTCAAACGTGCATATTTAAAAAAACTGCCCGGACCAGAATATTGTTTATTTTTTTTGGCATGCAGTTTCCCAAGAACCAATGGAGCCAGGTGGACCAAAAACAAATTTTTGTCATGGTGTGCCGTATGGAGAGGCCCACATTTACACTGATGGCAATGGGAAAATGCTGAATCATCATCTAACTTGTGCTAACAGCTAGTAGAATTGCCGGCGAATCGACGTGGAAAATTCTCCTCGAACACTGGTGAAAAGCGGTGCGCCAAAATCGGCGTCATCTCGTCCCCATGTAGGCAACCGGGATAAAATGCCTTCCACAAGGTCACAACGCGGGTTGTCCTGGACAGGGATCGAACTCGAGATCTCTAGCATAGAAATTCAACAGTCTGCCACTGAGCTACAGCGGTCCCTTACTTATAGCAACCATTTCCCTAAAACCCTCAGGCTATCAGTACAATTGTTTAAGAAGTTGGGTGGTGTTATAAGCTATCTGTTACCCACATTTCTTGGAGTGCGCGCTCAGACTACCGTTGATATAACGTGACGTCTCTTCACTCCCAGAGGTGTACTGATATTATTTCGTGTTCCATTTACAGATTTGCCAAGCAATGAGTATTTAATTCACAGTGAAATCATCAAGATATGAACACAATTAGTGACTGGAACTACGCGGCACAACCACAAACCTACAGGCGGAATGTTTTTTCATTCACAATGGTAATGTCATCAAAGATTCGGTCAAATCAAGTCACAGTTGAGAAAGATTCCTTGCGCTGATTCAAAGAAAATTAATGTTTATGCTATATATAAATTCAATAAAATGAAATATTTTACTTGGTCGGAAAAGTGAACCGTTCAGGCAAGCTTTTCCGACCAACTTAAATATTCCATTCCATTGACTCTAAAAATGGGTGAGGGAGTATTTGCGGTCTAGACTGTTTCCCGGACAAAACAGCGTCGGATCCGCCCAAGAAGTTGACTTGTGCTTGAGATCACCCCCACTCTCTCGCGGACGAATCTAATTCTGTTAGTAAGTGGACGTTGTTTTGTCTGGAACCAGTCTAACCCTCAAACAGGCCATCGTCTATGTTTACATTCACTCCTGGAATATTTACCTATTCGGTTCGCTTTTCTGACCAACTGATACAGTACAGGAGATCGAATCTAAAATATACCATAAACATTCATTTTTTCCTGAATCAATGCCAAAAATGTTGCTCAGTCGATACTTGATTTGACCGATTTTTATGTCATTACCATCAGGAATGAAGACGCATCACAGTTGTAGGTTTTAGGATAACGCCATGTTGGTCCACTGATTTTGTTAATATTCTGATGCGTTAAAGGTGAATTAAATACTTATTGATTAGAATAATTATAAATAAAACACGACAGAATGTTTTCCTTGTGTTTAAAAAGACATCGCTTTATCAATGGTAGGCTTCGTGCAAAGTTCGCGAAAAGTGGGTAAAAGTGCACTTTGGTCCCTGTCAAGCTGCACCATTAGCGTTACACAGTTCCTGTAGAAAAACAGCATGCCCCACTTTGTACAGTTAATAATAATAACACTTAGGCCGGCCGCTGATTTGTCGCGGTTCTAATGTGAGAAGGCCTTGGCTACCCCTGTGCTCCCAACTGCTTGCCTATTCCCACGCTACTTCTCTCCTCTCAACACTCGGAGACGAACTGTTTGGTGACATCCCGAGCCCCCGTCTTCCTACTCTCTCCGATAAGCATATTAGCCCCTCTCTCCTTTGTATCACTCACTAACCACATGTCCTTCATTCGCCTATCCCGTTTCCCCATTACACTCCCAGTGAATATTATTCTGTTAGACTGGCATCCTAGACTCCTAGTTGAATGTGTTCCGGGGTCCCAACCACGCTTGAATTACACATCTGGCGGTACTTCTTTTCACTGTTTCTCCCATTTTTCTCTCAGCTCCATGGACCGCGACCTCGACATGAATAGTAGTGTTCCCCCCAAAGGTGCCATCAAGGTACTCTTCAAAACATAGCTTCTTTATATCAAAGACCTCTTTGATTTGACCCACTCTTCCCAATTAAGGTTACAATCCTCCAGGACTCTTTCTCTGGCGATTTTTTTACCATGGGTTGTCCGTACTTCAAAGTCTGAAATCTCCAGTGATAAGTTCTCTATTAACTCCATCACTGGACCTTCCGCCCTGTCTTTGCAATTGAAATTAGAATTCCAAATATTCTGGAACACAACTTCACACTATCGGCTGTCGGGGAGATTTACCAAATAGTTACGATAATAGAGTTTCAACAAGTCTATCCTGTCCTTGATTCTCATCCACCACCCCCCCCCCCCACACACACACCGCCCAGATTGATTCTTATGCAGCGGCATTACTAGACCCCGTTATCCATCTTCCTGCATCGTTCTGAGGTGTTTCCAAGCTCTTTAAAAATGTTTGGTTTACAGCTACCTCTTCCGTACCATATGTTATACATGGGAGACCCACCATTTCCCAAATGGTCTTCCCCACGAAAACATTATTGAAACAGTTTCTCCTTATAAGTTTAATTTAGTTAAGGATTCGCGTCCCCTTCACAATCAGTTTATTCGTGTGGTTTCGGTAGATGCATCTTCCCGTGGTGTTTATGTTTACCCTCAAATACCCTAAGTCACATGTCTCTCCTTCAATGAGAAGTATGCTGCTAAGGTCCGGAATACAGAACTCCCCACTTTTCACCTTCGAGTAGGATCCACTTTTCGGCCCACGGGTATAACTTTGCTTTTGCTTTCATTTAGTTCCAGTCTCCATTTGTTCCCATATCTCTATAATCTATATTAGTAAATAGAGATCTTTAATATCATTCCAAACCTCTGCTGGCGTAGATTTACAAACACATGGCGTAAATTGAAATTAACATTCCACTAGATATGCAGAGTGAAGAGAGTGGGTTATTTAATTTAATCGCAGCGCCATGTATTCTCTACTCGAAAAGTATTTATAATTGTACATAACAGCACAAGAAGCATTTGCAAGCTTTCATCAAATGGGCCACCGGGTACAACCCGGTGGTCCATGCGATGGAAGTTTGCAAGTGCTTCTTGTGTTTCATCTTCAGAAATTGTAAATAATTACTAAGTGAAAAATCTATCCCACGGCGATTTAGTAATAATTCACCCTCCACATACTGTAGTCTCAATATTGTCTTTCGGTTTGATCGATTCAGTTCGTGATTTCACTACCGACCTCGCTAATAGCGCATTACATTTTGCATTGCGCAGCACAAACAATCTGTTATATAACTTCTAGTTTCAACGTAGAAATCAGTCTAGGAGCCATGTTGAATAATTCCTCATCCCTATTACCTATTTGTATCTTATTGTGACCTTTCTTTGTAATTTTGTCCATGATGAAACGACGAAACGATGACGCGCCGGGCCGGTTTGGGGGTTGTTCAACCCTATTCGACCACTGCTGTCGGTGTTTGTTTGTGCCTGTGTGCAGCTAGAAGAGTAATGGCAATGGAACTTTGAAGGCTGATCTGTAGGTTGTGACGTTTTGATGAATATTTCGGCTTTTTGTGATTGTCCCGACCCGTGGCTGTGTTGATCATTGACAGATGATATTTGATTGATGCCAAATGAGATTCCGATGTGTCGTTTTTCAAGTTTTTTCCCTTGGCTTTGTGGAAGTGTTGATCGGCGATATTGGCTTCAAGAGATTTTCGGCTGTTTCTTTGCCTCGCATTATTTTCGCGAATTCCTCCGATCTTTTTCATCGCGGCTGTCATTGCTTCCATTATCGGGAAGGCGTAATGCTAAGGAGGAGGTATGGGGGATTGGGGAAGAAGGCATCGAAATTCCAGTTTCCATCTCCGCCTCAGTCTCATTAATAACGTACCTATCCTCTTGGACAATCCCCGAAGAAGATGGGACTGGGGTATGGATTGGGGTTATAAGAGTTTGACGTGACGAATGGTAGTGGACTTCTAATCTTCTCCTTGCCGACTCTTCCTGCCACATTTTCAGAAACTCATCCAAGCGTCGGACATCCCACATGTTTTGATTGATGACGCTTTCTGTTCTTCTAGGATGTTAGTCCTGTCTCCATGTTTAGACCCATTGTGAGAGGAAGTATGCTCATTAAGGGAAGGTTGTGGACCCTCTTTCACAAACTCCTCTGTCTGATGGGTCGCTTTCCCCGTTTACTTGGAGATTCCAAGTAAGAGGGTGAGAGATGTTCAGCGCTGACTGGGCTCTCTGAATCTTTTGTTGTATGCCCATAGTTGAAACCCGAGTGTATTGATTAATCCGTCTTCACACCTTGGCATCCAAAGTGCGCGTGATTGAAAAAAAAGGAAACTTGGCAAAACTTTCCTTTACGCAAAAGTTTATACCATGTTGAAAGGATTGAAACTTGATGATTGTCAGTTTTGTTACTTGCGAAGAGTTCAAAGACGATAACACCGAGATGGGCCTAGTACATACAACAGGGGGTCAATAATATAAAACCTTTAGAGTTTAATTTTTCAGAATTGTATTTTCTGTTGACGGAAATGACTGACTGAAATGAACCATTAGCATTTTCAAAGATATGGCAAATTGCCAGTTGGCAAATTGCCCAACTTTTAAAGTGCTAATAATTCATTCCCGTCATTTATATTCTCTTGTAGAAATACAATTCGGGAAAATACAATTGTAAAAGTTAGACATGATTAGTCCCTGGTATAAGTACATGTAACAGGAGGAGAGATAAGTGCGAGAATCGGAGTTCGAACCGTCGACCTCTAGTACACAAAGCGGCCGATTTAACACGAGACTAAGAAATGCGGACTCAGTTCATCACTTTTCACCTGCTTGTGTCAATGGATATTTACAACCACATGTACGGATGTCACTGGCAGTTAAAAAGGGTCCTTGTTCCGTTCTTTTAGGATATCGCAAATATTATTTGTACAAAAAATATGCATTTCTCTCGACTTTAAAAGACGGTTGTAGAAACAAATCAAACGAGGAAATCTTTATCCTCATAATTAAGAGCGAAGAGTTTGCTCCCGTTTTTGCTAATTTACAAAAATATAGCTATGAAGGGTTGTTAAAGATAACGAGGTCCTAAACCCCCTCTCTCTCTCTCTCTCTCTCTCTCTCTCTCTCTGTTTGACATTGTACAAACCCACAACCCACCGCCTGCCTCCGCCCGGTAGTTATCATTATTATAACCCCATATAATTTGTTGGACATCTCAAAATTTGAAAAGCCATTCAGGGGTATTAAATGTGTTTTAGTTATCATGGACATGCTCCCTCGCCTTATGATTACATATTCACACTCTCTAACCGGTCACCTAGGGGTCAGTAATATGCGACTGGATAAAATGTGTATTAATTTTCCCTTTGTAGGAGATATATGCAATACATTTCTTGTTGTCTCGCGATTCAGACGGTTAACACCCTCTCCACCACCCTCTCCACCACCCTCTCCCCGGCCCTGATTTCAACCCACGTGTTTATAAACGGACAGTACGAGAGACTGGAGACAGCTAGCGAAAAGAATGCGAACCGCATAAATGTTACGATTAGATGGCTAGATATTTTTCATAAACAGCAATGTTAGCGATTTTCGGTACCAACACTTCAGTGAGCAAGGTTTGGAATAAAGGAACATTTCTCGTATACAAATACTTATATAAATGTTGCTACATATCTTTTGGGTCTCCAGTTTTTTGAGTGCTTGCAACAACCGTAATCGTGGGCGGGTGGGGGCGGGGTGGAGGGGGGGGGGGCTAACCCATAAATCCAAGACTCCTCGGCCATACCAGGTTCCCAGTTTTGGGCCCCATTACTATCACGGGCCCCACCCTCTCCCCGCCCCTGACTTTAATCAACGAGTTAGTGAACGGAATGTACGAGAGACTGAGAGAGCCTCCGCAGAATTAAGTGAAAAGAGTGTGAACCGGCTAAATGTAACGATTAGATGGCCAAATATTTCTCATAAAAAGCAACGTTAGCGTTTTGCGGTACCAACACTTCAGAAAGCAGGTTGGGGATAAAGAGGCATTTTCTCCTAAAAAAAAATGTTAGTTTTTTTTTCAACAACATTATACAGTATCCAAGTATTTTGTTTGCGTTTCGGCAGGCAAGATCAGTGGTTTCGCGCGCCGAAGGCGCGCATGGACGGTGTGAGGCAAGCCCCTTTCGATCCTCTTTTATTGTTGATTTGAAGTTGAGCAACATGTCCGGGCACGTGAAAGGAGGATGGAGGACGGGTCGAGTTGATGGTGTTTGTTCTTTTCGATTATTTCCTGTTTTTCTGGGTGAGGGCTTCTTTGATGTGCTTGAGGAAGTCATGCTCCCTTAGTTTCATGGCTTCTAGGAGTTTCTCTGTATATGAAATGACTTTGTCTTTGTTTTCGCATCCTTCCTAGTGGTCATCAATGTATTTTCTTAATTGGCTGATGGAACCGATGAAATCAAACTTGAGGGATCCGTGGAGGTCGATGGCGCGTTCATCTAGGACTTCTATGAATTCGGCGCATGGTATCACTTCCAGGTTGTCGTCATTTTCCTCATCGGAGCCAAGACTTGATTGTTCCAAGCAGATAGAGGATACAGGTTTGTATTTGATGACTTCCATCTACTCCTCTGTCTCAGCCTCTGCCGTTCCCCCGCCTTCCGACACCCCAGAGGTGAGGGTTGGCGTGGGAGGGGAAGGAGGCGGAGATTTGATGGTTGACACCTTCTCCTCTTCCTGTTTCGCTGCCTCGGCTCTTCTCCTCTAAAGTCAGGCTTCCATGTGCCCCTGCGCTTGGTTGATAGAATCTTTCTTCTTCCTTTATTCCTCTTTTCAGGGCCCCTAGACTCCTTCGGGTGAGAACAAGTATGAGATGGGGTTTCTCTTACTAAAGGTACTACCTCCCCCCGAATGGGGTGTGGTGGTGTTATCCTATTCAGTGTTAAATTCCGTCGTCAGATGGACGCTCTTGCCTGTCATCTGAAGAGTCCAGTTGATAGGACTGGAGACGTACTGACAAAGCCTAGGGCCTGGCAATCTAGAAAATCAAGGAGTGAAAAACAATAGCCCCCCCCCCCCCCCTCCTCCCCACTCTGAGTGTTTAGGAGTGCTATTGCACCTAAAATTTTCAATGCAAAAACTTGTATGCTATTTTGGTTATATTCACGTCAAAGTATTAATATTGTGACTGGAAAATTGTCCTACATTCGGCTGCATAGTGGAAAAGTTGGCACACACATCTCATTATTAAAAATGTTGCATTCAATTCTTATGTGACTGCCTTCTACACTCAAAATGTGTCGGAATGAAACGCAGAATGGGGCATAAATTATTGCGAATCAATGCAAAATCGACAAATCGTCACCTAAGTTCCAATGTGCTCTCTGTGCCTGTAGGCTGCCAGTAGGCACAGAGAACACATTGGATCTCAGGGGACGAAATGATAACAGAATGTAAAGGCAGTACCAAATAGGCCCTGAAAATCAAGGGACGAAAAAATTGACCTCCTAATTTTTTTTTCTAGGAGTGCAGTAGGAGTGCAGCACTCCTGCACTCCTAAACAATGCCAGGCCTGACAAAGCCTTCCTAAGTTTAACTGGGACTTCCAATTGAGCCGTCATGGTAATTAACAGGTCTGCACGCTTTGAAATCAAAGGCGAGAATGATGATGATGGCGGTAATGATGGCGTATGATGGCGTTTCGGAATGAAATGGTTTCACGCGTCGAAGGCGCTCAGGGACGCTGTGGGGCAAGCTCCGTTCGACCCTCGTTTACTGTATTATATTCTTCCTTTTAGTTTTCGTCGTGCACCATGTCTGATCGTGTTAAAGGAGGAAGAGGAGGGGAGAAAGTTAGCGGCGTCGATGTTTCTTGCCTCTTTTCTTGGAGGGGGGGGGGGGGGGTGGGCGGGGGGCTGTGACGGTGATAATATGGTTGATGTAGTTGTAGCAGTTGAAGTGCTTGGTGGTGGAGGGTGGTTGTACTGTTCTGAGAGGCGATGTGTTGGCAATTCTATTTCCGGTCGGAGTTGTTCGAATGCTTCAATATTCTGTTCTTTTAGTTTGCTTAGTGCTGCCACTGTTTCTTCCCAGGTTGGAGTTTCTTCTGTCACGGTTCCTAGTGCTGTTTTAGTAGATTCGGCATCGTTATTGCGCTCGATTTCAAACTCGTTTTGAAGAGTGGCTTCGCCCATGTCCTCTTTTGTTAGTTTTCGCTCGTCTTCAGTGCCCAAAATCTGTTCTTCCAGTTCGTGGGCAAGATTGCTCATTTCTTCGTCATCTCCCTGTTTGGCCTGGGGGTCCAGGCTGGAGAAGGTACTGGGGAGAGAGATGTTTGTTGTAAGGGTTGGGTCTGTGTCTGTTGGAGGTTTCTTCTGTCGGCTAGAGGCGTGGACTTCCATCTCCTCTTTCTTCTCTTTGCGGGCTTCTTCTGCCTTCATTTTTTTCCAATCCTCTGTGCGCTTGGCATCGCGACGCTTTAAGGACGGGCTTTTTCTTCTTTTTCTTGCGCTTGGTTTTCTCGGCGTTCTCCGGGTGTGGGCCAGTGCCCGACTGGGCTAAGGTACTACCACTCCCCAGAAAGGCCGATGGTTTGGCTGCTGGCTTCTTTGGTTTCTGGCGGGGGTCCTTTTCTGGCGCCGTTCCAGGTGGTATCTGAAAGACTAATATCACCTGGCAGGTATTACCAGAGACGTGGATGGACTAGTCTCTGGTATTGGTTACATTTGGGCATTTTAGCATGCCCAATAACTTGTGTGGTAGAATCATTCTGGCTGTAATTAGTGGCGCTAACGGAGAGTCCAGTGAGCGGCCGAGCTGATCAACAGTCCGAGTCGATGATGGATGAATGAATACGAATGAATCATAATGATGGTGTTTCGGGCTGCGAAAGATTCTGCACTTGGATGCGACGTGCATCCCATAAGTGGATAGATGTCGGTGTTTCGTTTCTCGTACATAAACTGCTCGTAGTGGACTGGTGGCTGCTCGGCTGTTCTTTCTATTTTTTTTGGTTTCCCCCGCTTCTTCTTTGGAGGTGGAGGTGGCGATTCCTTGATTACTGGCGATGGAGGTTGCGGAGGTTGCGGTATCATTCTTTTTTGTACTAGTGCGTATGCAAAGGCGACGTTGGCTTTTAGTTTTGCTAGCTCTTCATCCAAGGACTCTTTTGTTGGTACTGGCTCTTCGTCATTGCCCATGATCTGGTTTTCCAGTTCGTGGGCTAGCTTGCTTATTTCTTCCTTGTCTTCCACCTCAGGGTGGGGTTCCAAGCTTGAGATGGAACAGGAGGTGGAGGCATTTGTTGACTGGGTGGTTACTGGATCTGCTTTTTCCGTCTGGATGGGGAAGTGGGTTTCCATTTCCTCTTCCTCCTGTTTACGGCTTGCTTCGGACTTTCTTCTCCAGGCCTCTAGGCGCTTGGCGTCCCTGTTCTTAGTGGATGGACTTTTCTTCTTTCTCTTGCACTTGTCCTTTTCAGGGTCATCTGGGTGTGGACCAGAGCCCGATTGGGCTAAATTACTACCACTCCCCAGAGGAGCCGATGGTCTGGCTGCTAGCTTATTTTGTCTCCTTGCTGGAGCCATTCCAGGTGGTACTGGGAAGTCCAATATCACCTGGCAGGTATCACCAGACACATGGATAGTCCAGTTTCTGGTGTTACCCACATTCAGACATGTTAGCATGTAAGACAGCTTCTGTGGTGGTTTCATTTTGCTGTGATTAGTGGTGCTAACGGAGAATCCAGTTGAGCGTCCGAACAGCGTCGTCCGTAATGATAATGGGTGGCGTTCCGGGATATTGCGTGCACATATGTATACAAAAATACAGAAGCCCATTATCACCCGGCGAATGAAAAAAAGAAATATTAATTGAAAAATTTCTCAAACTTTTGTCAGATTTTTCGAAATAACGCAATAAGTTACGAAACTTCATAGAGTTTTGCGAAATTTAGCAAAACGCCTCTGCAATATGTGGCCATATTTCGCAAAAATTCACAAAACGTGTGAGAAATTTCGCAGTTGATATTTTGTTCTTATAATTCAGTTTCCTCCGTTTGCGGCATGGTGAAGTCATATCACGATGGTTCATATGGATGGCATATGAACGAACATTTCCGTTAATGCGCTGGTGTGAGTTTTGACATAGTTTTTCTACATGTTGATGACACAGTGTCTTTAGAATTAGAGTTTCTCGGGTAACATTTATTTTTTGTTTATTTTGGTCCAGTTATGTTCACTGAATGCACCTTCGTCGCATTTTCCTATTTAAATATTTGTTTAGCGATATCATGAATACGGGTTGTGTGTTCTGTTTTTCATGTAGGCCTACCGACATCTCATGAATGCAAAGTCCAATCAGTTGTCACACGGTAAACATTATAACTTCGATACACGGCGTTGCAAACACTACTGACAATCGATTCGCAGTTTATTCAACGTTAATAATGATTTTTGTAAATAACAATTTTCTTGAGTACTGAAGTCGCCACGGATCAATAATCTTTTTACTAACCGCTACAGATGTGTTCACTATACAAAGAGTGGTTTTGTGGTGATCTAACCTAATTTATGTAAAGAATAAATACTGTTCAACGAGCGACTTCGTTTCGTCAACTTTAACCTTCACCTGACATGAACAGCAGACGACTCTTGTGACACGTCTTCTTCAAGTGTGGGGTTGTTAGCACAGTGGATAAGCGAACGAATCACCTTTTCGGAAGTGGAGGAACGTGAAGCGACGCATTTCTACTTTTAGACGTAAATTGTGTCGCAAGTTGATTTTATTCGAGCGTTTTTACCTTAAGTCGTTAGAAAAACACAAAATACAGACGTCACAGTACACACGACGTAAGTACATATACTAACGATTTCATTTTAAGTCCCAGCAACGTAGCATTATCTCACTCGTTGGTTTCGGATGCATAAAACCACGTCCCCGATCTGCTCTGGAAACTTTTTTTTGCACACAAAATTCAGCTTGATAAGTCGTTTTAACCCTTTACCCAACGTAACGGCCAAAACCGGCCAGCGCTATTCTCAAAAATCGCCAATTAATTTTCAAAATATTTTCATTTTTTTGTCTCAAAAACATAGGTTATGACCCCTCGTTGGAACGAGCTCGTCGAGCTCGTTCCAACGAGGGGTCATAACCTATGTTTTTGAGACAAAAAATGAAAAAAAATAGTTATTCAAGAATTTTTTTTGCAAGTGTCGTCTGCTTTTCATGTTAGGTAAAGGGTTAAGTTTCAGACGATACTTGTATTTGAAGATACACAATTAACTTACACTAATTAGTTTGAACGAATGTTATTAACTCACTCGGGGTGAAATAATACGCCCATTTGTGAAGACGCTATCTGATCTCTCACTGACCGGTCAGTCGCGAAATCTACCGATCATGAGTTGCCGATTATTACAGAAGTCCTCTTTGTTCAGTTGGCCTATTTAACAGGCCTGGCATTGTTTAGGAATGCAGGAGTGTTGCACGCTTACTGCACACATGGAAAAAAATCGAGGAGGGCAATTTTTATCACCCTTTGATTTTTTGGACCTGTTTGGTACTGCCTTTAAATTCTATTATTATTTGGTCTCCTGAGTTCCAATGTGTTCTCTGTGTCTACTGACAGACTTCTGGCACAGAGGGCACATTGGAACTCAGGAGACGATTTGTCAATGTTGCATTGATTCGCAATAATTCATGCCCCATTCTGTGTTGCATTTCGATACATTTTGAGTGTAGAAGACAGTCACATAAGAATTGAATGCAACATTTTTAATAATGAGACGTGTGTGCCAATGTTTCCACTATGAAGCTGAATGTAGCACAATTTTCCAGTCACAATATTAATACATTGACGTGAATATAACCAAAAGAGCATACAAGTTTTTGCATTGAAAATTTCAGGTGCAATTGCACTCCTAAGCAATCTGAGGGAGGCAATTGTTTTGCACTCCTGGATTTTTTAGATTGCCAGCCCTGATTTAACTAACAAACATTTTCCAGGGGTGGGGTGGGGTTGGGGTGATGTCGGGGGGGGGGGGGGGCGGTGACTAGTTGTTTTGGTTCTGTTTTGTTTTATTGTTTTATACCAGTGGCATTAGATGGTATTTTGATTTTTGTGTTTATATAAACTTTTTCAAATTATTTTTGACTATTTTCTCCTTCAATTAACGTATAATGGTCACATAGATTAGGAAGGACAGAGGCAATCCCATGCCTTTACATCCAAGAAACACTATTACTCACTACCTCAGACTCATTAAATCACAATTTCAAGTAGTTTCAAGTTGATATTGAAAACACTTGCCATGTATTTCAGTTGTCTGATGCAAATTTGCCAACTGCTTCCCTATAACCATGTGGACAGCATTAGCGGCGGTACCAACATGGAATTTATATAGATTTGGACTTACCTACACCCCTAATATGATAGTTCATATGTTTTAACCCTTTACCCAACGAATCGCCCGCATCCGCCTGCGTAATATGCAAATTCAGCAGTTGAAAAAATATTATTTTTCAAACATTTTTAACAAAACCATATCATGTGACACCTCGTTGGAACGAGCTCGTCGAGCTCGTTCCAACGAGGGGTCACATGATATGGTTTTGTTGAAATTGTTTGAAAAGTTTGAAAAAATGATATTTAAAATAATAAATTTTGATATCGTCTGCGTTGGGTAAAGGGTTAAACGGCTTGATAATAAAAGGTTGAACAAACGCGTAACTTTTTGGTCATTTGCGCGTTTTTTTCTGGCCACGAATCACCCACCCACCCCTCACGTGTCTGGAAATTATCGGGCGCTCCTCCCCTTCCGAGTAAATAGGAATTCGCGCCGCCGCATTTGATTTCGTTAAAAAATTCGACGGAATATCGGACACTATATGGTGCATGGAGCAATCATGGTCCGTTCGGCTTAGATGAAATGCCCTACTCATACTACAAATACCCCGGAGACTTACCCCTCGAGATAATTCCCACCAAGATACCCCCGAGAGAGTCTCCCCTTCCTCGATGTATTACTCCCCCTCCTCGTAGAATTCTCCTGCAGACTACCCCCCCCCCCCCCCGACACTGACTCATGCTGGTCATAGGCCATACACGATGTGTGCCAAGCAAATGAGCCATCACCGTACATGGATAATTAACCATTTGGACTTTAGATTACGACATTACCGCGATTGCAACTTGAACATTCTAATAAAGTGAGTGTCGTCAGCCGCTATCGGCTGTGTATGGCACCGTCTGAACCCGCCATTGGCTGTAACTAGCTACACGGATAAAGGAATGTCGACCGGGAATCAACTTGTGATCATTGTAAAGAATTTACATCTAATTATTCGCCCACGGTGCAGGTCATATATATTACAGGCCTTTAAATTCTTCCCAACTAACGACGGTAAACGCTGTGCCCAAATAAGATAATTGCGCCCAGATCATGCGTAGGTTGAAACTTTTTCCAAACGTTTGCACTGTTTCATTAATATATAGTTTGGCCAGGCTTCCCTGATGATTGCAATATGGCTTAGAGCTTACCGTCGAATCAAACAATTCAAGAGATAAATATTTTTTTTTTTAGAACAGAGTTCGCCATAGGAAAGCAACCGGCGTCGACAGTGTCGTATACGACACTGTCGACGCCGATTGCTTTTCTGTGTCGAATTCCATATCCTCATGCACTTAAAGCTTGAAGTCTATTATATTCATGTTTGTGGCATTTCTCAGTAAACGCCATGCGTAATTTACATTCAAATAGACCTTTGGCTCGATACTGGAAACTAAGAAGCCTTCTCGAGTTAATCGAGTAAACTTACGTCAAAGGGTGGTGGGAGGGAACCAGTGATAATGGTGAAGACCAATAACAAGTGGTTGTAAACTAGCATTATAAGACGGAGGACCTAAAACCTAAAGCAGTCGCCAAGAAGTTGAATCAGTGTTAAAAGAGGAGGGAGTCCGATGGGTGATTCTCCATGGGGTAACATCCGTGGGGGTACTCTCTCGGGGGTGGGGGGGGGGGTCTCGTCCGTAATGTCTCCGAGGGAGCGAACGAAGGAATCTCAGAGGTCTAATATACCGGGGGATTTCTCGTGAAGAGAAGGGAGGGGGTGGGGGCTCTCCGCGGGTAACTCTCAGTGGGTACCATTAAGGGGGTACTCTCCCGAAGGATACTGCACGCGCACCACATATATATACAAATGTTTAGAGAATATAGGTAAGCAGCAATTATTTGTCAATGTCATAGATGGACAAACAAAGAGACCGTGAAAAAAGGCATATTCAGAGCGCCCCAAAACAAATTTGAAGGATGCGTTGCGACATTCTGTAAACTACGGTTCGATGTGATGTGCCGAGTGCCAGACTGGCCGCCTGAGCTGACGTCACTGAAACCGGTATTGTACACAACGTCAGATCCCTAAATGTTATTTTTAAGCTATCAGTTCTTGGATATCTGAAGCACATGTAACCACGAATTGTTTGCCTGAAATAATATTTTGTTATCAGTTCTGGTACGAATACGGTAGCAGGCTTCCAGGAACCATTGGTGCCTGCTGTCAGCTCTGTTGGTTGAGGTCATACATTTTCTCTGTTCTATACATCACAACGTTCATTTTGGTGAATAATTTGTGTAGATTAAGGTGCTATAAGTAAGCGAAATTTGTTTACTTTGAAATCCCCACCTCTCATCTAATATATAAATGTGAATGTCTGTATCTATCTCCCTGTCTCTCTCTCTATCTTTGTTCCAGATGAACTCCTCCGTTTCTCGACCGATCGATCTCAATTTTTTTTACACGGGAGAAATTCGTCCCTGCGAGTAACATGGGATGGGTGCCCATGCGGGGTGACCTTGACCTTGAAATTGATGACTTTGAACTTGTACATGTATTTCGAAAACGGCTGGGCCGATCGGGCTAAAATTTTATATGTGCGAGTGTATTAACCCATCGATCATTTCGACTTTATCGGGGTGCCCATGCGGGGTGACTTTGACCTTGAAATTGGTGACCTTGACCTTCTAGTTCGAAAACGACTGAGCCGATCATATCTGAGGGTATATTGATATAACCATCTTCTCCCGTTCAACGCCGGGTATTCACCCGCTAGGATTTCATAAATTTAAATTAAATATACTTAAATTATAGAGCAAAATGAAGGTTGTGACGTGTAGAACACGAAAAATATATATTTTCGTATTCAAAACATGACAACCTTTATTTTGGTGTATAATTTGAGCATATTTAATTTGAATTTAAGGAATATCAGAGGAGGGAGGGCATTTCAAGGTAAACGAATTTTTCTTACTTATATAGCACCTTCAGTAGGATGAGTGTTAAGAGAATACGTGGGATAGACAATCAATATTTTCTACGAGCAGTAACGAAGCTGCACGTTGAAAATATTAATTGGTCTACCCCCAAATTGCAGCCCCAAGGCTGCACGTTGAAAATATTAATTGGTCTACCCCCAAATAATGAACGAGGACTCTTCCAGTTGCTGCCATTGAATTGACTTGGAAGATACCGCCATTGTTCAACTTGCACTCTTGAACTAGTTTCCATTGTTTTGATTTAAAATCTTTTCTATATTTTAGAATGTCTGTCTGCCTGCCTGCCTGCCTGCCTGCCTGCCTGCCCGCCCGCCCGCCCGCCCGCCCGCCCGCCCGCCCGCCCGCCCGCCCGTCCGTCCGCTAGCTATAGAAATGAATATGGGTCCACCCCGAGTGTCCAAAATGGGTCTACTAGGAGTACTTTGTTATGGCGGAGGTCATCGTCAGGGTTAAAAACTTGTGCGGGGTGGGGTGGGGCAGGGAAGGGCACCGAAAGTTATGACCAATTTTTTTTTTACCGATATAGGTCTTCAAAGGGGTCTGCTTGGGGTAACTTTTTATCAGGAATCTAATGGTGGTGTTTAAAAAAGTGGCGGGCGTGGGGATGGGGGAGGGGCAAAATTGATGGATTTCACCGATATAGGTCTTCAACGGGGTCTACTTGGGGTAACTTTTTATCAGGAATCTAATAGTGGTGTTTAAAAAAATGGAGGGGTGGGGTGGGGACGGGCAAAATTGATGGATTTCACCGATATAGGTCCTCAAAGGGGTCTACTAGGGGTTACTTTTTACCAGAAATCTAATGGTGGGGGTTTAAAAAGTGACGGGATCGAAGGCCCCGCCCTCTGTCCGTCTGTCCGCTATAGAAATGAATACGAGTATCCAAAATGGGTCTACTAGGAGTACTTTTTTATGGCGGAGGTCATCGTCAGGTTTAAAAAAGCGTGCGGGGTGGGGTGGGGGCAGGGAGGGGCACCGCACGTTATGACCAACTTGTTTTTTACCGATATAGGTCTTCAAAGGGATCTGCTTGGGGTAACTTTTTTATCAGGAATCTAATGGCGGTGTTTAAAAAAGTGGCGCGGGTGGGGGTGGGGAGGGGAAAATTGATCAATTTCACCGATGTAGGTCCTCAAAGGGGTCTACTTGGGGTAACTTTTCATCAGGAATCTAATGGTGGTATTTAAGAAAGTGGTGAGGGTGGGTAGGGGCAAAATTGATGGATTTCACCGATATAGGTCTTCAAAAGGGTCTACTTGGGGTAACTTTTTATCAGGAATCTAATGGTGGTGTTTACAAAAGTGGCGGGGGTGGAGTGGGAAGGGGCAACATTGGTGAATTTCACCGATATAGGTCCTCAAAGGGGTCTACTAGGGGTAAGTTTTTACCGGAAATCTAATGGTGGGGGGGGGGGGGTTAAAAAGTGACGGGATTGAAGGCCGTGCTCGGAGGGCGGGGCCGAGTGTGCCGCCCGTAGGGCGGGTTGGGTCGAACAATACACGACCCCTATTTGTTTGGGGGGGGGGGGGAGGAAGGGGGTACTTTTTATATGAGCCCTAAATTTCCCCGTGCAACGCAGGGTAACCATGCTAGTATCTTCTAAATGCCTTCTAAACTGTGAGTGTTCTTCATGGCGTGTATACAAGTTAATCAATGTCAATAAACTGGTGTTCAACTGTCTTTGTTTTTTTACAAACACCTCTACTCCAGTTTTGGGCGATTAAATATGAAGAACTGTTTGGACTCCAGGCAGAACTTCTTGCTCAATCGCCCAAAATTGGGTAGAGAGGTGGGTAAAATTCAAACGATTCTCCTGGGGAGAACAGATACAGTACGGCCGCCGTGGACTGGTCACTTTCCACGGGTGGGCAATATTTCTACGGACGCTATAATATTAAATTCCAGACACTAATTATAGGAATATAATCAAAAATTTAATTAATGAAGCACAGTGTACCTCCTGATTCTTCATTAATTAAAAAATTGCTGATGATGACTTTTATTACGGCGTAAACGCATGCGTGAACATCATTGTCCACGCATGGAATATGACCACGACGACTGTTCTATACTAATGTATACAAAAACTGAAGTAATATTATTATAGATAATATAACAATTAATAACCTGCTTTTGGAGGGCATTGCGGTTTATTAATGTCCCCACAAGAGCGATTAACAGCCCGACTCGCACCGGACTGACTTAGTAAATTTACTTTTTTGAAGATTAATGATCTAAGACAGGCTGAATGCGATTTCCCGTTTATCCTTTGCGATTGGAGTTGTCGGAAAATTCGAGATACCGACTGTGTCGAAAATAGCTGAAACTTGGTGTGCAAAAAAAATGCTATGGCTGGACTAATATAGCATAGCGTGAGCAGTAGGCTCGCAAAAGAAATGCCTGCGTCAAATTTCTATTATTATCTCACTCTTTCCACCCGTATCACATAGACACGTTTAATATCGTCGCGTAGGCATGGTGGTGCTATGTACTAAGGCGTACTGAACATCGATTGTGCACTTGTCTTTATCCAACGTGCTTGCGTGGGGTTCGTACGTTGGAGAGTCTGACAGTTCCTCGGTGTTGCTAGGTGGTTCGCTTCGGGTACTCCAGCTTTCACCATCAGAAAAACTATCCGACGTGAGGTGACCCTGGCTGTTGAAAGTGTCGTTAAACATTACTAAATATTATTACCACTTTTGCGGTTCCTAGCACATTAACGATGTTTTATCGGGCGTTGAAACCTCGTAATGCTCAACAAGAACAAGTCATGTGACGTGTTGGGCCATTATTGACTATAACATCCCAACACGTCAATAACAGCCCGACACGTCTAAATATACACAATGACGTCACATCTCTCAGCCGATCAACAATATTTTTCCCAGATTTCCATTTGGATCGAAATTCAATTCGGATTTTTTTAATTTGTAAACACAATTAACACATTTGTTTCAAGTGTTTCCCTTTGTGTCACGGATAGATAATGTTTGAAATATAGGAAGCGATACACATGTTAGTGATGACATCTTTGATGAATAAACTCCTTGCCTAAAGTTCGCATTTCGAAGATATATTTCATCATTTAACTTCTTAAATTTCGCCGTACACTGATCAGACGATAGTCATGTTACCCGGTTTGTTTGTCAACAATCAGACGATAGTGTCGCTGTTTTTTTTTTTAATTCTAAAACGTCAAACTTCATTTGTTTATCTTGTTTCCCATATAATTTAATTGTAATGTCCCCGATGTACGAAAGTGGCAATAATAGAAATAACATGACTTTGTCGGGCATTCCAGTGTATCAACGCCTCAACAGAAATGGTTAACAGCTCTTGAGCTTATGAGCGGCCCTCGAGTTCGTCGCGGGCCGCAAATGAACTCTTGGGCTGTTAACCATTTCTGTTGAGCCGTTAATATACTGTAAAGCCCTTCAAAATCATGTTATTGTTATAATAAATAACAAATTCCGTTGCACTCATTAACACCTGCATATGAATCAACTTGCATTTTTGTGGGTGTTGTTTTCAATTTTTTCCAAGTAGGTCCAGTAACGCTTGGAAGATGCCCCGGCCATCTCATTGACCTTCTGCCACCTCTGTCTTCAGGACCATTGGAACTAAGTGATGCGTCCGATTGAGTGGTCAGTCCACGCGACTGTAAGAAAAGCACCCTGCGCTACTACTCCGATCATGAATGAGAGATAGAATTTGAAGATCGAAATTATAAACATTTCGTCGGAATAATGATTGGTGAAATCAACCTTCTCTGATATCATACGACTCATACATTTTCGTTCGAGGCCACGCCCTTGTAAGAATATAGAGCTTAAGTTTATTCAACAACATGGTTACGAATATCGTGTCCCGGGCCGAAAAGAATCATATCTCCTGTTTTCGCAAACAATATGTTGACTAGAGAATGGAAACATTGACTCGTTAATGCTTGCGATCGTGACATCAGCTTATATTTCCCAATCAAGGTATAAGTTTCGCGTCAGTAAATGTGCAATCATTAGGACGTCGTTTCGGAAGCATTGTATAGACGGCGTATACCAATAGATATATTGCTAGTCCAATGACCGTGAAACGCAAATTTCGCCAAATTAATTTAAATCTGCATGTTTATGACATCTTGGCATTTCCCATTAGTAACGTCGAGAGAGAGAGAGGACACTCTATCACAATGTACGCTTTTAATGTAATTGTTCAAGCTACCTGGCTAACACTGATAACTGACTGTTATATAAAACGTATACCCTTTCAAAATAAATAGTTTTCTTCATGAAATAATCCTTTCAATCGAAATAGAACATCTTTTTTCGCGAATTATCCTGAATTATCAGCGAGAAACATGTTATGTTTGACTCATATTCGAGTTCCTAATAAAAGGATAAAGTCATAAAACGACGTAAAAGAATCGGAGAAGATCTAGACAACGAAAGATGCAATGAACAATAATTATAAACTCTCTAATTCTGTTTGAGATAATATATAGAGATTATTACCATTATGTGGATGTTCAAAATAGGTATCCGAGTCGAGCTCCGGGTTCTTGGAGCAGATCACGATGAGTCGAAGACGAGTCATGATCTACCCTTAGAACCCGGAGCGAGACTCGGATACATATTTTGTACATCCACATAATGGTAATAATCTCTATATATTATCTCAAACAGAATTAGAGAGTTTATAATTATTGTTCATTGCATCTTTCGTTGTCTAATGGTAATAATAATTTTATCTTACAATATATTGGGAATAAGTCAAGAATGTAGACGAATATATAACAAACTATTTATTCGTACGGATGGACAAAAAGAAAAAAAAAAACCCACGTGAAAGGAACATGCTTCTATCTGACCCACTGATACAAACATCTGTATCAGGGGGTCGGATACACGACAGTTGCGGAGTTAATACAGATAAAATATATGCTGGTGGTAAGATAAATTTATATAAATATATATATATGCAACAAGCTGCTACAATTCGAAAAAAGAACGGAGGGCATCACTACCTTTTAAAATGCTATTGTGGTTGCAGAAGTTCGCTCCGTATACGGAGACGAAACTTATTTTATTGTTCAACAACTTTTGCTTTTCGTGACGTCAAACAATTTCCGGTTTAAATTGACGGGTTTAAGGGGAATGTACACAGAAACAATTTAGCGAAAATTGTCGCGTGGAATTTCGTTTTATTCCTAGTTTTGGATACACACTTAGTGCAGTTCCATTCTCTATCATAAGTAATATATCGTTGCCTGAGTGCTAGAATGTTCTATGTCCCATTCTAGCACTCAGGCGATGATATACTGAGACCTTCAAAAAATTATTTTATAATTTAAATATTTGATAATCTCACTTTTAAAGAGCATTTTTTTCGAAGCAGTTTATTTATTATTTATTTATTAGGGTTTAACGACAGTTTCAACAGCCAGGGTCACCTCGTGTCGGACAGTTTTACGGGTGGAGGGAGAACCCGCAGAGAACCACCGAGCAACGGCGAGAAACTCTCATACTCCCTAACGTACCAACTCCACACAAGCAGGGTTAGCATTGGTTGAAGACAAGTGCACCATCGACGCACAGTACGCCTCTGTACACAACGCCACCGCGCCCCTACGTGTGCAATCGGGATTAAGCGTCTTACCCAAGGACACAACGCGGTTGCCGCAGGTGGGATTCGAACTGAGGACCTCTCGGCTTGTAGCCTGTATCTTTATCTACTGAGCCACCACGCAGGTATTATTATTCTTGCGCAACCCAGCCTTTATAAAAACTATACAGACAGTTCAGTTTTTTTCTAGTGTATATGAGCTGAGATCTGGAATCTTGATATATTCTGTCATTATAGAAATATGAGTAAGATTTCTGTAAATAAGCAAATGAAGTTGGTATATACAAACACCAACCATCTTGATCATGTTAATAATAACTTTAAATTTGCTTTCAACGGTAGTAAGTTTTAGTAATTAATACGTACCGTACGGCTAATCCAAATTGATCATGCTGGACCTCTAACAGCCTGAATCGGGTACCACAGACCTTTATTTGCTTGACCCACTGGGTTTACGTGCTTGGGTGCACAAGCCCACATATCAGATCTAGTTTTTAAAGAAAGTACATGATTACAGTTGAAACTAGAAGTCCTGTCACAATTTGCGCAGAAAATGCTCGTTAGTTAATGCGCCCCTTACTGCAGAAGAATTAAGTAGTCAGAAATACACAAGAGCTGTGTAATGTAAAATATATAGAGGATATCTACACTATTTTAGTGAATATCGGGAATTATCTCATGAGTGTGGACCTGAAAGTTTGATTTTTCACGAGCGCTTGCGCAGGTGAAAAATAATACTTTCAGGTTCACACGAATGAGATAATTCCCGATTTTCACTAAAATAGTGTAGATTTTCTTTTTATTATATGCTACTTGACATTTTACTGTGCAATATTCAGCCCAATTTCACTGCAAGCAGTTATGTTTCAGGACGACGTTCAAGGCGACGTCACGCGCCGAAGCGTAACGTCATTTAGGAAGGTACTGAAAAAAATTCATCGTGTGGACCTAAAAGTATTATTTTTCACTCGCGCAAGCGCGCGTGAAAAATAAAACTTTCAGGTCCACACTCATGAGATAATTGCAGATACTGACTAAAATAGAGTAGATTTTCTTTTTATTATATACTACAGTTAAAACCAGAAGTCCTGTCCTGAAATGCGCACAAATAGCACGTGTATGAGACATTTTATTGCACAATATCCAGCCCAATTCGATCCCAAATGCGTACCTTTCAAAACAATAACAAAGATCAAGTGATCGTTCCTTCAAGGCGACGCGATGCGGCGTAGCGTGACGTCATTTAGGAAGTTACTGAGAAATATTTCTCGATATCTATCGAGTCGATAGATATAAAGAAATATCTTTTAGATAATTTTCGATAATTCACAAGCTAGCATATAATAAAATGCGATTTTAGCGAGGTCGGTAGTGAAATCACGAACTGAACCGATCAAACAGAAAACAAATATTGAGACTACAGTATGTGGCGGGTGGATTACTATTAGATCGGTGTGGGATAGATTTTTGACATAGTAATTATTGACAGTTTCTGAGGACAAAGGTTAAGAAGAACCTGCAAACTCTCATCCGATATACCCGGTGGTTCATGTGATAAAAGTTTGCATGTGTTTCTTGTGCTGTTATGAACAATTATAAATATTTTTCGAGTGGGGACTATATGGCGCTGCGTTTAAGTAGTAATTCACTCTCTTCATTCTGTTTCTTCAGTCGAATTTTAATATCTGTTTATGTCATTACACGTTGATGTATCGCAGTAGAGGTTAGGGGTTATGTTAATGATGTCTGTCTATTAGGATAGAATTGTACAGGGTTGGAGACGCTGTTTTTGAACAGGAATCGAGTAAGGCTTATGGTGCACTTTGACAAGGAAAAAAGTGAACATACTCAGCGCGCTATTACTTCAAAATATTATATCTCACGTGACTTCCTTGCATTCTGATTGGCTGAAAGATGATACCCTATTTCAAGTAGTTTGCATCCACAGAACTGACCAGGCACTACACGTTTTCTATTTTTAGCACACGACTATATCAGTTTTCTTTTCATACTGGGCGAATAAAACTGATCAGTCTAACTTTAAAAATCGATTCACAGGGGCACAACATCCACAAAACGACCAGGAAAGAAATCTTCGTGGAAAAATATATAGCTTTTCCATTGTTGAAGTCACATTTTTCGAGGCTTCATTTTATTCCTTCAGAAGATGATCCATATCTCGTTTCGAAGAGAATGATCCATACCTGGGTCCAACTTTCATGAGAACGAGTCCAGGATATGAAAAATCGTTTGTTTCGCTGTTCATATTATTTCGCTATTCAATTGTATGTTTTGGGCAGTAAACGAATAAATAATGGAATTCAGTTGAATCTTCTGAGTTTGTATCCCTTGCTGACCCAGTGGGTAATGTATATGTGTGACAAATGCGTGGAAATTATCAAATTGCGTTGTCAAATTTCGAAAATGTTAGTTTTCATTCGCGAGTTGCGCGATTCTAGAATACACAGTTCCGTTTGGGGGAAATGTTTTGTTTACCCTTGCCGACCGATTCAAAATCTGTCTTCTGCTCATATCAATAATCCAAGTTAGCCGTGTTTTGGAAGAAGAAAATGTTTTTTTAAAAACCACATGGTATTTTTTCTATATAACGCTGGTTGGTAGGGCTGCTACCTTGGTAATAGATTAACAAATCGGACAGATGTTTTTCTTGATGGGTGTTCGATATAATACAAGGATTAGTGCATGTCTTGTCGTTGACTACGCCCATATAGTACCCAGTGAGGTGGTGTAGTTCCCTCCGCTTAGCGGAGGGAACTACACCACCTCACTGTGTACTATGTGGGCGTAGTCAACTCCAAGCTATCCACTATTCCTTAAATAGTGCACAATACAGTCAAAAGACTTCTTGTTTCAACTGTACTTGCAAGAGACAAACGATATCTTAGACTCCAATCCTGACGAGTATGTCCCGACAGAATAGTATTGTGTGGGGGTGAGGAGGGAGTCATATCGCCTAACACCTCCTTTAGGAGGCCTCAGGCTTTTGACTCCTTATTTGAATAAGAAATCACCACAAAGCGCTAAAGTCAGTTAAAACTTTCCTAGGCCATGTGGGTTGAAGGAATTACGGTGTTTTCCCGTTGGATTTGTTGTGCTCACTTGGACTTTAGAATCGGTTTATTTTTCTATGATTTTGGGGGAGGCAGATACCACACTCCTCATCCTCAAAGCAGGGTGGGGATCATCGTCCACGTCAAACTGCCGACCTCACTTGAATAACACGATAAGACAATAAATTACGTTTCAACCCCTATGGAGGTACCGCGCCCAAATTAATGGGATTCCTAAGAAGTGAAGCAGTACTTGTTTACTTAAAGCCAGCAATTATTTTCATTGAAAGTTATTTGCAGAAAAGGTGATCTCCCGCTTAATTTGCCAAAACGGTCATTAAATTAAACACTACAGCTATTGGAACTGCTAGCAAAGGATACAATTTCGAAACATCAGCATTTTTAATCATCGGGAGAGCATTGTTTAACAAGCCCCATGCATTGTCCTTGTTGTCTGTTCCAAAGCAACAATATGGCGATTGAGATACGAAAATAACAACTTCAATACACGAAAAAGGCAAGACTGCGCAGGTCATGTGTTGATAACGTGACATGACTAACATCCTCGCCGTCTGATTGGACGAGTGCTCGCATAGTTGTTTCTATGTTTTTCTATGTCTATGGCTCGAGTAGCATATGTCCTCGTTTGAGGTTACAGCGCGAAATATTTGAAATGACGTTGATCGTTTCGCAATTACTTCACCAACGATGTGGCTTGCTTAAGATCAAGTGACATGGACCTTTATCTGTTTCATTTATTATTTGGCCAGTGAGTTGTTGGGTGCAAGAGAGGATCATTTCATTCCACGCCTGTTCTATGAAATCCAGGGGTGCGGTGGGGTTGCGGTAACCGGTTCTCGTCAGATCTCCGAAGTTAAGCAACGTCGAGCCCGGTTAGTCCTCGGATGGGTGACCGTCTGAGCGATCGATTCGGACTCCCGCGTTGTGTCATTGGACAAGGCACTTAACCCCGGTTGTCCACATGGGGGCACGATAACGCCGTGTACTAAGGCGTACTGCACGTCGATGGTGCGCATGTATTCAACCAATCTAAGCATGCGCCTGCTGCAGTGCGGAGTTATGATGTTGGGGAGCTGGCAGTTGCTCGTCGTTGCTCGGTAGTTCTCACCGGGTACTCTGGCTTCCTCCACCCGTGAAACTGTCACGGTCATGATTAGCCATTGTGCATAAATGTGTGACCTTAAACACCAATAAATAAATAAATAAATATTCTATGAAATCCCCATCTACATCAACACTAAACCATGCGGAAAATAAAAAAATCTGTTCCGCACATATGGGCGGAACTGAAATCGTTGACGGACTATTTTTAAATAGAAGCGAAATTTTACTGGAATTTTCTACAAATTGTGCACGCAATTACAATTTGAATCGCTAGCGATAGCTGAAAATCACACATCACACAAAGCACATAGAACACATTGCAACTCAGGGAACGAAATATTAACACAGGTTACCCTCGCAAATGTGGTTGGCGATAAAATGTGTTGTCTGTGTTAGTAGTTGTCAAATGAATTGCCGAGTTTCCTTCTAACAATTGTTTTATAGACGTCAAGGCATGTTGAGGCCGAGGGGCCGCAGGCCTCGAGTTTTATTCTTCCGCGCTGGCAATCGTGTCATATCGATTAACCCATTCACACGCGTGTGTCGTTCTGTGCATTTACTAAACTTGTAATCATTAAAAGTTGCCTGGTACACTTCACGATGTGGAGTTTGGGCTATAGATAGTGTCTTATTGGAACATGTACGTTATTGTAATAACCACGCCATGGTTTGCGGCTGGGTGCTTATGTCTAGCCGAGACTTATAATGTTTTGATATTGCCTGTTGACACATACTTTGACCATGAAATTCTCCCAGAACGTATCACAAAAACGGAAAATTTCATTGGAAACATTTTTATGCATATAGTTTTATGACAGTAGTTAACAATTCAGTTGGTGATCCTTTCGGAGACATCATGTTTCAATTTTAATAGACTATGTTTGTCTGCGTGTAAGCCTGTTTATTGCCCAAATCCGATAACACTCCTTACCTCAAAATATGTCAACAAGGAACAATGTCGTTTCCCTTGAAAAAAACGAAAACAATTTGAATACTTTGTTAAAATATGAAAGCTGCTGCGTGCCAACTCGATTTGTCTGATGGCCAAGACCTGTTCTTATTTATACGAAGCAACTTTAGCCACTGATAACTTGCCTCCGTTTTACAACTATCGCCGAAATGCGATAACAGACTTTCAGGAATCCCTGGAATCATATTCTACGAATTTAGTTGTCGATATGTACATGTATTAAATCGATTTCTATGCAATACAACCTTCATTTAAAAAAAAAAAACACAAAAAGCCAGGGGTTATTCAGAGATTAGATGAATTTCATAATCAGGAAGTTTCACCTGAGATATGTTATCATTAAATGGATATAGCCGCAAAGACAAGTGCATCATCAATGTACTACAGATGAAACTAGAAGTCACGTGACTGTATTGTGCACTACAGTTAAAACTAGAAGTCCTGTCACGAACTGTGCGCTTATCTAGGCTTAATTGCGCGTAGGAATTGCGCGCAATTGCCATATCGAATGACACCCAAAGCATGGCAGGTTCTCCTTTTTACCCATAGCAAACACAAGCAATGTTCCTGCCAATGGACCTCCGGGTTACCCGGAGGTCCATTGGCTGAAACTTTGCTTGTGCACAGGCCCTATGTGCATAATTTGAAAGCCTTGCCATCGTCATAAAGCGTAGATTAGCGCGCAAATCGACGTGCTATCTGTGCGCATTTCAGGACAGGACTTCCAGTTTTAACTGTATTTAAAAGTAACGGCACACGTTTGTCCTTATCAAACTACACCATTAGCGTAACGCCATTCCTGTAGAAAAACAGTGTGTCCAACACTGTACATTTCTTTTCTAGCAAAGAGAGACCATTAACATCATTCCTGACCTCTACTATGATACACGTACATGTAATGACGTCAATAGATATTAAAATTCGATTGAATAAAAAGAATGAAGAGAGTGGATTATTACTTAATCGCTGAGCCATATATTCTCCACTCGAAAAGTATTTACAGTTGTCCATAACAGCACAAGAACTCTTGCAAACTTTCACCTCTTGGAATACCGGGTTACACCCAGTGGTCAATGCTATGAAAGTTTGCAAGTACTTCTTAGATTTTATGTCCTCAGAAATAATTGCAAATAATTACTAAGTGAAAAATGACCCCTTGGACCACCGCGGACCAGTTCAACTCGTTTGTGTACCGGTACAGTATGGGTGGTCCAGACCAGGAGGCGGTCCAGCCCTGGACCGGTACCATACCGTACTTTGTCGTGCGACCCGCAGTAGTTAATGCGTGGTAACTGTACTACTCGGAAGGGTGGCTCGGAAGGGTGGCTCGAAAGGAGTGTCTCCCACTGGGTGTTAGGACTTTTAAAGTTTGTACATCAGTAGTAAGTAAGCTCGGAGCTCGTCTATTCTCCCGGACCAGGATCCATAGGATTCGATGACGTAATTTTTATGTTTTTTTATTTTTTTTAAATTGTTCTAAATTATTTTAATTTTTTTTCTAGTTTTTTTTAGTTTTTTATTTGTTTTTTAATTGATGTTTTAATGATGGGTACTCAGGTGATCAAGATGGCAGATCCCTGCTTGCGTGTGACGTCTAATTTCTCTCGTCCCCGCGTCTTATCAGCAGTTTACAGGTTTGTGCATGAATTCGAATACGAACTTTGAATTGGGAATCACCACTGTCGCGACAAAGACCCACACTCACAACTTTCTCAGATTAACCCCGTCGCTGCCGAGTCTGGTTAAGCCCGTCGTCGTCTCTGATTCGTTGAATACAGCAGAGAAGAAAACGTCCCTTGTGTTAACTAAGGATATTAAGCCATAAACAACAAACGAAATATTTTCAACGATACGAATTTTATTACAGCAATAAAAAATATTTCATGTTTTTTTTTACATTTTATTTCGGCTACAAAACATATTACAGTTCTTTTCACAACACCACAATATAAATATCGTCTGGAGCTTTCTCTAGTCGTCATCTGTATCTATCGGCACATCTACAGTACGTGGAGAGTGGAATGTAACTAAATCACCCGCGGAGTGGAGTTATCACCCAAGTTATAACTTTCAAATTGTGTACATATCGACAAAAACACAAGCAATGTTTCAGCCAATGGGCCTCCGGGTTAAACCCGGAGGTCCATTGGCTGAAACTTTGCTGGTGCTGGTTATGCTTTGCAACAAATTTGAAATTATTGCTCAGGTGGAATCTCCACTCCGCGGGTGATTTAGTGATAATACACCCTCCACTTACTGTAAAAACGTTTTATGTATTAATAAAGGATCAAAAATGTATTTTCATTTCTCAATTGCGTATTTTTCGGCTTCTGATTTCGGAACCATTGTCGCTGAGCAGTTTCTTTTAATTTTCTGCAGATCGGATGTCGTTTGAATATTCGTACGATTTCCGATCCCACGGATCCTGCTCCGGGAGAAAAGGCCAGATCCGATCTTACTACTTGCGTCCTTGACTTTGGGGTCAGATTTCGTATAATATGCGACATTGTTTTTTTATATTCACGTCGCATTGCGGGGTTGATATTTCATCTAAATTTGGGAGAATTCATTTGGATACTCGCGAAAATGTTGCGCGAATTCATACCTGCTATGATTGTCCCAGGATCACACTAGGCCACCATGGTTGAACCTGGGGCTGTCACGATTTTTTAATTTAGGAATCGATTAACCGTCGCAAATAATCGATGATAATCGATTGATCGTAACTAGATGACCCCCATCTCCTTCTCTTTGAAGTCGAGAAAAATGAAGTTGAAGTCAGTTGACCTACCTCAAGTAAACAACGAAGACGATCCTCTTTTAGTTACATTCAAAGCGTTGATGTTCTGAACTTTTGAACCGTCAGTGTACTAATCAAGACCGGTCGGCAGTTGCGAACTTCGCAACTGCCGACCGGTCTTGATTATTACACTGACGGTTCAAAAATTCAGAACATCAAAGCTTTGATGAATGTACCTGAAAGACAAATGCTTCCAATAGCTTCTTGGGGTTTAACATCGATGTTCTTAACTCTTTACCTTTAGAAACAATATTTTTTTCAACATATTTTCTTTTAATTATTAAACGTCTAAAACGGGATATAATTTACCGATTATTCGACAACAAAAAATACTAATCGATTTCGCCGTGACCGATCAACAATCGATTAATCGTGACAGCCCTAGTTGAACCCCCTGTTGTATACTCATAACACATGTAAACCCATTACCCAACACAGCTTTTCAATTTTTAAAACATAAACTGAATTTAATAATTTTTTTACATATTGAACTATTTCTACTCCCACGAATGCACAAGCGTACAGAGTAGTGCAGATGACAATCAAAATCATTACAGCTGTCTATGTGTGAAAAGCGAAAAAAAACACTTTCATTTGCGAGAAGTTTATAGACGGACATATGATCAAATATTTCGTTACATACTCGTTAAAATGGAATCAAATACTTTTTGTTAAAATTAGTTTTAAAAGGTTCCAATTTATGTTGAAAATTTTCAATTTTTATACCAGAACATCGCCTTATTAATTTGTTAGAAAAGGGGGGTTTGGGAGCGCGGTGGCGCAGTAGGTAGAAGTGCAGTCTGCAAGCCGAGAGGTCCACGGTTCGAATCCCACCTGCGGCAACCGCGTTGTGTCCTTGGGCAAGACACTTCATCTCCATTGTCCGCGTAGGGGCACGATGACGCCGTGTACTAAGGCGTACTGCACGTCGATGGTACGCATGTCTTCAACCAATGTAACCCTGCCTGTGCTGCAGTGCGGAGTTACGATGTTGGGGAGCTGGCAGCTGGTCGTCGTTGCTCGGTGGCTCTCTCCGGGTACTCCGGCTTCCTACACCCGTAAAACTGTCACGGTCGTGATTAGCCATTGTGCATAAATATGTGACCTTAAACATCAATAAATAAATACTGATGGGGTTAACTTAAAAAATGTACTAAATCCTCATGAGGAAATTTGGACGGACATAGATTTGATTAAAACAAAACTTAATTTTTTTTGTTCTAAAAACATATTTCGGTTCCATTTAACTTTGAAAAGCTGTGTTTTTCTACCTTTGTGACCTTGCGGCAGATAATATCTCTACTCCCCTAATGTCAAAAGCTGTGTGTTTCTACCTTTGTGACCTTGCGACAGATAATACCTCCACTCCCCTAATGTCAGTCAGCACAGTTAATTTCTAACGTCTGGAGAATAGAGTGTGATGCTTATAGTTTGCACATGGGCGGCGGAACCTAGGGACTGGGGAGGGGGGCTTCAGACCCTCCACCTTTTTGCCAGGCCATTTTTTGTATGCATATATTTTTTTTAACAGAACCAATGACTGGGGAAACAAGGGGCGGATCCAGAGCCTCCCCATATTTTCGTCAGCTATGTTTCTCTCATACTGGTTCAGTTTCGATGGATTTAGGATAATTTTTTGCAGTAAGTAGCAGCAAACGCTAAAATGTATACAGTCTCTTAAAAAATCGGTTAACTGAAGTAGATCGTAATCTTCCAGATATAATTGAGTATCAAATTCACCCCCAGACAAGATAATCCACAGACAGTATAATTGCTGTTAACGTCAGGTAAAGTATACAGGTGAGGTCTATTTGTCAGCTTTGGTCGTTACGACCAAAGCTGATAAATAGACCTCACCTGTATGCTTTACCGACGATTTTTAAAGTCTCTCAAAGTGTGAAATCTTTCAAATACATCTCCTGAAAAATCTCAAAATATTAGCTTAGATGCATGGTAATGGGAGTTTTGGGACACTAGAATTTAAAATTTTGGTACCACGGGCCGAACCATGGTCGTCCCGTCATATCGACGACCATCCATCGCCCGACCCAGCCACCCCCTCCCCCCCCCCCCCCCACACACACACAAAAGCGTTTCACCGCCCCTTTTGGATGTGTGTTTGTATCAATAAGATGAAAATAGAATGTAAATGTCCACTTCTGAGATTAGTTTTGGACACAACTGAAAACGTTGAAGACTTTTGTCAAGAAAGAAGAGAAGAACGTGAGTTACTCGCTAATTCAAATTCTTAATTAATTTGTGAAGTTAATCAGACATTGTTATCTATTTTGTTCTCGCATAATAGTATATATTATTACGTAGGAACAAAATTGAGTAAAAACATCTAATATGAAGATACTAAAGTTAACAGGAAACTATTGTAGGGCTGTCACGATTAATCGATTAATCGATTGTTGCTCGGTCACGGCGAAATCGATTAGTATTTTTCGTTGTCGAATAATCGGTAAATTATATCCCGTTTTAGACGTTTAATAATCAAAAGAAAATATGTTGAAAAAACAATTGTTTCTAAAGGAAAAGAGTTAAGAACATCGATATTAAACCCCAAGAAGTAATTGGAAGCATTTGTCTTTCAGGTACATTCATCAAAGCTTTGGTGTTCTGAACTTTTGAACCGTCAATGTAATAATCAAGACCGGTCGGCAGTTGCGAAGTTCGCAACTGCCGACCGGTCTTGATTATTACACTGACGGTTCAAAGGTTCAGAACATCAAAGCATTGAATGTAACTAAAAGAGGATCGTCTTCGTTGTTTACTTGAGGTAGGTCAACTGACTTCAACTTCATTTTTATCAACTTCAAAGAGAAGGAGATGGGGGTCATCTAGGTACGATCAATCGATTATCATCGATTATTTGCGACGATTAATCGATTCCTAAATTTTAAAAATCGTGACAGCCCTAAACTGTTGTGGAGGACAGTTTGGGTCTCTGATGTTGCGGCGACAATTACATGTACATGACAAATATGATCGAGTGTGCTTCGAAGCGTGAAAAATCACGAGAGATTTCTCGAAATTCTGGCGCTTATTTCAGAAGTATATTACTAAATGTTTGCTAAGCACCACATATTTGACACATCATTGTGAAATTTTCTTGGGACGCATTTGCGATATTTTTGGTGGACATGATTGAGGCATGTGTTGAGGTGGTCCCCAGTGTTTACATTAGCTCTCTTGACAGACAGACTTTTCGTGACAGTCATGGAAAGCATGTACTTCTTGATTTCCATGATATTTTCCTGTACTGTCTATATGTACTTGAGATGTTTAGAGCATTCAGTCTTCATTTCATCACAACCCCTTGTGATTTAATGATTGAATATGTCGAATGCAAATGTAAGAAGACATTTGTGTGAAGCAAAAATGTTGAGGGCGGTAGGGATGGTGGAACAAGGGGCTACCCATCGTCAGGTTGGTGAAGCCCTTGGGGTGCACCATACGGTGATCATCAGAGCCTGGGCAAGATGTCAGCAGCATGGTACACCTTGTCGGACGACATGATAATGGTAGAGACAGGGCATCATCTGCAGCTGAAGACCGTTTTTTGATCATTCAGGCCCGTGGGAACCGCTCTGTCACAGCAACCCAGCGTCGCAGCAACCTTCAGGATGCATCCGGGGTAAATGTTTCGACGCGGACTATCCAGGCAAGGTTGCGCGAAGGTGGTCTCCGATCGAGAAGACCATGTATTCGCATTCAGCCGTCCCAGAACCACCGCCAGGTACCATATGAACGGGCCATGGATTACGTTGGATGGACCAGAGAAGATTGACGACCTGTCGTTTTTACAGATGAGTCAAGGTACTGCCTAAACAATGCAGATATGCGTTCTAGGGTATGGAGAAGACCATGAGAGCGATTCCATGCAGCCAGCGTTGCTAAGCATGACCGCTATGGTGGAGGGTCAATAATGGTCTCTTGCGGCATCAGTTGCGATGGGCGTACAAAGCTCTGTGTCCTTGACTGTGGTACATTGACTGTACAGCGGTATATCGATGAGATCCTGGATGCCCACGTCAGATTATATGTAGGTGCAGTGGGTGGTAGATTTATTCTGATGGACGATAATGCCCGTCCTCATGTTGCCCATTTCATCGGGGAGTATCGACAGAGGGAGGGGATTGAGCGTATGGAGTGACCAGCAAGATCCCCTGACCTCAGTCCAATTGAACATGTCTGGAATGAGTTGCAGCTTGCATTTCAGTCCGTCCAGTCCAACCAAGAAGTGTCCTGGAGCTAGGCACAATACTGGTTCAAGAATGGAACAACATCCCACAAAGGACCATCTGGAACCTGATTGGAAGCATGAGACCGCGTTGTCAAGTTCTAATTAAAAGTAATAGGTCTTTTACCCAAAATGTCCATTTTTCATGGTTATCGTATTTAAAAGCTAAAAAATAATGTCAAACACAAATAAAATCTTAATTTATGTTCTTAAATTATTGAAGATATAATTAAATATAAAATATATACACTTTTCATAACAATATTTAAACTAAAACGTAAAACAGGTAGTTGGATATTCTTGGTGCTTAGCAAACTTTGAGTAGTATAGAAATAGTTCAATACGTTACAAATATGGATGTCAATGAAGCCGGCGCATTGAGCCATTTCCAATGAAAGACATATTGTACAATTGTATTGACAAGGTGTCAAGATATTTCGGATCATCTTAGCCTTGTATTAGTTAATTTGTTAAGTAAAGGGTTAAAAATGACTCGATTCTTTTCACGCGAATCCAAGCAGAGGTGCAGCGAGAGCCTACATGGATACTCGCTGGTTTTGTTGCGCTAATCTTTGCGCGAATCGATTCTCGGATTCTCTTCGAAAGAAAAGCCCTGCATTGGTCGCTCTGAGTTCGGTTCCATTGGCAAAAAGGACGTAGGAAGCATCTCTACTTGGTCGGGGGAAGGCCGGAGCATGATCGTGGAAGTCAGCTACAAACTTTTGTATCTAAATGGTTGCTATACGCCGAGGTTGGATGGTAGGAATACAATACATAAAGTTACATTGTGACCAACTCAACTCTCGGGTTGAACAAAGTGCACATTTTGGGCAACACATTCTAAACACCATTTGAAACCACAAAACTGTGCACTTTGTCAACTTCAAAGGCTGAAGAACAGACAAATCATACGAAAGAATCTTTGATCGCCTGTTAAAAGTGAGACTCTGCAACTCTTAACTCTCTCTCTCTCTCTCTCTCTCAATTATTTTTTTTTTCTGACAGAAGTTGACAGTTGGGGAGAATACGTCCCCACCCTCTATTTGATTGATTGGTGTGTCACTGCTTTGAAACCACAGACCGGGTATTGACTGTTGGTAGTGTAGTATCCAGTGCCTTCTGATTGTTAAAGAATCGTATTCCATATATTATATATTTGTTAGGGCCCCGCCGTGAGGCGGACGCCATATAGTGATCGCTCTGTCCGTGCGTCCATCCGTATGTCCGTCCGTAACAAAACTTGTCCGGGCTGTAATTTTTCTCTCTTAATTGATAAGGTTTTGATATTTGACATGTGGGTTACCATGCTCTGACCTTGAACTTTGACCTCAAGGTCAAATTATTCCGAATTCGGGGTTCTTTTCTGACAAGTTCGTGTCCGGGCTGTAACTTGTTTCCCTTAATAGATAGGGTTTTGATATTTGGAATGTGGGTAGATTATCTCAGTACGATGTGTCGCGTACCACGGTTGCCATGCTTTGTCCTTGAACTTTGACCGCAAGGTAAAATTATTCCGAATTCGGGATTCTTTTCTGACAAGTTCGTGTCCGGGCAGTAACTTTTTTCCCTTAATAGATAGGGTTTTGATATTGATATTTGGTATGTGGATAGATTATCCCAAGACGGCGTGTCGCGTACCAAGGTTGCCATGCTTTGGCCTTGAAGTTTGACCTCAAGGTCGAATTATTCAGATTTTTTTTTCTGACAAGTTCGTGTCCTGCCTGTAACTTGTTTCCCCTTAATAGATAGGGTTTTGATATTTGGTATGCGGGTAGATTATCTCAAGACGACGTGTCGCGTACCAAGGTTGCCATGCTTTGACCTTGAAGTTTGACCTCAAGGTCAAATTATTCAGAATTTGTTTTTTTTCTGACAAGTTCGTGTTCGGGAAGGGATTTTAATCAGATTTTATCTATTGCTTGAAATATTTTAGTATTACGGTTCACATCAGTTTATACCTAACATCGGTTAGTTGCTGCGGGGCACGCAGAGATGGATTCCATCTCCGTGATATCTAGTTATTTCTATATCCATTAGAGATATTTATACTGCGATATCATCATGACCATGCCCACACAGAAAGGTTTAAACACTGACCAAACAGTCGCTCAGTCAGTCAGTCGACAAATCATTTAGACAACCCTCTCCATGTCCCAATGACTGATTATATATAGAATTTTGGAAAGTTCAACTGAAAGCAATTTTTGTTGTGATTGCCATGTCGTCTGACAAGGTGTACCGTGCTGCTGAAATCTTGCCCAGGCTCTGATGATCAGCGTATGGTGCACCCCAAGGGCTTCACCAACCTGACGATGGGTAGCCCCTTGTTCCACCATCCCTACCGCCCTCAACATTTTTGCTTCACACAAAATGTCTTCTTACATTTGCATTCGACATATTCAATCATTAAATCACAAGGGATTGTGATGAAATGAAGACTGAATGCCTTAAACATCTCACGTACATATAGACAGTACAGGAAAATATCATGGAAATCAAGAAGTACATGCTTTACATGACTGTCACGAAAAGTCTGTCTGTCAAGAGAGCTAATGTAAACACTGGGGACCACCTCAACACATTCCTCAATCATGTCCACCAAAAATATCGCAAATGCGTCCCAAAAAAATTTCACAATGATGTGTCAAATATGTGGTGCTTAGCAAACTTTTAGTAATATACTTCTGAAATAAGGGCCAGAATTTCGAGTAATCTCTCGTGATTTTTCACGCTTCGAAGCACACTCGATCATATTTGTCATGTACATGTAATTGTCGCCGCAACGTCAGAGACCCAAACTGTCCTCCACAATAGTTTAAGGCTGTCACGATTTTTTTTAAATTTAGGAATCGATTAATCGTCGCACATGATCGATGATAATCTATTGATCGTACCTAGATGACCCCCATCTCCTTCTCTTTGAAGTCGAGAAAAATGAAGTTGAAGTCAGTTGACCTACCTCAAGTAAACAACGAAGACGATCCTCTTTTAGTTACATTCAAAGTTTTGATGTTCTGAACCTTTGAACCGTCAGTGTAATAATCAAGACCGGTCGGCAGTTGCGAACTTCGCAACTGCCGACCGGTCTTGATTATTACACTGACGGTTCAAAAGTTCAGAACATCAAAGCTTTGATGAATGTACCTGAAAGACAAATGCTTCCAATTACTCCTTGGGGTTTAACATCGATGTTCTTAACTCTTTACCTTTAGAAACAATTGTTTTTTCAACATATTTTCTTTTGATTATTAAACGTCTAAAACGGGATATAATTTACCGATTATTCGACAACGAAAAATACTAATCGATTTCGCCGTGACGGAGCAACAATCGATTAATCGATTAATCGTGACAGCCCTACAATAGTTCCCTGTTAACTTTAGTATCTTCATATTAGATGTTTTACTCAATTTTGTTCCTACGTGATAATATATACTATTATGCGAGAACAAAATAGATAACAATGTCTGATTAAATTCACAAATTAATTAAGAATTTGAATTAGCGAGTAACTCACGTTCTTCTCTTCTTTCTTGACAAAAGTCTTCAACGTTTTCAGTTGTGTCCAAAACTAATCTCAGAAGTGGACATTTACATTCTATTTTCATCTTATTGATACAAACACACATCCAATAGGGGCGGTGAAACGCTTTTCAAAGTGTGTGTGTATGGGGGGGGGGGGGGGGGTGTGGCTGGGTCGGGAGATGGATGGTCGCCGGAATAAAGGGACGACCATGGTTCGGCCCGTGGTACCAAAATTTTAAATTCTACGGTCCCAAACTCCATTGCCATGCATCTAAGCGAATATTTTGAGATTTTTCAGGAGATGTATTTGAAAGATTTCACACTTTGAGAGACTTTAAAAATCGTCGGTGAAGCATACAGGTGAGGTCTCTTTATCAGCTTTGGTAACGACCAAAGCTCATAAATAGACCTCACCTGTATACTTTACCTGACGTTAACAGCAAATATACAGTCTGTGGATTATCTTGTCTGGGGTGAATTTGATACTGCAATTATATCTGGAAGATTACGATCTACTTCAGTTAACCGATTTTTTAAGAGACTGTATACATTTTAGCGTTTGATGCCACTTACTGCAAAAAATGATCCAAAATCCATCGAAACTGAACCAGGACGAGAGAAACATAGCTGAGGAAAATATGGGGAGGCTCTGGATCCGCCCCTTGTTTCACCAGTCATTGGTTGTGTTAAAAAAATATATGCGTACAAAAAAAGGGCTCGGCAAAAAGGTGGAGCGTCTGAAGCCCCCCTCCCCAGCCTCTAGGTTCCGCCGCCCCTGTTCAAACTATAAGCATCACATTCTATTCTCCAGACGTTAGAAATTAACTGTGCTGACTGACATTAGGGGAGTAGAGGTATTATCTATCGCAAGGTCACAAAGGTAGAAAAACACAGCTTTTCAAAGTTAAATGGAACCGAAATATGTTTTTAAAACAAAGAAAATTAAGTTTTGTTTTAATCAAATCTATGTCCGTCCAAATTTTCTCATGAGGATTTAGTATATTTTTGAAGTTAACCCCATCAGTCTTTTCTAACAAATTAATAAGGCGATGTTCTGGTATAAAAATTGAAAATGTTCAACATAAATTGGAAGCTTTTAAAACTAATTTTAACAAAAAATATTTGATTCTATTTTAACGAGTATGTAACGAAATATTTGATCATATGTCCGTCTATAAACCTCTCGCAAATGAAAGTTTTTTTTTTCGCTTTTCACCCATAGACAGCTGTAATGATTTTGATTGTCATCTGCACTACTCTGTACGCTTGTGCATTCGTGGGAGTGGAAATAGTTCAATACGTAAAAAAAATATCAAATTCAGTTTATGATTTAAAAATTGAAGCGTGAGGCGGACGCCATATAGTGATCGCTCTGTCCGTGCGTCCATCCGTATGTCCGTCCGTAACAAAACTTGTCCGGGCTGTAATTTTTTTCTCTCAATTGATAAGGTTTTGATATTTGACATGTGGGTTACCATGCTCTGACCTTGAACTTTGACCTCAAGGTCAAATTATTCCGAATTCGGGTTTCTTTTCTGACAAGTTCGTGTCCGGGCTGTAACTTTTTTCCCTTAATAGATAGGGTTTTGATATTTGGTATGTAGGTAGATTATCTCAGTACGATGTGTCGCGTACCACGGTTACCATGCTTTGTCCTTGAACTTTGACCGCAAGGTAAAATTATTCCGAATTCGGGGTTCTTTTCTGACAAGTTCGTGTCCGGGCTGTAACTTTTTTCCCTTAATAGATAGGGTTTTGATATTTGGTATGTGGATAGATTATCTCAAGACGGCGTGTCGCGTACCAAGGTTGTCATGCTTTGACCTTGAAGTTTGACCTCAAGGTCAAAGTATTCAGATTTGTTTTTTCTGACAAGTTCGTGTCCTGCCTGTAACTTGTTTCCCTTAATAGATAGGGTTTTGATATTTGGTATGTGGGTAGATTATCTCAAGACGACGTGTCGCGTACCAAGGTTGCCATGTTTTGACCTTGAAGTTTGACCTCAAGGTCAAATTATTCAGAATTTGTTTTTTTTTCTGACAAGTTCGTGTTCGGGAAGGGATTTTAATCAGATTTTATCTACTGCTTGAAATATTTTAGTATTACGGTTCACATCAGTTTATACCTAACATCGGTTAGTTGCTGCGGGGCCCGCAGAGATGGATTCCATCTCCGTGATATCTAGTTATTTCTATATCCATTAGAGATATTTATACTGCGATATCACCATGACCATGCCCACACAGAAAGGTTTAAACACTGACCAAACAGTCGCTCAGTCAGTCAGTCGACAAATCATTTAGACAACCCTCTCCATGTCCCAATGACTGATTATATATTTTGAATTTTGGAAAGTTCAACTGAAAGCATTTTTTGTTGTGATTGCCAAGTGACTGTTTTATTTTTATATTTTCTGATACATTGCATAACTTTCTGCACAGTGATGTCAAAATAAGAACATATCAACCTGATTTTGCTGATGATGATTTGTATTACCCGGTAAACGCATGCGTGGACATTACCGCCTATGTGGGGTTTATGACCCATCCACGACGATTATACTGTAATTAAAAAAACTTAGAATGTTAGGTTCTGGTCCCTCGCCGTGACGAGAACGCTCGACAACTCCGCCTATGAGTCTCACCCGTTCGTTAGTTTGTTTAGTGGAGTTTACGACACTTTCGTCATCCAGGGATGAAGTGTCTTGACCAGGGACACAGACTGGATTACGGTGGTCAGAAAAGGACAGTTGACCTTTCGATCCCCAGTCCAGTTCTCTTACCAATGAGCAACGGCGCTCCCTGTCTAGTTTAAAGCCCTTAAAGTCCCACACATATGAGAAATTTCAGTCCCGAACACCCACCAATGGGAGGGCCATACCCACCCCACCTCAGGCCTACGATACCCCCCATTCCACTCACAATTGTAAGGGTTCGGTGTAAGGCTCCTGAGAATGTTTTGAAAAGTCAATACCCCCAGAGTGATTCTGGGGCCCTCTGGCGCTTCAATTTTCCCATTTTGATGGGGGGGGGGGGGGGCTGCAATATGTAGGGAGACTGGGGCGCTGGTCATGTCCATCCCACCCTGGATACGCCACTGAACTGCCCAACACAGGTAGCACATCCGACCAGTTGTATGGCTGACTGTGGGTGTGGTGTAAGTCCAAGTATCAAATCTTATCTCGTTGGGGACTACATGCTTACTATCAAAATCTGATCGATATTTAACTGGTTGAGTGCCACTATCAAGGATTTTACAAAATGAGGGTTCCAGTGCAAAAGTCAACATTTTACATGCTGTTGTTTACCTTTCTGTCAAATGCAAATAATATGTTGTTTGTATGAATTCACTTTATTATTGTGGACACTCTCCAATAATTTGTATCAAATCAGATTTTGAATAACAGATTATGACGATCAAAAACAATCTAGCCCTCAAACAATTAATACTACAATCCGGCCAATATCCCTGTTAGTTAAAAGGTTAACACTGTTGTTCTCTTGGAAATCATCTGGTATAGGACGTCGGTTTCGATTGCTTCCAATAACGTTTGCAGTTAACACTAGAAGTCCTGTCATGCAATGCGCACAAACTGCACGTCGATCCGCGCGTTAATCGACGCGTTATGACCACAGTAAGGCTATCAAATTATGAACATACGGTCTGTGCACAAGCAATGTTTCAGCCAATGGAACTCCGGGTAACCCGGAGGTCAATTGGCAGAAACATTGCCTGTGTTTGTTATGAGTAACCAGGAGAACCTGCCGTGTTTTGGATACCATTCGATATGGCAATTGCGCGCAATTCCTACGCGCAATTAAGCCTAGATAAGCGCACAGTTCTTGACAGGACTTCTAATCTTAACTGTAAATACAATTAGAATTCTTATTTTAGGAATACGTGTTTTTTTCGTTTGTTTCACCATCACTGTTCACACAACAACGGAGAGAGAGACACGTTCACTGTTCGATCCTGACCAGCTGTAGCTGCGTTGTATAACACCTAATCCCGGTTACCTTCGTGGAGGCACGGCGGTACGGTGTGCTAAGACGTACTGCACGTCGGTGATCTACTTGTTTTCAGCCGTTGCTACTTCTGCTTGTGCAGAGTTAGTATCTTCCAATGTCTGATAGTTGCTCGCCGCTGCTGGTAGTTCTCTCTGGGTACTGTGGCTTCCTTCAGCCTTAACATTGTCCGACACGACGTGACCCTAGTTGTTGAAAGTGTCGTGAAATCTCCAAACAAAAAACTTAACAAACCATACATCATTACTGCTTCGGCCTTCGTCGCACCTGCCTTAACTGTGATTACGCTAGTGAGTAACTTTAGTTTGTAACATGTTAGGGATGCGGACCGGACCGCAAAAAAAACGGTACGGTCCGCCGTCCAGGGTTGGACCGTGAACCGGACCGGACCGCCGCCATTGGGTCGCTTTGGTTCGGTCCACACATAGTGTTCCGCTACTGGACCGGTTCGCAGACTTTAATACATGGATGTATATCTAGCTTTAACACTGAGGTTATCGATTACAATAAGCCATTTTATAAAGTCAGACATTGCCGCTTTAGAGGCAAGAAGTCTAGCGAGACACTTTCTAAAACGCGTTTCATACAGCCATCTTCTCTAACTTGACAGCTTACATCCAGAACAAAAACAACGATCCTTGAAAGGAATAAACGTTTTACAGAAATATCGTCTTTAACCTTTGATCTCTGAAATGAAAATGTCTGAAATTACGAAGCCACTTATACAATCACCATGTTCTCGACAATTGGGCCTATATCTGACACATTGGGTAATTTGGGAAATACCCAATGTGTCAGATATAGGCCAAAATGTCAAGAACACGGTTGTTGTATAAGTGGTTTCGTAATTCCGATTGGTAGTAACATGCATACTGCCAGTGACAGTGACTGATGTCAGATAAGATATCGAGTTGGGAATTACCATGTCAAGCTGTCAACTAACCTTCATAGGCTCATATACATTTCAGTGTACTAAGATATGTTGCAAATCGCGATGTAGCCTATAGTTGGTAATATCTAAATCCAAGCCACTACATCCAATACCGAATACCGGTACACATACCTGCATGTCGGAAATTGACCAATCTATCTGGAATATGTCAGGTGCAAATGCTAAGAACAAAACGTTTTTGTGCGGAAAGGCTTGGAGCACTAATAACATTTAGTCTGCAGTTCACGTTCCTGTTATCCTCCATGTGCTATATGACATATAACATGTGCAGGATAGACAGTGGCGGCGCCAGAAATGTTTTTGTGGTGGGGCAACTAGGGGGGCAGACTCCCATGAAGGGTGGCAAATACGTAAACGATCATATCATTACTTTGTTATGAGGTAGTCCAAACTTGGACCCAAAGTCCGTAATATACTTTTTTGGTTTGGTACGTCCTGTGGACGTACCAAACCAAAAAATTATATTACGGACTTTGGGTCCAAGTTTCGACTAAATGTAATGGTAATTAGCGGTCCTCCTTTCAAAAAATCCTGGATCCGCGTCTGGTGGGTCTGTGCGTGAGAGAGAGAGAGAGAGAGAGAGAGAGAGAGATATAAATAATTGAACAGTGCAAGGGAGATAATGCCCGTCTGTCATAATGCGAAATCCATGAATTTTTTTAGACAAGGGATATGGATAGACATGCCTTTGTTGGCTCATAACTTAATTATAACTTATAAGTATTTGCATCCGAGTCTTTAAATCTCTACTGTCTGGATGTGTTCATCAGCTAGCCTGAGGCTTTGGGCTAAGTGTGTATGGGAAATTATTGGGAATAAAAAAAGAGAGGGGTGTGTGTGAGAGAGAGAGTGACTGAATGTGTTTGTGTGTGAGGGTGGATGGGAATGCATGCGAGATGGTTGGGGGGGGGGGCAACTGGGGGGCAAAGCCTTCGTTTAGGGGGCAAATGCCCCCCCCCCCCCCCGTAGCGCCGCCACTGAGGATAGAGGGGAATGTGAACTAAGAATCCATAGTGAGTCAGTCACAAGTTGTAAAGATGTATATTCGCTCTCTAAATTCTCTATAATGATGGCTATCAGAAAATATATAAAAATTAGGGCTGTCACGATTACTCGATTAATCGATTGTTGATCGGTCACGGCGAAATCGATTAGTATTTTTCCTTGTCGAATAATCGGTAAATTATATCCCGTTTTAGACGTTTAATAATTAAAAGAAAATATATTGAAAAAAACTATTGTTTCTAAAGGTAAAGAGTTAAGAATACGATGTTAAACCCCGAGAAGCTATTGGAAGCATTTGTCTTTCAGGTACATTCATCAAAGCTTTGATGTTCTGAACTTTTGAACCGTCAGTGTAATAATTAAGTCCGGTCGGCAGTTGCGAAGTTCGCAACTGCCGACCGGTTTTGATTATTACACTGACGGTTCAAAAGTTCAGAACATCAAAGCTTTGAATGCAACTAAAAGAGGATCGTCTTCGTTATTTACTTGCGGTAGGTCAACTGACTTCAACTTCATTTTTATCGACTTCAAAGAGAAGGAGATGGGGGTCATCTAGGTACGATCAGTCGATTATCATCGATTATTTGCGACGATTAGTCGATTCCTAAATTAAAAAATCGTGACAGCCCTAATAAAAAGACACTACACATTTCCACAAAGTGCATACAATGTATTATTATGTCTCAAAGTTAGTTTGTCCAATCAAAATGCTGGAATACCTTCTAAAGATTCCACCGTATCGGGTTACTCACCTGATATTAATTAATATCAGGTGAGTAGCCGCCATTACTATTTTGATGCAATTCCCCTCACTTCGAATTTTCAAAATCTGAATTAAAACAAAATAAGAGAATTTAGGTTCCGAAAATATTTTCAAGATACCGTATTTTGTGATTTAAAACATTAAATATGTAAAAAGATGGGCAGAAGATAATATTTGTAGTCTGAAAAGTTCTTTGTTTTACGACTCACTATAAATAATAAATGAACAAACTTGTTTTTGAAACATTCCGATCAAACAGAATTAACAGAAAGTCGGTGTGCGTTTCAGATTCAACTTCAAAGTTCAAGTTGCGTTATTGTTATTGTTTGCTCTGCAGTAAAAAAGTGATTTTTAATGTTCAAAACTGCTTTATTAGTCCTTTTTGGGTAGAAACAACAGTAAATGTACGCAAGGGGCCTCCAGATTATGCCGAGTTGGCAAGCAGCACTGATCTCAGTGGCAAGCAGCGATTCGTTTCATTTGTAAACAAGTACGGCAATCGCCCTTCGCAAAGTGATGATTTGTTTACAATTACCATGGTTACACGTACCGGTGCCTGTTACTGTTCATGATTCTGCGCGGTGCTATCAATAGTGGTTTCTGAAAAATAAATTCCGGGCCGTTGTTTGTTTATGGAGAAAATTATTAATCGCTTGATTTACATGGACTTTCGACATAATAAATATGTTACTTGGCGTGTAGCTTATATTATATAACATACCCAGAGTTACCAAGCTTTCCCGTCAGATACAAGTAACTCGATGTTTTCTTTAAAACAAACGCGTATACCAATTCAATCATTGTAAAATATCTTTAAAGCAAATGTGTTAAAATTTTAATTTGGTATTACCAAAAGTCAGATTTTCACACATTAACTTCATTTGAGGTATTTTGCAATGATTGGACCGGTCCGGAACCTGTCCAGGCAAGAATATTGGACCACCTGGTGTTGGAGCGGTACGGACTGGACCACCTCTTCCCTGGCCGGACCACCACTGGCGGTCCGGTCCGGTCCGCATCCCTATAACATGTGCTGTTTAATTAATGGTTTTTTTTTTCAGAAACCACGATGGGTGTGGTGGATTCGACAGTACTTTATCTGAGAGTTATTGGGCTGTGTGGGTTTCTAGCATTCGTATATGTGAACAGAATTCTTATGAAATACATCCCACCATACAAAAACGTCGTTGTAGCTGTGTTAAACCGGATTCCTTTACCACCATCAGAGCTTAACGTACAGGAAGTGGTTAGAGACTCGGTACAGAACAACGCTTTTGTCGCCCATTTGTGGGAAAGTGGCTTGCAGCAGATTTTTATGGGAGCCAAGAGAGGGACGACAGCGAAAGATTTCGAAATTTATTCACTAGATGATCTTTCAAAACGTCGTATATCGGACCTTGCTCAAACAGGCAGACCCCTGATTCTCAACTTTGGCAGCTGTACCTGACCTCCCTTTATGACAAATCTGGCAAAATCTCTCGAACTTTCACGACAGTTTGATGAGTTTGCCGATTTTATTTTTGTGTACATCTCTGAGGCACACCCGACTGACGAATGGGCAATTAGCTCCAATAAATACAAAATACAGCAACACAAAACCCTCAAAGATAGAGCCGAAGCTGCAAAACAACTGGAAGGAGTCATTGGTGGTTCGTGTCCGATATACTTGGACAGTTTGGAAAACAGTGTTACACGGTACTATGCGGCCCTACCAGAGCGTTTGTATGTGCTACAAGACGGAGTCATTGTTTATCAGGGAGGTGCCGGGCCTTTTGGTTACAATCCAGACGAACTTCGTGACTGGTTGAAGCAGCGGTTTCAAGAATAAATAATTGATTGCATCACAGACTAATAAAGCGGCCCATACACTATCAATATTATTGACAATAATATTGAGTAAATAATATTGACAATATATTTTTTGCCACAAACTACTCAATAGTTTCTTCAATATTTTCGGTCATTTCTTCGTTTGCCACCGCGCTGTGAACATGGATCCACTTGTGGGTTTAGGCGTGGTACTGGCCCTGAGTAACGAAAAACAAAATAAAAAGAAATGGTGGACTAAACGATGTTTTTTAGAAAGACACACATTTGGTCACGGTGCCCTTGTGGAGGAACTCCGGGTTAATCAACCTGATGATTTCAGAAACTTTCTTCGAATGGATGAAGATTCATTTAAAGAGCTGCTACGGTTGGTTACATCTTTAATAGAGAAAAAAGACACAAAGATGCGCGATGCAATACCACCGATGGAACGATTATCAGCCTCATTGCGTTTTTGCCTACTGGAAATACATTTGAAGACCTGAAATATTACGTAATATTATTGACGGAACCCACACACTATCAATATTATTGACGGTCGTAAAATATTGAAGAAAATATTTCAGAGATCTCAGATATTCATCAATAATATTGATCAGTCTTCAATATCTCCCACACACTGGCAATAATATTGTCAATACTTATTGACAATATTATTGTCAATAATATTGATAGTGTATGGGCCGCTTTTTAATACATCAGTGGTGTTAGCTTGAACAAAGTCACCTTAATATTAAACTCTGATTTTACTTCTGTTTACACGCAATAGAATATTAGGGTCATTCAGACGAGTTTTGTATTTATTTATTTTAATAATTCATTTTTCTCATACAGTCGTTTAACCATTTACTCAACGTAACGCCCAAAACTGCTATCTACTAAAATTGCTGTTCAAATTTTATTATTTTTGTCTCAAAAACATAGCTCAGGACCCTCAATGATACGAGCTCGTTCTGCTCGTTCCATTGAGGGATTTATAAGCTGTGTTTTTGAGAAAAAAAGTAAATTTATACGTATTTAACCCTTTTCCCAACGTAACGGCCAAAACCAGTCAGCGTCGATCTCGTTCCAAAGAGGGGACATAACCTATGTTTTTGAGACAAAAAATAAAAAAAATAGTTATTCAAGAATTATGTTTGCAAGTGTCGTCTGCCTTCCGTGGTAGGTAAAGGGTTAAGAGACTTTTCATTAGGTGTTGTCTGCGCTTCCGATTATGTGAGGGGGTAAAATGTATTGCGTACATTCGCGGTGTACATGTATTTCACGCCAGGCCTGTAAATATCGACAGATAATGTTTTAAATATATATACCTTTTTTTGCAAATAGCTCATAAAAAAGATTAGAGGTGAATTTGAAAATTATGATCGGTCAAAAAAAACATTTCATTTTTTTCCTCAGCCTTGTGTGTCTCAGTAGCAAAGTCTTATCTGCTTGAATAAACGCCCATTATTAGACAAATACAGGTACCTGTATGTTATAGAAATACACGTTCATCCACCATATTGGAGGTAAGTACATGTAATACAGAATAAACATATGGTGTTTTCAAGGAAAACAAAATACGAGTATGATTAAGAATGAAACCAACGAGCCTCTGGCGAGTCGGTTTCATTCTTAATTCTACGAGTAGAATACCTTTTTTACGGGAAAACACTATACGTTTATTTTGTTTATCCCATAAATCTTTTACATGGCAGTGCGGCGAAAGCGTGCTGTTACTCTCTACAACAGAGCGAGAAGTGAGGAGCACATTGATCCAATTCGAAGACAAGCAAAATTGCCAAAGTGAAAAAGGTGCAGTGATACATGTCTGTCTAAAAATAATTCCCCTACAAACCTGAGCTAAACTTGCAAAAATACCTTACTAAATGAACAATGTGTAGTGTTTTCTACTGGCATTGTGTAAAGCGGCCCATACACTATCAATATTATTGACAATAATATTGTCAATAAACGGTATTGACAATATTATTGCCAGTGTGTGGGAGATATTGAAGATTGATCAATATTATTGACAAATATCTGAGATCTCTGAAATATTTTCTTCAATATTTTACGACCGTCAATAATATTGATAGTGTGTGGGTTCCGTCAATAATCTTACGCAATATTTCATTAAATCTGAAGTCACCGCAGCGTAAACATGGCAAAGAACACCAAAGAGGATGAACGAAAGTTCATAATAGAGTGCATTGACGTATACAAAGAGCTGCCATGTCTCTGGAAAATTACCAGTGCTGAATATGCTAACCACTCTAAGAAGGAAGCAGCATACAGCACCCTTCTTTCCAAGTACCAAGAACGTTATGAGAATGCAACAAAGGAGGATGTGAAAAAGAAGTTTAAGTCTTTCTAAAAACCATCGTTTAGTCCACCATTTCTTTTTATTTTGTTTTTCGTTACTCAGGGCCAGTACCACGCCTAAACCCACAAGTGGATCCATGTTCACAGCGCGGTGGCAGACGAAGAAATGACCGAAAATATTGAAGAAACTATTGAGTAGTTTGTGGCAAAAAATATATTGTCAATATTATTTACTCAATATTATTGTCAATAACATTGATAGTGTATGGACCGCTTTTAATACTTTCAAACAGCTTTGAAGAAAACAAAAAATGAACTGTTAATTATACTACACGAATGCGGTAGAGGTCAGAGGTCAACAAGTCCGCCTCTACTGTAGGAATACATTTTTTTCAGTGTTAAACCAATAGGGAACATTTATCACCCTACTAGGTGAATAAAGCAAACATTTATTCAGGGCTTTTATTGTCCGGATAAACAGAAATTTATAGGATAAAATAGTTTATCTTATTACAGGGAATAAGGATTCACGTCCAAGTGGAATTATGTTAAATGATATCGAGTGAACAAAACGGTGGAAACTTGACTGGTTGATTTCAATGGTTTTAAACTTGAACTCAAAATTTGAAGTCCACAACATTAATACACGGTGGGACAAACACCACTACTGACAACTGCACGTCAGTGTATAGAACTGCTTCACAATCGTAGCGTGTTCGAATTGCTTCAATGCAAATATTCACACCCGATTTGTATAATGGCGAGCTCAAAATATACTGATGGAACGTCATGGTTTGTAATTCATTGATTGAAGAAATACAGATTTTTTCTTGTCAATGTGAATTTTTATTCGAAAGTCAATCAGCCGAGATTTGCAAGTCCTCCACTAGGCACAGCGATTGCACAGCTAGTATTAATGACTATCTTTTTGAGGTCAACAAAATCACACATTGTCTCGATAACAGACTATAATTTTGTTTATCATTGCCGAGCTTGTTACCTGGTTTCCAGACACCAGAACCAGAGTCTGCTTTCGCAAGTAACATATTTATTCATGTACATATGAACTTTTAATGGACACCAATGACAGACGTAACCTCTTGAACCCGATAGGCCTTTTTTCCCGGTCGAGGAGCACGTCATAATTTCATAAAGACACGGACCCAAACTCTGAATAAATCTCCTTTATACTCTTTCCCAAAACTATGGAATGCTCTGGACGACACAACTCGAAATATTAGCGACAGAAGCATGCTTAAAAACAAGTTAGCTTCCACATTCATTTCCTCATATTCCAGTTATGTCCGCTGCAACAATCCCTACTGCCCTGATTGCACTTCGTAAACTTCGTAAATTGTCAAAGTCGTGGTCCGCGTCTGAATCTGGAATCCTCGTCTTGTGCATCCTGTCGCGCTTCCTCCTTACAGTGGTGCTATGTAAAATACTATATGGATACAATTGAGAACTTGCAAATAAAAGTCTAAACAAATAAATCATAACATTCGTCATCCTACGATGATGATGCAGCTAACGTAGACACCACGCCCAAACATCATGACCAACCTCCTTGTCGCAGTCTAAACGATACGAACTTCACGATGGGACTTGTTGCCGCCCTCATGTGTTATGATAAGTAGTGGAGGGAGTCCTATAGGCAGGTTGCTTCTTGTCTACCTTGAATCGCCGTCTTTCCGCTGGCGAAAATGAAACACTAATACTCTAATCTCAGAAAAGTAATGATTCGATCGTCATTCTCCATCATGTGTCAAATAATTGGCTCTCAGTTCATTCTTTCAGTCACAGTCTGTTTGCAATCACCCCATCTTCTTCCAGGGGGTGGCAGGTAGACAGCCAATCTGGCTATGCCACTTCCCACGGTATATTTCTCATAACATTTGTGCAATATGTTTATTTGTAACCATTTTACATGTACGTGTACCGTGAATGAAGAATCTGAATCTGAATCTAAAGAACGATGGGTGCTAAGTGACTGTGTGGTGTAGACAAATCAATATTTTCAACCTTCAGCCCGAAGGCTGAAAGTTGAAAATATTAATTGGTCTACCCCCAAATACGGAATATTGACTCTTCCAGTTGTAGCCGTTGCCGTTGAACTGACTCGGAGGATACCACCACGGTTTAAGGGATTAAGGTTTAATATTTTCTGTTTCCCGTCAGTGGATAATTACAGTTGTTAAATGGTTCACGGGCATCGTGGATTGAGTTTACTTTTATTAGAAGTTAATATACAGTACGTGGAGAGTGTATTATCACTAAATCACCCGCAAAGTGGAGATTCCACCCGAGCAATAATTGCAAATTTGTTGCAAAGCACAACCAACACCAGCAAAGTTTCAGCCAATGGGCCTCCGGGTTAAACCCGGAGGTCCATTGGCTGAAACATTGCTTGTGTTTTTTGTCGATATGTACAAAATTTGAAAGTTATAGCTTGGGTGATAACTCCACTCCGCGGGTAATTTAGTTACAATCCACTCTCCACGTACTGTACGCGGTCATCGAAAGCAAGGTGTAATTGGGCCGTCAGCGTCAGATGGGAATACGTACTGTACACGGTCACCGAAAGCAAGGTGTGATTGGGCCGTCAGCGTCAGACGGGAATAGACTGGTTAGGTACACGTTCCCGAGAAAGCGACAGAAAGTTTCAAGGTCTCAAGCCACCAGTCTAATTTTGTAGGGCACTCAACGATATTGTGGCATGGAACCAGTCTCTCCCTTAAATAGTCCATCACCTATGTTTTAGATTCAATCGTCTGGAATATTTCATTTGATCGGAATAGCGAACCGACGGAACGATTGAATCTAAAAGTACCAACGCAGAATCAACGCAGGAAATGTTTCTCAGTCGATAACCAATTTGACTGAATCTTTATTGACGTCACAATGCTGTTGGGCATGTTTGTAAACTAAATACTTACAAATTAAGACTTGCGACGGCTGTAGTTTTGATTATGCCGCGTAGTTGTACCAATTTTGTAAATATAGTGATGTTTTCAAGGCGAAATATATATTTATTGATTGGAATATATTAAACTGAAGTACGAAAGAATAGCTGCGCATATATTTGTGAGTAATGGGACACCACATTAATAAACAGTACTCTGCACGCAAACTCCACGAGAATGGTTAAACAAACAACCCATAACGATGTTGGATTCCTTGTGGAATTGGAATGGTGGCATGAGAGCATGGGATCATTCAAAAAGACTCTGACGGTGACCTTAGGTTGTTTTTCTCTCTTCTATGGTTAAAAGTTACTTCAGATAATCGCTAAATAACTGCTCCTAGCACTGTATCCAACAAAACGTTACTTCCGTATAGTTAATTAAAAAAAAGGTTTTTGTCTGTGGATCTCTGGGTTACGCCCGGAAGTGCATCAATGGAAATTTAGCATGCGCTCCTTTTATTCCAAGAATTATGTTTTTCATGGGTTAAAGTCAACTATGTTGTTAATTTATCAACACATTATTCTACATGCAAACCTACTCCTCGTGAGATCTTCGGGAAGTGGAGCAATACTGTGGTAAACAAGTTATGCTTTACCAGTAAAACAGGACCCGTACCAACTGGGGCTGTCACGATTTTTTAATTTGGGAATCGATTAATCGTCGCAAATAATCGATTGATCGTACCTAGATGACCCCCATCTCCTTCTCTTTGAGGTCGATAAAAATGATGTTGAAGTCAGTTGACCTACCGCAAGTAAATAACGAAGACGATCCTCTTTTAGTTGCATTCAAAGCTTTGATGTCTGAACTTTTGAACCGTCAGTGTAATAATCAAACCGGTCGGCAGTTGCGAACTTCGCAACTGCCGACCGGTCTTGATTATTACACTGACGGTTCAAAAGTTCAGATCATCAAAGCTTTGATGAATATACCTAAAAGGCAAATGCTTCCAATAACTTCTTGGGGTTTAACATCGATGTTCTTAACTCTTTACCTTTAGAAACAATAGTTTTTTCAACATATTTTCTTTTAATTATTAAGCGTCTAAAACGTGATATAATTTACCGATTATTCGACAACGAAAAATACTAATCGATTTCGCCGTGACCGATCAACAATCGATTAATCGATTAATCGTGACAGCCCTAGTACCAACGTCCGGGGTGGAAGTCCCCTGAAGTGGCAGCATAGGTATAAACGATTGCCTAAATTTGATTCCATCCCTATTTTGTTGACATGATGTAGCCAAAGATGCTGCAAGTGATCTTAGATATAATAAGTAATAAATAAATAAATAAATAAATAAATAAATAAATAAATAAAAATAAATAAATAAATAAATAAATAAATAAATAAATAAATAAATAAATAAATAAATAAAGCATTGCAGATGGCGCCGTGTTGCACGCAATTGATGAATAGCTCTGTAGTCGCCTAAGAACATACCAATTTAAGAATATAAGTTCAGGACCAGCTGGGGTTTGACCGACTTCCAAGGAACTTGAGTTAATAATTCCGACGTTAACTCTACAATAAAGTATAAGTTAAGGACAACATTATAATTATTTTCTTTCTAAGTTAGTATTTTTTTTCTTTCTGGACAAACACCCTTTGGCACCTCTCTGAAAAGAGGTAACTCGTCATTTACGCTACTGCAGTTAGAGAGTTTTGAAATTATTCGCATGAAGGATTTTATGAAAAAGATTTCAATCTTCATAAATGCCTGAAATTACATGGTAATACCAAATCTCTGTGGCGTGCAGCGGGCGTATTGATACTTGATATCTGATATGCCAATTTTCACTACTTTGGACATGCGCGTTAAGACTGAACTTGCATATATACAAGACCATAATCGTTTTAAAAATCTGCAGATGTTCCACTCGTTCCTAGATGTCCCCATGAAAAAAATACTGTAACTTGATACAACGATTTAATGAAAAAACAGAAATGTATTTTGAAATAAAGTGGACGATATTTATACCTAATCATTGTTATACTTTGTGAAAGTGTAAGCTTTCAATTTTTCTGTTGTTTTATGGAATAATTAAACAGTATATACATTATGTGGCAAATATTAAAAAATGAAATAAAACTGGAAATTGTCATTTATTCCATTTTCTCCATTGCAGCTCTTTGCAATCAGATAAATGTAGATGAATTTATTAGGATACAGTCTACATGTACTGACGGGAACCCTGCAGTAATCGCTCACTGTCCGTGTGTGCATCGGATCGTCGGTCTGTAGGGAAGCGGACCGGACCGGACCGCCAGTGGTGGTCCGGGCCAGGGAAGAGGTTGTCCAGTCCGGTCCGGTCCAACCCTAGGTGGTCCGATATTCTTGCCTTGGCCAGTTCCGGACCGGTCCAATCATTATAAAATATCTTAAATGAAGTGAAATGTGTTAAAATCTAACTTTTGGTAATAAAAAATTAATATTTTAACACAATTGCTTTATTTAAGATATTTTATAATGATTGAATTGGTATACGCGTTTGTTTTAAAGAACGCATCGAGTTACTGCCATCTGACGGGCAAGCTTGATAATTCTGAGCATGTTATATAATACATTGTCTGCACATTATAGAAATGTGTAGTATATGTTTAAATATGTTCTCATATCCATCATAAAAGAGAAGTGAGAGCGAATTAACATGCTTACAACTCGTGCCTGTGACTCACTGTGGAGTCTGTAGTTCACGTTTCCCACTATCCTACACATGCTATATACAGCACGTGGAGGATAACGGAAAAGTGAGCTATAGGCTAAATGTCGTCGAGCTCGTTCCAACGAGGGGTCATAACCTATGTTTTTAAGACAAAAAATGAAAAAAATTAGTTATTCAAGAATTATTTTTGCAAGCGTCGTCTGCTTTTCAGGTTAGGTAAAGGGTTAAATAATCAACAAACATACTCAATTTGCTTCTATTTTGGTTCTCCAATTTACCAATTTTCACTCATTTTCCTCCGTTTGGGAGGTCAAATGTTATAGCCCCCCTGTCGGAGAGGTCAGCCCCCTGTCGAGAAATCCCTGGCGCCACCCCTGATATCATTACCCATCGGAATTACGAAATCACTTATACAACAACCATGTTATCGACATTTGGGCCTATATCTAACAGATTGGGTATTACCCAAATTACCCAATGTGTCAGATATAGGCCCAAATGTCGAGAACATGGTAATTGTATAAGCGGTTTCGTAATTTAAGACATTGTCATTTCGGAGATCAAAGGTTAAAGAAGATATTTTCTGTAAAACGCCTTTTCCTTTCATCAAGGATCGTTGTTTTTGTCCTGGATGTAAGATGTCAAGTTAGAGAAGATAGCTGTTTTAGAAAGTGTCCCGCTAAACATCTCGCCTCTAAAGCGGCAATGTCTGTCTTTATAAAACGGCTTATTGTGACCGATAACCCCAGTGCTAAAACTAGACACACATCTATGTATTAAAGTCTGCGAACCGGTCCAGTACGGACCGCCATGTGTGGACCGACCAAAGCGGCCCAATGACCGCGGACCGTACCGGGTTTTTGTGGTCCGGTCCGCATCCCTATCGGTCTGATTTGGTTTCCGAATTTTATGTTGATGACGTTTTGACTTAAGATCATGTAAATTCAAACATACATTGTCTTGGGGAAATGAATGATCCCTCGTCATCATAAATATCTACAATGATTCGGTGGATCTTGTTTTGAATAGGAAGAGAGCCATTCGGCCTGGGACAATATTTTCTCCCCCACTGCTTGTGTAACATACGTCTGTCCAGGGTGAGATAGCAGGGAGAGACAGATGTATCCCAACCTACCCACGTGACGTTATACATTTATAACGTTATTATGACGTTATACATATCGTATCAGTTTCTTGCTACCAACTAATTCATATTGATGTCATCAGAATGCCGTGTGATCAAAGTTTGATGTTCTAATACTCTTTAAACCCCAAGATGCCACCGTTCCTAATTGATTTCGTGGTATATACCTTTGGTATATACATAACTTTTGCATGCTCTTTCCGATGGTGTCATCAGTTTTTCAAAACAACGAATACCAAATGAGTTGATTATATCAGCACGTGACCGCCGATTACCCCTGGCTTACGTAACCGCTGTGCGGTGGGAGGAGAAAAATAATCCCTGATGGGTACGGGTGTGGGATGGGAAAATCTCACCCTCGGGACCAAATATCTTGTCCCGAGGGTGAGATTTTCCCATCCAAACACCTGCACCCATCAAGGATTATAATATTCTTCTACCACTAAGGTACTGAGACATATATAAAGTCGTGTGCCACAGCTGGGAGAGATATGCCTAGCTCACTCCACCCACGTGACAGCTATCTCACCCCACTCACGTGACCAACCTGTATTGGTTTATTAACATATTTAATGAGCGCAAGACGTTTCAATCATCACACGTTCTGTAAACAAACAACATGGTGTTACGTTTCGGAAATATAAGCAGACAGACGTTTCCAGAGGAAAACAGAAATAAAAACACAGACCGCAAAACCAAAGGATACTCGACTCCTTCATATAGATTTGTGGATGAACATGATTATGAGTGGAGCGACTGCACGAAATTCCTGTCGAAAAGTTATACGAATAAATTGCAGAATTCATAATATGACATCATCGGAATGTGTCAATGTACATTTCGATACAAATGTTTAACCCCCGTCTTACCGGCTTTTGCATTTAATTTTGTGATATATACAGAACTTTTGTGCGCTCTTTCCGATAAGCAAATTAGTTTTTTTCAGAAATGGAAAACTAAATTGTTCGATATAGCTGCACTCGCCCCTGAATTAATTTTGATGGCGTCAGGCTGTTTTGCTGGGTGGAGAAAAATTATTCATGGCGGATGACGGTGTGAGATGGGGAAATCTCACCCTCGGTACACAATATTTGATCCAGACACTCGGCAAGTCTCCTGTCTGGCCCAAATATCTTGCCCGCGGGTGATATTTCCCCATCTCACCCCCTCACCCACCAGGGATAATATTCTCCCACCACTAAGGTACTGGGATATGTATAAAGTCGTGTGGGACAGCTGTGAAAGGTACGCATGTCTCACCACACCCACGTGACAGCTATCTCGCCCACCCACGTGACCAACCTATTTGCATATTTAATTGGCGCCGGAACTATTCAATCATCGAAAGTCTCGTTTGCACGTGTATAAACAAACAAAATGGCCGTTCTGCCTCCGTAAGTACGACTGACTTTATAAACGAAAATCGAAACCAACACTCTCAAAAAAACCTTCAGCACCCTTCAAATTGCTCTATCAGTTTATCGGAGAGAAATATATAGAGGATATTCACGAAAATTTGATGAATACCGAAAATATCTCTTTTCTTTTTATTTAATGCTCTACGACTACAAACTCTCCAATTTGTGGCCTTTATTTGCCATTAAGGCGCAAAATTTATGTGCCGAACCGGCGTCCATACAAAAATTACAACAACCAAACTCCAACCATTGGAATGTGTGAATATCCGCACAAAAAGTAGTCCCGTCTTATTTCTCCCCTAACTTTACGATTTACCAAGGCTGGCGAATTGAAATAATCGCAATGTGTTTCGAAGAAATAGAACAATAACAAAAAACACCACTTTCTTATTTTCAATAACAAGACACGTCATTTTATTTTTTTTGAACTCAATGCACTGAAGACGTGTGAAGTTGAACTGAAGAAATTTGAAAGTGATTTCGGCTTTTCGCTGGAAGGTGAATGAGAAAGTCAAACTTTGAAACCGCTGATTTAATGAATTGATTTAGTCACTGTCGCTATCAATTATTCGAATTCGTTTGTATTTGGGACTCTGGAATTCATTAGTGATGTTCTGACTCGTTTAAAGTACATGTGATTCGTCATCCGAACCTACGATGAAATATCGATTTCTAAATATCATTTTGATATTTCGTTTTGCCGACCGACAGGGGAATATGACTTAATTTTTCAGCGTGAATTGATGCCTGAGCATTAAATAAAATCTGATATCATTGCGCCCTGTCAAACTGAAGTACAAGCCTGGACTATTATAATACCTGATGGATACTGGTGTGGGATGGGAAAATCTCACCTCGGGATAACATATTTGGGCCAGACACTCGGCGAGTGTCTGGCCCAAATATCTTGTCCCGAGGGTGAGATTTTCCCATCCCACACCCGTACCCATCAGGGATTATTTTTCTCCCCCCACCACACAGCGATAATGTTGGCAAGAGGTAATAGGCGGTCACGTGCTGATATAATCAACTCATTTGGTATTCGTTGTTTTGAAAAACTAATGACACCATTGGAAAAGCATGCAAAAGTTATGAACGAAATCAGTTAGGAACGGTGGCATTTTGGGGTTTAAAGAGTTTTAGAGCATCAAACTTTGATCACACGGCATTCTGATGACGTCAAAACGAATTAGTTGGTAGCAAAAAACTGATACGATATGCATAACGTCATAATAACGTTATAAATGTATAACGTCACGTGGGTGGGGTGGGATACATCTGTCTGTCCCTGCTATCTCACCCTGGACAGACGTATGTTACACATGCAGTGTGTGGGTGTGGGGGGGGGGGGGAATGACGTGTGCAGGCATGTCAATTTCATTTGAGCTCGCTTCAGTGCATTAATCCAGAACAGTCGGTGCTAGTCTGCGTGTTTTGAAGTATATACCTCTGGTAAATACCACACTTGTCGACAAGCTTTCCGAATATCTTATTGGTTTTCTCCTAGAATTAACTCACTAAGAATTTTTTTTTCCTCGAAAATATGTTATTTTCTTATTAACCCTTTACCTAACATGAAAAGCAGACGACACTTGCAAAAATAATTCTTGAATATCTAATTTTTTTCATTTTTTGTCTCAAAAACATAAGACGAGCTCGTTCCAATGAGGGGTCATAACCTATGTTTTTGAGATAAAAAATGAAAAAAAAAAATGAAAATTAACTGGCGATTTTTGAGAATAGCGCTGGCCGGTTTTGGCCGTTACGTTAGGTAAAGGGTTAATGGCGTCGCATCCTTAAAATGGTTAGAGAAAAATCATATCCGATGGATATCTGGGTGGGACGGGTAAATGTCACCCTCGGGGCAAGATATTTGAGCCAAACACTCGGCAAGCCTCGTGTTTGGATCAAATATCTTTCCCCTCGGGTGAGATTTCCCCATCCCATCCAGATACCCATCGACGATAATAATAATCTTCACAAAGCCAATGAAATCGCACATTGACCTTATTTATTGACTAGAAGTTTGTTTATTCATTTATTTATTGGGGTTTAACGACACGTTGGACAACCAGGGTCAACTCGTGTCGGAGGAATTTTGCTTATCACCGCTACAGATGTTATATGGTTCATAGGCATCAAAGCCCGCGTTTGCATTTTTTGTTCATATTTTAGAGCTGTAGGTTAACCGAAACCGAACAGAGGTTTTTAGTTTTTTTTAAAAAACCGAAACCGAAACCGTCGACATCCCGTAATCTAAGGTTTTTCGTTTTGTATTAAATACTCTCTTGCTGCAGAAATTCACAGAATGTGGCCATCCCAGACTAGTGAAAGTACACAGACACTGCCAATGGCAGTGTCTGGGTACTCCCATTACTCTGGGAAGGCTACATTCTGTGGATTTCCGACATTTCAGTTTAGTTGTGTTTGCAGCTTTCCTCAAGTTGCGTGTAGGTGTCAGACTATGATCCCAGCTGTAGTTGGGTTGTAGTAAAATGTGTACTCTATGACTACAGTTGGGAGTTGTGTTGTGGTGAAATGAGTACTCTGTGGCCCCAGCTGGAGTTGGGTTTTGTGTCGAAATGTGTACTCTTGTGAGCCAAACTGGGGTTGGGTTGTAGTCTCATTCTAGGAAAGAGCGCGACCGTGTTTTGTAGTCTTTAAATTATGGAATAAAACAGCTGGCGATAGAATTGCAACGATCAGCAAAAGCAAAAGTAGACCTGCACCTTCAGCCTTTCATATTTCGCTTCCATACCTACCACTCCGCTTCCAGCTCTGTTTGCATAAGCTCTGCCCGACCTTCCCAGTTCCTCTGCCCGCCTCTCACTTAAACTCTCTGATCTACCTGATCCGTTGCCCGATTTGTCCTTTCATTTGTCCACTACGTTTCTATATCGTTTGCACGATACTTTCCCAGCTCTGCCAGATCTTCCAGTTCTTTGGCCCATTTCTTTGTCCGATCTTCCTCTCCCTATGCCCGATGTGCTAGTTCCTTTGTCCATCTCGCTTTAACTCTGTTCGTTGTATAAGTTCATATGCCCGTTCCAAGTCCATCTCTGTTTCTTGCTTTGCCAGATGGGCTTTCAGCAATCAGCAGCTCTGCCCGCTTCTCTATCGCGAAAGACCCATCGTATACCAATGATATGCCTATACTGGAAGCAAGAAATGTATTTAAATGGAGTGATGATACTACCAAAAAACCCCGATGGTTGGCACGCTCAACGTGGAGCTTTGCATCTCACTCTAATGCTAAAGGTACAGTGCATCGACCACGTCATTGTTACGCTGGCGGCGCCGATGACCAAAGTTGCCCTATTTCCTGACGAATTAACAAGGTCATTTCCTTTTTTGAACCAGGATCGAACGTTTGTTTGAGAAACGCCTTGCAAATCTCAAGCATTAGTTGACTGAATTTGACCTCCTCGTTCAGCAAGAGCCGGAACACCTCGTCACAGATAATGTTGTCTAGAATAGAGATGGCTTGTGGCAGAGAGTTTTGCGTCTACCGAGATGCAAATCGTGGCATATGGCTTGGACTTTTTCGCCAGGTGGCGGCTAATAAATTCCCCAAAGATACTAAAAAGAGCGCAAAAATAGTTATAACCCTATAAATATAAGCACCGTGGCCATGGAAGATAATAATCCGACTCCGCCTACTATGAGCCCTAATTGGTTGGAGATGTTTCAATACCATCTACGACATTAATCCCTCAATAATTATATTCTTTCGGAGAGAGCGACTGTGATTATGTTGTGCCTTTAGCCAATCTTGTATATCATCATTTTCTTGGATGCGGTAACTAATTCTTTTATCACTTAGTTCTAGATGCATACCCATTTGCTTAATCTATTACAAATAATCATTAGTCAGTTACAATTTAGCAGGTCGTAAGCGCTTAAACTGTATAGGTCCCGGATGATCGTATTAAACCCGAGAGCCGGGAACTTGACATCCATTATTTTATGTTTTACACCCATTACTGTGAGTTCAACGTCATCATCGCGGATTATTATGATCCCCAATGAGTCTGGAGGTGGGATGGGGAAATCTCACCCGAGGGGCAAGATATTTGAACTAGACCCGAGGCTTGCTGAGGGTCTGGTTCAAATATCTTGCCCCGAGGGTGAGATTTTCCCATTCCCGCCTTCAGACTCATCGAGGATGACCCCCCCCCCCCCCCCCCCCACCATGCAGCGATTACGTTAGTCAGAGGTAATCGGGAGTCACGTGCTGATTCAATCAACTCATTTTGTATTCGTTGTTTTGAGAAACTGATGACAACATCGGAAAGAGCATGCACAAGTTATGTATATACCAAAGGTATATACCACGAAATCAATTAGGAACGGTGGCAGCTTGAGGGTTGAAGAGTTTTAAAGCATCGAACTTTGATCACACTGCATTCCGATGACGTCAATATGAATTAGTTGGTAGCAAGAAACTGATACGATATGCATAACGTCATAATAACGTTATAAATGTATAACGTCACGTGAGTGGGGTGGGATACATGTTTGTTCCTGCATCAGTATGCATCGCGTCTTCTGATTGGTCAACGTGACCGAAACAAATAGCCATGGTATCGGCTATCTTCAAACATGCGGGTGATGAGAGCGCGCGCCGTTGTTCCCCGTTTGTAACTCGAGAAACATCCAGGTGATAAAAATAACCTTTGACCCCGACTGGGTCACATCGATTGCAGAAACTCCTATTAGAACTGTTAAGTTGTATCCAACTTATTGTCGTATTGTAGTGAATACTAACACAAAATCAAAAAAACACCGTTGCAGCCCCAAGAGTAGAAACAATTGTTGGCTGTCGTATTCGATAAGAACTGAACAGATTGAATTGGGTTCGCAAATAAACGTTTGAGCTTTGCGAGGTGAGAACATTAAGGGGAGCAACTCGTCTGTTTATCTTCGATAAAGCAGAATACAAAATGTCAATCTCTCGCTTCGCTTGAAGTGAGGGTTTTGGAGCCAAATTGAGGTAAAAGTAGGAAATCCACGGCTGGTAAAAATGCGGGCACAGCCAGTGCGAGACTTGGTGTCAACAACAAATTAACATTACCAGGGCATTTAATTTAAATCTCGGCGCACTTCATAATTTATTTTGCGGTTTCCGATGGTCAGCGTAGAAATGTATGCTATTAATTCCACTAGTTCAGCGATCTGAACGTAGTGTCTACCCCTCTACGTTCAGATTCTTTCCATTCAATCCTATAGAAAAAGTTCCCATCAAGTTTTTATGGGAACTCAAAACTCGAAATTAGGAATATATATCAAGCTTTCGCTCTTATTACCGGCTGCAATCGATAGTACACGTATTTCCTTACATTTGGGAAGAGTTTATTAATCCAAACTAGGTTTTATCATTTAAATGTCGTCATTTGTGTACTCGTGAGGCGGCGACAGAGATTTCAAAATCGGCCATGTTGTTGTTTAAATATAAAACAGTAAAAACGATAACCCGGTAATGGCGCCGAAACGAATAGACCCTTTCATCGATGCGGAATAGGAAATTCGATTGCAATTGTGCAGAATGGGTTTGATAATCTGCTCTGTGCGAATGCGACTGGGTTTGATGGCCTCCTCTGAGCGAATGAGATCGAATTTCCTATTCCGCATCGATGAAAAGGTCTATTCGTTTCGGCGCCACTACCGGGTTATCGTGTTTACTGTTTTATATTTAAACAACAACATGGCCGGTTTTGAAATCTCCGTCGCCGCCTCACGAGTACACAAATGACAACATTTAAAGGATAAAACCTAGTTTGGATTAATAAACTCTTCCCAAATGTAAGGAAATACGTGTACTATCGATTGCAGCCGGTAATAAGGGCGAAAGCTTGATATATATTCCTAATTTCGAGTTTTGAGTTCCCATAAAAACTTGATGGGAACTTTTTCTATAGGATTGAATGGGAAGAATCTGAACGTAGAGGGGTAGCCACTACGTTCAGATCGCTGAACTATTAATTCCACCTACCTTTTACAAAATTCAATGACTGCGGCTCAATTCAAAATCTTCAAGTTTAAACCCTAGTGGAGTCTGTAATTGTGAGACATCGTTCCCGAAATTCAAATTGTCACCTTCCATGTTCCATGTCCAGCGTCGTTTTAAGTGAATATTCAAGCTATTCACCCAAAGACATGAATAAAAAAACAACACAACACATGCCGAAGCCTGTTCCATGGAAAAACAATACACTTTGGAAGGCTGAAGTTACACGATTTTAAAACTTTTTCAACGAATTCAAATTCACCAAACTGAAAAAGTTGTCCATGTGTGACCTGGTTTATAAACAACGATTCGGAAACAGACTCGGTCTATTTATAGATTTGCTGTGACGTTTGTTTTTCGCTATTTGTTTCAAGACCTGAGGCTCAGTGTGGGGTTTGAACTTTGTCGCCTGAGTCTTAATGTGTGATCATATTTTACATCTCGGCATTATTTCTGTGTTACGGGGTGGGACAAAATCGTTATCTCGGGCAACATCTCTAGTATCCGTCAAAAACCCAGCCCCAGAACTATTAATGTAGATGGGCTTCCTACCGAATGAAATATAGGAGACTTACAAGATGTGAATATCCCACTGTTCAGCAGCTTACGCAACCTACACTCGCGCATAAACTGATGGTAAGGTTGAGCGAGTTTGAAGTTCCCACCCTCCTGCATCGGCGACAGGTTTCCTGTACACAACACATCGCTGGTCATTTCTTCTTAGATGTTCACAGTGTTTCCGTGTGACCGCACCCACCAAACCAAAACCGCCGGGCTCAGTAAATATAACGGGGAAAGTCGAGACAACCGGTCAATCCTCTTTTCTCTTACATACCCCACAAGTAAACATGAATGTGTATAGCTTGTTCTCTGTTCCCTGGTCGTCAAAGCTCAATGTATCCACAAGATCAGATGAATGAAAGGTCACCCCTGACATCATTCCATGTGTAGCTGGCCCTCCGCTATCTACCATTTGCTCGAATGTGCTGTGTAGCGGAGATGCAGTCTACAGTACAGTAACCGTGGATTGGTCGTAATCCACGCGAAGGCAGCGATGTCCACGCATCCATTTACGAGGTAATAAACATCGTCAGTAAAATTTCAATCAATGAAGCACCGGGTTGTATCCGGTGCTTTATTAATTAAATTTTCGATGAGTATTCCTATAATTAGTTTTTGGAATCTGATGTTATTAATTCCGTGGAAATATTGCCCACCTGTGGAAAGTGACCAGTACACGGCAGTCGCACTGTAATTGTAAATTGGTTCCTTCTCTGTCTAAAACCTGAACAGTGAGCTGGTTGATGAGGCTTATGCCAGCTTTTGTGTTGTTGATATCTCCGTTCTACCGCATCTTTCATTCCGAGCCTTACAACCCCGAGTAGTGTACTGGGCTTCTCATTGAGAAAGTTGTCTGTGGTACTGATCTCTGACAGATTGACGCAGTGCTCTGTTTAGTTATCAATAATTCGATGTAAAACATGCTTTAGGCAAAATATCAATCATTTCCATCCTATTTTTCAAAATTTTACCAAAAATGGCCAACGAATAGAAAGTTTTTTGTCACTTTTTGTTTTATCTACCACTGCTATCTCACTTCCCACGTGTTATCCAATTACCGCCGTACGGGCGTACAGCTGATGACCACATGGCCTTTTTCACTAATCCGGTCTCAATGGAAGGCGAGGTTCGCATGCTTTGCGAAGAACAGCCGCCATGTTATAAAAACATTTTGCCCCACTCCACCAACCATTTTTGCCCCAACGCCTATCTGCCCACTGGAACAATAAAAGTTATGTAATGTGATTACTGGACTAAATAGCAGGTGGAGATAATGATAACGGACGAGGAAACGGTAAATTCGCTATTTTGTTACGAACAGTCTGATATATATATACAGCAGTATTTCTTTATGTTTTGACTGAAACGTTCGGCAGACGCAATGTTCACTTTTTAAGTGAAAATGATGGAACACCTGTGTTTTCGATTGTCTTTTTTTCCAGAGACGAAGCGCAAAACTAGGAATGATTTCTGCTACAGTAAAGCTGCCGGGGACTCTTCACTTTCCACGGGTGGACAATATTTCCACGACACAAGAACATTAGATTCCAAATACTAATTCAAATAATAATCATCAAATATTGAATTAATGAAGCATTAACCCGGTGCTTTATTAATTACAATTTTGCTGCTGATGATTTTTATTACCTGGAATAAACGCATGCGTTGATATCACCGCCTACGCGCGTATTACAACCAATACTGCCCTGTTCGACATGTCCTGCATATTTTAAGGCGTCGGCCCTTTTTTGCGAAGACCCATTACAGCGGAGAATCATTGCACCAGAGGGAGGACCGAATGTCAAATATACGAAAGGTCCCGTATTCCGATAGCCCAATGTTCCGATGGTCCGATATTCTGGTGGCCCAATACTCGGAAGTCCGACATTCCGAAGGCCCGATATTCCGAAGGTCCGATGGATGTTCCGACGGTCCAATACTCGGAAAGTCCGATACTCCGAAGGCCCGTTTTTTCCGAAGGTTCAATGCTAGTAGGTAATAAATGCGGATTCACGATCACATGTACAAGATTACGTACATGTACACGTACATCGATGTATACCTCCATAGGATTCAGTGTTAAAATCGTGTACAGGTACACGATTTGTCGTTTTTTTATGGTGATTTTTATCCGCTTTGCGGATTCTACAGCACTTGATTCTATATACACATCGCTCAAGAGTGAAAAAATGTATGAAATTTTAAGGAAAAAGAGGTGTATCGTCTGATTTAGAATCCGCAAATGGGTTTCCCCCATAGGATTCAGTGTCAAATCGCGAGCAAAAAACGTGTTGCGGATTCTAAATCAGCGTCGGAAAGTGGTTTGCGGATTCTAAATCACCCGTGTCTGTACACGATTTTAACACTGAATCCCTATGGAGGCGTACACGGAAATCCATTTGCGAATTCTAAATCAGAAATCGACTCATGTACGGTACACGGAAAAGAGGTGATACTGAACCCACTGCCACGATGCCCAAAAGCTTGAAGAGCTTGAAATAAGTAATCATCCAATCACTTCACGTTCCTAACGCTAATTAACCAATCAGATTGCTTGATTCTCATAAACTTAATCATACAAAGGTATCTTCCCTCGTCGTGGGGGTGGGGGGAGGGGGGTCACGCCCATCAGAAAAATCGAAGTTTCGAGAAGGTGGTCACGTGACCTATCAAATTGAAGGTCTCGACGGGTGGATTAAGAAGATAGTAATTTTAACCCTCGTCGTGGGGTGGGGTCACGACCAGAGCCGAAAAAACGTCTTCCTTTTTACAAATCCAAGCATGTGAGGTATTAATATGAAGGGTTCGATGAATACATTACGAAAATGACGTTTTTTTTCATTTTATGTGGGGGTGGGGGTCACGCCCATCAGAAAAATCGAAGTTTCGAGAAGGTGGTCACGTGACCTATCAAATTGAAGGTCTCGATGAGTGAATTAAGAAGATTGTAATTTTAACCCTCGTCGTGGGGTGGGGTCACGACCAGAGCCGAAAAACGACTTCCTTTTTACAAAGCCAGGCATGTGTGGTATTAATATGAAGGGCTCGATGAATACATTACGAAAATGACGTTTTTCATTTTATGTGGGGGTGGGGTCACGACCAGAGACGAAAAACGTCTTCCTTTTTACAAATCCACTGCTAATTTTGTGAAGTAAATCTTAATAAAACACTTTATGGAATGTTTTATCAAATTGACACTCATGTTTTTGTTGTGGTGTGAATGAAGGTTTTCGTTTTTAATGGATCCTTTTAATAATGGATAATAAAACGCATTTTTTTTCACTCAATTAGGTTTGAGTGGTAACTTTTTTAATATATTCATGATAATGTTCAGAGATGTGAATGAAATCCTTTTAACGTTAAATTATAAACCGGTTTCTTTATGTGCTAAAAAATTTTTAAACTGTCATCAAAGTTCTCTCTCAATTGGACATTGAGTGAATGGTTTTGATATGAATGAAATTCCTTTTAACAAACGTAAATTATTCTCAAATGCGTTAAATCAGAAACCGGTTTGTCATGTGCTTAAACTTTTCAAACTTTTTCAAGTTTTCCCAGTTCAATACTGAGTTGAGATATGAATTTTTTTAGTTATTATATTAAAGACAGAAGATTTCTATTAACTTAAAACATAAAAAAAAATAATTATACATTTAATTTTGAAAATAATAAATAACTCACATTAGCATACTCAAAGGAACATTAACAATTAAAAAACGAAAAATGTTTTTACAGATGGATTCTAGACGCCGAGATCAAATTTTAGGCGAATATGAACGTGCTAAGAAGGGCATTCAATCGGCTGACAGAAGCAGACGTCTCGGAGAGATGGATCTCAGACGCGAGACCACACAAATATTTAAACCCGTGACGGAGGTTCAAGAGCGAAGCAAGAAGGAGATAGTCGAGGAATTGAGACCCATAAAAGAGAGTTCTTTGAGAATGGGTTCGTTGCCCGGTAGTTTTGGAAATCGATATTCCTTTCAATCTACACTGGATTACGTTCCCACAAGAATTCAAACCGACGTGAGCGACGATGCAGCTTCGACTATCACCACTGATAGCGTCGCGTCGTTCGAGGATGGCGGTAAGAGAGATCAGTTGTATGGAATTTATTAGGATTCTGAGGGCAGAACTTTTGTAGGCGATACAGAAGTGGAAATGGATGATGAAGATTTAATTGTCGGTTCGAATAGGTATAAAGTAACTGATGGACTGCGCAAATTGCTCCTTTTCGACAAGCCTGGAGATAAGCATAGAGATTACACGGAACAGGATTTCGACAATTACGGCGACATTCTGGTTCAGACCCACGCCATGCTGAGAAATAACGATGCCAGAGAGACTAGACCCAAAGCCAACAGAGGTTACAAGTGGAGGAAAGTGGTGAAACCCATATGGGATTGGCATAAGAAGTATGTCGAATCGGTGACTGGTAAAGGGGTGAAAACTACTTTTCTTCCGAGCGATTCTGACGCTCTGTCTCAGAGATTGAGATTGTTGATGGCGAAGAGACGTGCTGGTAACACAGGGTTAGATAATGAAGTAGTTACTATATCTGACGAATTGTTAAGACAGAAGGTTTTGAATAAAAACCACTATAAAAGGCTGATGAACGAATTGAAGGATTGATGTATATATAATAAGTAGAGAGAAACAAACAAACCAACAAAAATATATAAAATAAAAACAGTAAATTTTTACACTAGAATAATAAAAGTATTTAAACAACATACGATTTACCAGTGAAAAAAACAAAATATATTATAAAATAAAAATATGTTGGTGATAAAGAATAGGGGATACGTCAGAACTTACGTTCAAGGTGGTTCTGGCATCGTTGATTCTATAATGCGAGCGTTCACGAGCGATGCAGGTAGAAAACTCGCATCGACTGTGTTTGAGGTCGGTAAGAAGACGCTTTTGGATGGTGGTAAGAAAGCCGCTTCCGAAGTCAGTGGTAGGATAGCTTCTGTGGCTGGCAAGAGGGCAGCCGACGCGTTGATCGACAAGTTGATCAGTCCACCGGCGAAGCGAGCTGCGTTAGAGCGAACGCCGAAAAGTTGGAAAGATTTTAAGGATGCTGTGGTACCCATACAAGATTTAGCCAAAATGACGAGTGGATCCGGATTGAAGAGAACTCGCGACGGTGTAATATAAATAAATAATAATATTAAAACAACTGAGTTTGAAAAAAACATAAAAATTGTGTTTGAAAGAATCTAAAATAACAAACAAAAAAAAAATAAACAAAGATGAACATTAAAGATATGTCTTGGAACGACGCCGCAACCAAGAGGTCGAATAACGAGTTCTTTTCCAAAAGCATAAGAGGCTTGATAGTGGAAAAATCGAATTGTGGAAAGACCAATCTGTTGATGAATCTGTTGTCCCGACCCGACTGGTTGGATTATGACAGATTGTTTGCGTTTGGCAAGAGCTTGTTTCAACCCGAATACAGATTGCTTCGAGAGTGCATGGATCGTAGGTTGCCCAAGGACGCCATAGCCAGAATCTTTGACAGTAGGGAGGAATTCGACAAAAGTGAAGCTCCTCTTTCGACCATTTTGGACGGGGCGGCGATGGAACTGATGAAGAGAAATGCATCTTCGAACGTCGAGTGTCAATTTTATGAGAAAGCTAGCGACGTTCCGGATCCTAGAGAATTGAAATCGGAAGATAAGAATCTCATGATTTTCGACGATCTGCTTTTGGAGAGACAGAACCGATGCGAATCGTATTACGTTAGGGGTCGACACAGCAACGTGGACTGTTTCTACCTGTCGCAGAATTATTTTCGATTGCCCAGACAGACGATAAGGGAGAACTCTAATTTTCTATGTCTCTTTCGCCAAGATCTCAAGAATCTCAATCACATCTACTGCGATCACGTCGCAAACGACATGAGCGTGGCGGAATTCAGGAGATTCTGCAAGAGGGTTTGGGATGGAGGACCTTACAATTTTGTCGTGATCGATTTGACTAGCGAATTTAATCACGGAAAATATCGGTGCGGATTCGACAAGTTTTATGTTTCTGATGATGATAAGATAGAGCGTGAAAAAAAAAAAAAATTAGAAAATAATAAATCTTCAAATAATTAGTTTTGAAAAATAAAAAAATAAAATTAAAATATAATGTTCGAACAAGGAGAATTGTTAGAACGGATAGCCCAGAATACGGCTGCAAAACAATCCATTCAAATCATGGTGAGTTGCGATTGGACTCGATTCGCTATGAAATTCGAACCTTCCATCGAATTGAATAGAGAGAAAAGATACGAGATGGCATTGGTGAATCTGGAGACTTATTATTCCTTTCCCAACGTCACCGAAAAGAATAACTCGTTCAAGTATTCCAACGGAGTGGATTGGTTGGAGATTCGAATTCCCAAAGGAAGTTACGACATAGACGATTTGAACAATTACATTCAGACGCGAATGAAGACGGATGGAAAGGGAAGCAACAAGATCAGACTCGCTCCCAATCCTAATACCTTACAGACGATGCTGGATTTGGAAGATAATTTTCGAGTGGATTTCAACACGGATGATTCTATAGGCAAGATGTTGGGATTCGATCGAAAGATGTATCGAGACCACGCAGCATCTGAAAATACGGTCGACATTCTCACAGTCAATAGCATTCTGGTGAACGTGGATGTGATTGCTGGAAGCTACGTGAATGGTAGCGCTCAACCAACGATCTATTCCTTCTTTCCAAACGTGTCGCTGGGTTATAAGATCGTGGAGCGACCTCGAAATTTAGTTTATCTGCCAGTGATTTTAGACACGTTGTATAGTCTCAAAACCACGTTGACGGATCAAAATGGTGAACTGTTTGATCTTCGCGGAGAGAGGGTGACGATACGATTTCACATAAGAGAAATATAAAAGCAAAAAAAAAATATTGTGTATATATATATAAATAACAAAAAATAAAATAAACGCAATATTAATTTTACAAAAATTATTTAATATATATAATTATCATTAAAACAAGAAAACAATTGAAGAAAATATATTTAAAAAAAAAGAATTATGACAGAATACGTGACTAAAAACGTGAACATATCCACAGGACAGAGGAAGAAACTTGAGAGAGCGTTAAGAACTCGAGGCGAGGCAGTGAAATTCAAATTCACTCACGAAGATCTGACGAGAGGCGGTCAGGATTCGATCGCCTGGATCAAAAGTCAAATCAAAAGGATGGAGAAAGCGATTTGTGATGGAAGAGGGTTGACGGTGAGATTGAGTCCCGCTCAATCGAGATACAATTTGAAAATGAAAGGTGGTTTCATACCGCTATTGGCAGGAATCGCCGCAAAAGCATTACCCTTCGCGGCAAAGGCACTACCCTTTCTCGGAAAGACTCTCGGCGTGGGAGCTCTCACGGGACTCGCGAGTTCGGCAGTTGAGAAATTAATGGGTGGCAGCGGACTGTTTTTGAAGAAGGGAGGAGCCGTGTGTAGCGTCCACGAAGACGACAGCGGTAAAGGATTGTATCTAGAACCCATTAGAGGTGACAACTTTTTGAGTGGAAACGGTCTCTATCTGACGAGTGGATGGAACATTAAGAGATTCGGCAAGGGTTTGTTGCTTGGTGAGAATTTGCCGTTTAAGAATATACCGATTTTGAATATGTTATTATAATGTAAAAAAATTATATAATTATATAAAATATAAATCATAGAAAGTATAAAATAATATATATAAAATGGATAAAAAAGTGGAGAAACAATTAGATGATAATGATGGATATCGTGAGATAGAGTGCGAAAAAGATGTGGAAAAATGATTAGACGCTAATGATGGATATCTTAGGAAAGAACTGATAAAACAGTTAAATAAAGATTGGGATATGCGGTTGAAATTTAAAAGAATGAGACGTTCTCCTCCGTTACCACTACCTTCTGAAGAGAATGGTAATGATGTGAGTGTTACCAAGAGATGCACAACATTCGTTCATAATTATGATTCGGATAAACAAATGTGTAGTTATAAAAACGTAGCATATTACAAAAAAAAAGAAAAAAAGAAAAGAAGAATCGACGCTGAAATTTAAGAAAAAAGGAAACGTTATTATAATATATGGGTAATAGTGAAGAAGGAAAACAAAAAAAAAGTAATGAGATCTAAAGATGATCTCATTACTTTTTTTTTCATTCTTCTTCGCTAAAAATCAATCTCTCTATTGTTTATATTTCCAAGTCTGTTATTAATTAGCATGTTGACACTCGTGTTTTCTCATTTTTCGCAAATGTGTTGAATGTTTATCTTTACTTTTTTGAGTTTTTTTTTACATCAGTGAATGCGCTCTCACCACCCAATTTGTCCACGTGTTCGAGTGAGATGTTTGGAAATATGTAACTTCCATAGGGCAACGTCAAATCGTCCTTGTCGAATTCTCTATCTTTGGCGATGACGATATTCTGCAGATCGCTTTGGTACTCGTAAAACAAATTGAGCATGGCTTCATCCAATTTCAAAGGCATGTGATATTTGTCGTATTTGTGCTCTAAGCCCTTTGTCTCAACCTCGTTCAATTCGATGGGATCGTGTCATTGTAATCTATAGATTTTTAAACCGAATTTCTTACACGTTTCGACTCGTTTCAATTCGCATCTTTTAGGTGTTGTTGTCATGATTGATTATTTGTTTTTTTTTTGTTTTATGAATTCTTGCAAATAATGTATATTTTAAATTTTGTATTTAAATAATAATTTGTTTAAAAAGTTTTGTTTTTTTCACTCTTTATATATATATAAAAAAAAGTTTTTAATTTTAATATTCTTTAATGTGAAAATTTCTTTGTAAAAGTTTTTTTCTCTTTATATATATATAAATAAAAAGTTAAATTTTAACATCCTTTTTTTCTCGTATTAATTCATTTTTTTTTATGTTAAGGAACATAAAAAATTGATTAATTTCCTCAAAAAAAAATAATAATATTTTTCACATTAAATAAAAAATTGAATTAAAAAAAAAAAAAATCTTTTTTTGTATATAAAGAGTAAAAATCAAAACTTTTTAACAAATTATTTTAATACAAAATTCGAAAAAAATAAAAAATTCTTACAAATGGAGCAAACAGATAAAAAAATGGAAAATTTAAATGAGAAAACCGTACCTCAGTTAAACGAGATTTGTAAACTATTAAAAATTCCACATTTCAGAAATCATAGAACTAAATCAAAAAAAATTGAAGTCATACAGAAATATCTGCGAAATGATGAAAAGGCAAATGAAATGTCGATAGCAACGGCATGAAAAAATGCATCGGTTGTGAAAAATGAGAAGAAGAAGAAAAAGATAGTAAAAGGAATCGAAATGTCGACGTCGAAAAAAAACAAAAACGTTTTGATTGTGAAAAATAAGAAGACGACTAAATGAAAAGCCGTTGAAGAACTTCAAGTTTCAAAAGAAAAGAAAAGAAAAACTAAAACGAAAACGAGTGATGCACTTCAGATTCTAGACAAACGAGATATATCAAGTGAAATTCGACAAGCAATGAACGAAGGGAAAGGAGATGAATATATAGCATGACTCATCGCGGAACTATTCCAATCGAAGCCCGTAGAATGGGAGAGTGCGATCAAAGGCATTTTTAAAACTTTCGATGTGGTTCCCTCATTCAAGAAAATCGATCAGAAATTGTTCATGGAACGAGTGAAGAAAAAAGTATTGGATTTGTTTCAAAAATATATGAACATGGGACTAAAAATTAAGATGATACTCCATTGCGTGATGAATAAAATTGATGGGAAGTCCGGCAAGAGCATCGTGGAAAATGCATATTTCAGATTTAACGTCGAACCCGTATTTCGAGGTTCAGATTTATCGAACGTTTTCGAAAAGATGAAAGACAAGATGTTGATGTCTCTCGCGAATTATCAACACGAAGGTAGTAATTGGACATTCAATGAGGTGTTGAAACTCAAAATTCATATAACTGAAAACGATTCATTGAAAGTGTCTTCCTACATGAAATTACCATATTTCTTAGCTAAAAAAACACTCTGTGGTCAACGTGAGAAACAAAGATGATCAGTGTTTTAAATTGGCAGTCACCTCCGCTTTATACCCTGTCAAAATGAACACTGATAGAGTTTATTGTTACAAGGAGACTTCTAAAAATCTTGATTGGACCGGAGTGACTTTTCCAATGCAGTTAAAACACATCGAACATTTCGAAGCTCAAAATCCCACCGTAGCGGTGAACATCTTGGGATACGACGACGAAAAACGAACGATCTATCCTCTCAGACAAACTTCATATCTCGAAAGAGAAAAGACGATTATTTTATTATTGATTTTGAATGGTGACAATCATCATTATTGTTGGGTTAAACATCCGAGCCGATTACTGTCGAGACAAAATAATAAACATAAAGGAAAGATATGTTTATGTTGCAACTGCATGAACGCGTTTCACAGCGAAAAATCGTTAGCGAAACATCAGGAATATTGCAACGAAAATCAAGGTGTCGCCTTCAAAATGCCCAAACCCAACACCATCGTTTGAAAATCACAATAGAAGGTTAAAAGTACCATTCGTCGTGTACGCCGATTTCGAATGTTTCACCGCAAAAATGAGTTCCTGTCAACCCAACGCTCTTCAAAGGTACGTTGAAAGATATCAAAAACACATACCTTCAGGCTATTGCATTTACCTGAAATGCGCTTTCGACTCGCAATACGACATGGGTCCCTTCACCTACACGAAACAGTGCGAAGACGACGACGTGGCCCAAAGGTTCGTGGAAGAGTTAGAATCGAAAATTCAAATGTTATACGACAAATACAAAACTCTGGCAAAAATGATCATCATGCGAGAGCAGCAGGATGAAAATAACAGAGCCACTGAATGTCACATATGCAGACAATCGTTCGACGAGAATTCGGAGGAAAATAAGAAGGTCAGAGACCATGATCATTACACGGGTCTGTATCATGGTCTGGCTCACAGCAAGTGTAATTTAAAATATCGAGACGCCGTTTTATATCCAGTGATATTTCACAATCTCTCAGGTTACGACAGTCATCTGTTCGTGAAAAATCTCGGCACCTCCCACGAAGAATTAAATTGCATTGCGAACAGCGAAGAAAGATACATTTCCTTCACGAAATGGAAGTTCATGGAGAAGAAAAGAGTAATTGACGGAGATATGTTGGAAGAAAAAACGAAATCCATTCGTAGAAGCATACGTTTCATCGACAGTTTTAAATTCATGTCGACTGCTCTGGAAAAATTAGTCAATAACATGAGCAAGGATAAAATCACGAGCGAACATTTTGGAGAACGAGTAGACGTCATGTTGAGGAAAGGAGTCTATCCTTATGATTACATGAACGATCTAAAGAGATTTGAAGACACTGCACTACCTTCGAAAGAAGATTTTTATTTGAAATTATACGAATCCGACATTTCCGACGAGAATTACGAACACGCCAAAAACGTGTGGAAATCATTCGATATGAAAACCATGAGAGATTATCATGATCTCTATCTGAAGACCGATGTTCTGCTCTTGGCAGACGTGTTCGAAAATTTTCAAGACGTCTGTTGTCGAAATTACGATCTGGATCCCGCTTGGTATTTCACTGCACCCGGTCTGGCGTGGGACGCTCTGTTGAAGACCACCAAAGTCCAATTGGAATTATTATCTGACGTGAACATGTTGCTCATATTCGAAAGGGCTGTGAGAGGTGGCGTCTCGATGATCTCCCACAGATAATCTGAAGCTAACAATCCCTACATGAAAGAAGATTTTGATTTGAAACGGTCGAATAAATACATACAGTATTGGGACGCTAATAATCTGTACGGTTGGTCTATGAGTCATCCTTTACCGATTGGAAATTTCGAATGGGTGACGGAACAGGAAGAGATGCAAAAATGGAGAGACTATCCTTGCATTTCAGAAGTCGATGTGAACTATCCGGAAGAATTACCCGATCTACACAATGATTATCCGCTGGCTCCCGAACGAATGGAATCGAAGGAAGGAGACGAGGAAAAACTCATTCCCAATTTATTTAACAAACGTAACTACATCGTCTACAGCGAGAATTTGAAACAGTACGTCGATTACGGGATGAAATTAGTCGACATACATCGCATCATTCGATTCGACGAAGAGCCTTGGAGGAAAAAATACATCGATCTCAACACGAATCTCAGAATTCGAGCCGAGAACGATTTCGAAAAAGATTTCTTCAAACTCATAAACAACTGCATGTACGGTAAATCAATGGAAAACATCAGGAAGAGAACCGACGTTCAACTCGTCACGTCTGAGAAAAGAGCTAAAATATTAGTGGCGAAACCCAATTACAAACACCAAACCATATTCAACAAAAATCTTGTGGCCGTTCACATGCAAAAGACGCACCTGAAGTTCGACAAACCGTATTATCTTGGACCGATCATCTTAGATATCAGCAAGAGATTGATGTACGAGTTTCACTATGATTACGTCAAACGAAAATTTGGTGATAAAGCCAAACTACTGTTCACCGACATGGACAGTTTAGTTTACAAGATAGAGACGAAAGATGTCTACCTAGATATATCTCCGGACGTGGCCACATGGTTCGACATGAGCAATTATCCCATCGATCACCCGTCCAACATTCAATCGAACGACAGTGAGAAGGTGTTGGGTAAATTTAAGGACGAGAGCGGCGGTAAACAAATCGCCGAATTCGTGGGCATGAGACCCAAACTGTATGCTTATCGTCTAGAAGATGAAGAGATCAAGAAGTGCAAATGGGTTAAAGCATGCGTGGTAAAGAAAAACATCTCTTTCCAAGAGTATAAAGATTGTCTGTTAGGAAGCTGTCCGGTGTATAAGACTGTGAAATCGATTCGAAGCGAAAATCATGACTTGTATACCAAAATATTCAACAAGATTTTGCTGACGGCTGACGACGATAAGAGATTCGTGTTAGATGATAAAATAAACACTTTGGCACTCGGACATTGGACTGCGGATCTAATTAGAGACGATATGAGTAAGGATGATTGGATTCCAGATATGATTTTGGATGATAGGAATCCAGATATGAGTAAGGATGATAGGATTCCAGAAAATCAAGAGGAATTAGACGGATTCGAGATTATGGAAATCGATAGAGACATCGAGAGAGTTAGTTTAAAAAGAAAAAAAAAAAAAAAAAATAATGTCATTTTTGTGAATTATAATAAAATAAATAAATAAAAAAAAATATATATACGCATTTATGAATAAGAAAATAGAGATATCCGTAGAAGGTGTCATCTTACCTAACGAACCCCTATCCAACATCGATCTGTTGAATGTAGCGAAGGAGTTGAAAATCAAAGATTTTCTAGGCGTGTTTTCCAGAGATGCCTTGCCGAAGAGAAGACCTCAACAATCGGAATGCGGAATTTTAAATCTAGATGATTTATCGGGTGAAGGCACTCACTGGGTGGCGTGGTTCAAGAACGGGAAGAAGAATTATTATTTCGACAGCTACGGAATCTCACCTCCGAAAGAAATAAAGAACTATTTCAACAAATCGATGGTTCGGAACGAGTGCTATCACCAGATCAAGTGTTTTGCGGTCACCTGTGTCTCTACGTTCTCAAGAGATGGTCTGAAAGAGATCGGTTTCAAGACATTCTCAATGATTTACATTAGAGAGAGATTTTTTTTTTTTATAGTATATAAAGATAAAAAATTATTTTAAAAAATTTTAATCGAATAAAAACGAAAAATAGAAATAAAATAATTCATTTTTTAATAAACTGCGTTTTGAAATATATTTTTTTAAAAAAACAAAAAAATCTCAAAACAACATGCCAGTCGATAAATTTGGTGGAAGTGACGACGAAAAAGTCAACCTAAGAAAGAAGAGGAAGACGCTTGAAGTCGACGATGGTTACGACATTGCCAACTCGGACGAACGTTACGTTCGGAGATACAAACCTCGAGAGGAACCTTTGAACATGAACGATAAGAAGCTCTACAATCTTCCCGAGCTGATAGATCTCACAGATGCTGCAACTAAAAAATAAGTCGACAGGGGAAACGCCGATTTCGAACGAATCATGCTAGATAATTACGTGGATAAAACCATGACTGACGATCTCGATCTGAAATCTAAACGTTTTGTGAACGTCACAAATCCCATAGATCCCACAGATGCCGCGACCAAGAAATACGCGGACGACTCTCACGCGAGATTCAGCGAACACCTGAGAAATAGATACGTTCAGAAAACGATGCACTCGGAATTGAATGCCAATTCTAACAAGATAACGAATGTGGCCACTCCCATGAATCCCAAGGACGTGGCGACCAAACACTACGTAGATCTGGAAAAGAGAAAGTCTGACAGACGAGAAATGAAATCGGATCTGAATGTGGGATTCAACAAGATATTGAATCTGTCGAAGGTCGACAACACGGATGCAGACTCAACCGCGGTCAACAAGGGCTACGTGAATGATCTCTACCTGAACAAAAGATCTGGTGGAACCATGGAGGGTGGCATCAACATGAACGGTGAGAATTTATTCAGACTCAGTCACAATCCCGAATTCGATTCCATCGCAGTCAGCAGGAAGTACGTGGACGACAACTCGGTCTGGAGAAAGGGTGACATCATGGAAGGTAAACTAGATCTACCAGATCCCGTGAACATGACGGATGCCTGCACCCTGATTTCGGTGGTGGAGAAAGTCAAATATGCTAGACAATTGATCACCGTGTGGGCTGAGGAGGCCGGCACCTTAGATGATGGAAAAGCTGAGTGGTCTTTCAGAAATGGAGGTAGCGGATCGAAACATGGTCAGGTGGATATCCCATGCCGTTGGGAGGTGAAATCCTTCGAATGAGTCTGGCTTCCTCGGATTTGAATAACAGAGCGGTCGTCAATCTCATGGTGAA